>VDFB02324016.1:61870-416498 GCA_007258455.2 Sequoia sempervirens | reverse complement strand
GAATCACCAAAGAATCATCCACAACAACTAAAATTACAAGAATCACATCATCTTCATTCAAGAACACCAACAAAATGACTGTCAGAACACAACTACTCATAACTCGATCAAATCTTCACACAAATCTCTGAAACTTGGCATGGATAAACTAGATATACTCAACAAGAAACCCTTTAATCCACAACCTCTTATCATCAATGTATAAAGATTTCCAATAGACTAAGCTTCACTTCACCAGTGACAACCTGCAACTTATTTACTACAATTTTTTCAATATCCTCAACATATACAACCTCTAAGACATTAATTCCAATAGTGTTGACATCAATGACAATCGCATATCAGAAACACAACTAAAACATCCAACAATCTCCCCCTTTGGAATTGATGGTAACACATGATGTGAAAAACACCATCAACACAACTATCTTTTGGACTTACTCCCCCTTAGGTTCAGACTCTTTTCTCCTCAATTATTTTGCACAAATCTTCTCCCCTCATGGCTCTTCTCCTCAAATTAATTCACAGTTTTTCACATGAATCTTCTCCCCCTTTGAAATCAATGGAAAATATCCCTTTTATCCACACAAGCTCTAAACCACATATTTGAACATCTGACTACTCCCCCTAAGTAGTAGCCACCACAACATCAATCTGGATCAATATATGATTATGAAATGCACGAATTGATGCAAGTCAATGCATCTTAGTTATGATTTAGAGGGGTAATCACCCCTAGATTCCCTCTGAGATACTAAAAAGTATCCTTAGGAAAAGGCTTTGTAAAGATGTATGCAATTTGTTCCTTAGTAGGCACATACTCCAATCTGACTTCCTTTTCACTCACTTTCTCTCTCAAAAAGTGAAACTTGATAGATATATGCTTGGTCTTTGAATGCAACACCAGATTCTTAGAAACGTTAATTTTTCTAGAATTATCACAAAATATAGCAATAGGTTCATCATACACAATTTTGATATCTTTCAACATTTGCTTCATCCACAATACTAAGTTCGCCAATAGACTAAACTTCACTTCACCACTGACAACCTGCAACTTATTTATTACAATTTTCTCAATATCCTTGACATATACAACCTCTAAGACATTAATTTCAATAGCATTGACATCAATGACAACCATAGCAACACAACCACAACATCCAACAAATATATATTATGTACATATATAGGTATGAACATGCTTTGTATGTTTGAAGAAACGTATGAACATATGTGAACTAATATATGAATATGTGTGTGTGTGTGTTTATATAATTATTGATTTGGAAATTATCATAATTGAATAAATATGACTTATTCATGTATTAGTTAACAACTAATACTTTCGATAAGTTTTAGGGGATATATATAAGGAACATGTCAATGTATATATATATACATGTATATGTAATAGAAATATATAAGATATAAGCCTATCCTTAGAAGCATATATTTAGTCGATATAAGGTGAATATAGTGTCGGGTATATAGCATTGTAAATATATATAGCACTTTCCTAGTAACTTAGCATATGGATATAAACTTATGCCAACACATTAAGCCACGTGGAAGGTTTGGACTTTATCAACCTAGGATATGGCACAACTTTAGAAGAAGCTTTGAGGACATGTTATATTTAGAATACTATATATATGTTTGAAGTCAATTATCATAGATAACTTGGAGGCTTATTTTTTATACTCAATCAAGGCCGAAGTATGATAAATATGTAACTATATTCTTTAGTCATATTTTACTCTTGCTTTTTGCGAAAGAAGAGTTTGTAATTTGCAAGCAAGAGCAACCATTAAGTTGATGTTTAATGAGAGAATAAGATTACACCTTTTATGGGAAACCTGTGGACTTTGTAAATTGTAAGTGCCATGTTATTTTGCATTAACCAACATCTATAAAGGCATGTATACATATCAACGACTTTGCCAAATTGATTTGTTAAGTGAATTGACTCATACTATGACTTAGTCAATTTAGGCTTGGTGTTACAAATTTGATGTTGACTGTTTCAGATGTAAAGGAAATCGCACCAACTCTGTATGTGAATATGAAGCTTTGGCGCCACCTTTGAATCATTATACCTATAGATGTCCATTTTGAATTGCAAATTGAATTCTATCATATGGAGATTTGAATTAGTCTCTAATTGTTGTTGATCAATAGGGTCAATCTATAGCTTTTTAAGCTGAGTATGTACTTACATATTTTCCATCTTTTAAGCTATCATATATGTGTTGTTGTGCATTCTTGCTGCTATCAGAAACCATGCCTAAACTGTAGGATGAGTAGTTACTAGATTGCTGTATAAATAGTGGAGCTAGTGCACTTGTTTGGGACGCATTATTTCTTGAGCAAGTTTTTGCACTTTGTTTACATACCTTTCTGCATTATTCTAACTATTACAATGAGTGAGATATTTTAGCATTAGAGAGAGTTCATTATTTTTATTGAGAGAAGTATTTTCCAACTTGTGAGATAGTGGTTATTGAGACTTTGTTGAAGGGTTAACACCAGGCTAGTTGCAATTTTAGAAATACAATGTTTGTAGCCATTTGATTGGGCAAAGCTTATCATAGGCATGAGGATATTCTTCCCTTGTTTTTATTCATGTTGAATGATTTGCTTCATGACTATTTAAACTATTATTTTCTAGTTACTTGCACATAGGGAAAAGTAATCTTTGCATTGAAAGAAAAGTGGAAACTATTTACTCTATTTGTGTAATGTTTGTAATTACTCCATGATAGGAGAGATTGGTTGTCATAACTATTATTATTATACTAGACATGATTAGACATTGACAAGAGAGATTTTTGTCATAAGTATTGTTATTATACTAGCTTTGATCAAACATGGACAAGCTTAAGGAACACTCATAGCTAGATAATTAATTATGCTAGGTAGGTTACTCTTGGGATTATTATCCAATGAAGGGAGGGGACTAGTACTTTGCTTAATGAGTTGTGTTACCTTAGATTGTGTTAAAGAGATAGGTTATCCTGGGGAGTAGCTTGTCCATAGAGAGGGATTGGATAAGCATAGACATAATGGCCTTAAGTCAAAATGAGCTTGCTATAGTGTAAATGAATGGTAGATCATCACTCGAAGTACTAAGTGAGAATACTTTGGCCAAAGTAGTGTGATTGCTTGGGACTCCACTATTAGTTCACCATTTTCATTTAATTGCATGAGGGTTACCTAGTGTAGGTTATAAATCCTAGTCATGTAGGACACAACACTAAGCTTAGAGTGGCATTTCTTATAGGGTTACCCACGCAATACCTTCGTCGAAGGGTAGGGCCATCTATCATTGATAGATGTACAGGGGACCACACATGAGTCTGTGGTTGGAAAAAAAGCACTTGAGTGATGCTTCTCCTCCTCAGCAGGTGAAAAAATACCAAGGTTTTTAAAGGTGGATTCCTGGACCATTTATATCTTATGCTAAGAAGCTCGGTGGAGCTATGTTTGTAATTGTGTACACTCTTGGAATATTGTAATTTGTGAAATTATTATATAAGAATAGAATCTCTATTGAATATTTTATGACATCTTTGTTCAATATGATATCTATGTTTTGGGAAGACTTGTATAATTACTTTGGATTGCAATAACAAATTGGATTTTTTGTTATTTCAATTATGCATGTAATTTACATTATTGGAAGAAAAAAATTTATTGTTATGTCTTGGCATCATGTTTTATTCACTTAAAGTGAAAACATTGGAAATTTTATTGTGAAGAACACCGGGGTTGTTACACAAAAATCCTACGTATCATGCTTTTACTAATCATGTTGATTTTCAATATCACTTTGTGCAAGAAATGGTTGAGAATTGTAAGACCTTGATTGAGAAGGTTGACACATTGGATAATGGTTGGACACATTACGGTGATGGTTAAAGAGCATTTTGGGAGGAAATTCCTTTTGGGCATCCAACTTAGTGAGTGGGGACCACTTTGGCGTTTATGTCCTTGAATTTTATTTTCATGTTTTGCATGCTCTTGTATATTTGGGCACCCAATTTTTCATATTAGAGAGTTATGGAGCACTCGAGATTGATCAATTTTGATTGGCTATGGGTTAGGCACCCATGTAAAGGCCATGTGATTATTCATTATTTTATGCCATGTTTATGGGTTGTCCACTAAGGGGGTGTGGGTTTTTCTTGGTGGTTTTGCTTGTTGTTTTGGGATATCATTTGTGGTATTCTCTCCCACAAACTTCTATATATTGGAGCCTTGAGATGGTGTTTTGTAAGTGTTTGTTTGCAGGTTGTCAGAGCGATGAAGTGTTGCCAAAATTAAGAGAGGAGTGTTGTATTGGTGTATCTCTTTTGAAGATTAATACAAACATTAGATCTCTTTGGATGTGGAGCTTTTCCCCAAAAGGGTTTCTCCACGTATATCTTGTGTCACTTGTGTTTGGAAACTTGTGGTATTGTTGATTTTTCTTTCATTGTTGAAATTGTTAATCACATAATCTATTATGGTAATCTTGGATACATAAATTTAAGATTTGCAACCACTTTATTAAGTTCATAGTGTTGCAAGTTTCACCTTCATTTCCAACACAACCTAGTGTAGCGTGTGAAATTCAAATAATGGGCTTTGATGCCATTTTGGTTCAAGGTTGACCTATTCCTTAAGGGAAATTTTTAGCATATAAATGTAGGGAGTCAATTCATGTAATAGGTATCTAATTATTATGTTTTTTTAAAATATTTTGGAGCACTTATGTTTTAAACCCTCATGTGGACGAAAACCCATAAGAGTTTGTGGTCATTGGATGAAAACCCAATGATAACTAGGATCAAAGGATGAAACCCCTTTGGTTCTTAAGGGAATTATAATTTTGGGATTGCATCTGATGTTCAAGGATTCTATAAGAAAGTTAATATTATTATTCTTGATTTGTGGTAATCTTGTATATTATTCTAGATCGTGTGTGAGTTATAATTGATATATCAAGTTTATCAATATTTTGGAGTATTATCTTTGTGCTCATATATTGATGTGTATTCAATGCAATATGCAAATCAACCTTATATTTAAATTATATGTTAGGAACATTACAATGACTCAAATAACTTTGTTGTGAATAAGGTAGGTTTTGTATATTTTATCTAGATATTTAGGTATAATTCTTCAAAGTTGACCTTTATTTTTTAATCTTTAAATACTCATAACTTTTGCAAGTGAAAATGAAATTTGACGATTGTTTTTGAAATTGCATAAAAAATCATGAAGAACGTTGTGGTGAAATTTATTTTTCTAAGCATTATTTATTTTTGTAAGGAATTTAATTTTATTTCTAAAACATTGTCCTTGTCGAAAATTGTGTGCGTAAGACTTTGACCTTTGAAGACTATTGATTTGTTTATTACAAAATGTTGGTCTAAGAATCATTTTTGAAAACTTGAAAACTTGTAATGTTTATATTATGGAACATTGGTTTAAGAACATTTTATCAAAATTATAAGATATGTAGTGTATGAAAATTTGTATAAGACACTTATTATATACCTTTTCCAATTTTTCATTCTTTGTCTTCTTTGTGTGTTTTCTCATATTAAAAATTAGAATTAAAATTAACTTTTACACTTGGGTTTGGGATAAAAAATAAGTGGTGTATTTTAATCCCAAAGAAGTGGGTTGTGTATGCTATTCTCTCATACTTATGTGATCTTAAGAATTAGAAACACACAATTCTTCCCAATTTTATTTTTAGGGGTCTTGCCTTGGATTTCATTACCGAGGGAATGACCTCAACTCTAGCATTATGATGGAATATAAAGAGTAGGGGGTGAATCAAAAGATATACCTTTTAGAAATTAAAATTTTATCATTCATGCTAAGCCCCCAAAAACTTCATGCCTTGGGGAAGTGAAGGATAAAATTGAGTTACCTCTTCTCTAGGCTATCTGACATTTTGTCACTTTCATTTTTATAGATTAAGCCTCATGTGCCCTTGTGGTATATGGAGGATTGACTTGTGGTATATGGAGGATTCCCTTAGAAGCTCATATAGTCTAGACTAAGATAATTGACCATTTTTTCTTATGGTGTATTAGATATTGGTTAGGCCCAAGAAACTTCTCACACTCTAATTTTAGAGTGGGAAGATAGAACTAAATTTGGTTAAGGATTTGGCCTCAAATGTAAGGGGTGCATAGGTGGTGTTGATCACAAAATATTGTGCCTCTCTAAACAACCTTATGGGAAATTCAACAGATAGGGGACCAATTGCGCTCTATTGAATGACCTTCAGGATTTTTAAAGAAGCCAACTCTTCCTTTCTATTTAGAAAAAGGGAGGAGGAAATGTAGAAAATAAAACTAACTGTGGTGATGCATTGAAAGGTTTTCCAACATTTCAAAACCCAAATGGATTCTCAATTCTAACCGAATGAGCACTTAATGCCATAAACCTTTCATTGTTGAAAGGAGAACAAATACCTAAGGCTTATACAAGCACAAATAAATCATTTAGATCCTTTCACGGGAAGCACCCATCAAGGTTCAATAGAAAATGGTATACTCAAAGTTGGGTATAATGCTTCAAACCCTTCCAAAAATATTTTACCCCAACAACATAGTGCAAGATCTAACATGATTTTTTAACAAGGAATGAAAGAGTATAAGAACATGGTCCAATCCACTGTAGATTTGAGTTAGAAAACATAAAATTTAGAATTAACAAGAATCAACCATCAAAAATTTATCTGAAAAGCTGAGAAAGTGACACAGAGCATGAGTATATGTGAACAAAGAGTAAAATGTAAGATAAAGGCCACGTGGGCACAATCTAATGCATTCTTTCTTTCTATTACTTTGATTTGAGAAATAATACAAAAATACTAAGTTGGAATAACCAGATTAGATATATATCTTAAAAATTGATTACAATTATTGAAGGACAATAGAGTTTCTATAAGAAATCTTCTACCTAAGGAGAGGGTCAAAAATTCCCTTTTATAAGATAAGGGAAGCGCAAAAGAATAAAGCACCTCCATCGCCTTGAACAAAACTCTAATAGGTGGGAGTAAAATGTTGCCCTAATATCTTGACAAAAATTAGATTTTATCCTGAAGATCCTAAGCAATAAAAATTGAGTTGCTTCATTCAGATAACTATGCAACAACTTGTTGAGCTAGAAGCCTAGGAACTATGAAAAATCTTCCTTGTCAAAGGAAGAATGTGGCAGCGTGAATATTTTGACTAGAAAAATCTGATCTGATCATCTACAAGCATTAGCAGGCAATAAAAAGATGACACTAGCATTTGTGATTCTTGGAGAGGACCCAAAAATGCTTACACCTAGCAGCACACTATGAATATCTCATTCCCGACACCGTAGGATCTTGATTGGAAAATTTGGGCTACATGGCACAACAGTGGGATTTTCCTCAAAACTTCCTTGAGCTTCTTGGTGAAAACCTCATGGAGCAAACACGTTTCTCACCCTATGCCCGAAAGTAATCAAATTTTAAAATTCGCGCAACCACTATGTGGTGTGTTTGCGCGCTTTTGGCAAAAAAGTAATTTATGACCTTTGGTAAAGTGTGCCAATACAACATGTAGCAAGGGACGAAAGCACGAACAACTTGAAGATAGTAAAATAGGAAAACCAACAGGGCCAAAAGTTGAAGAAAACATATTAAAATACTTAGAGAAAAGGAAAACTCTATGATCTTTGGCAACTCACAAGGGGTCCATGCCTATAGAGGCATGAACCCAACAAAAGAGTAAATAAAAAGGATTTAAAAAGAGACATGCAATCCTAAAATCCTAAGGAATGTAGAATCTAGGAACTCCCAATCCATATCAGAAGGAAGAACCAACGTGTGCAACATTTTGGAAGCCTAGTCCAAATCAAGTATCTCTTTAAAAGAGACCTCACCCAATCTTGCTTGCACAACTCCGATGTGAAAGTAAATTCTATCTAATGGAAGGAGTATTTCTTCAATCTCTTTAGTGCTTGGCAATGGGCTGAAGGCTTGGAGGGTCAGTTGATCCTATTGCTTTCCTTCTAATGCCTCCTTGATCTGGTCTTTAGTTAACACTGCCCTATCAGACAAGAATAGAGAAGGAAGTCCCATTTGTATTAGACCTTTGAAATCTTCCTACATCCTGTTGACCTTGTTCATCAATGCAATCTATTAATTTTTTCCCCTTTGTGTATCCTGGCTACAAACTATAAACTCATTTGCTTTCTTCACAGCTACTTTTTTGTTTGGTATCTAGCGTTCGCTAGAGTCTTTTCGACAACTTTATAGAGCTTGATAATCAAGTTATTTGTTCCACAAATTGGGGAGTGACTAAATGTAATATTTGGTCAACTATCAAACCAAATTTTGTACTAAGATCTTGCACATCTACCATAAACCTCATAGCAGGACTTAGGGATGCCATTGCAACCTTGATCTTTTCCCAATAGGAGAAATATAAATTTTGTAATATAGGGAGAAATTTGGCCCTTCATGCCATATATTACTCTTGTTGAGCTTGGGACTACTTTTTCTTTATATCCTCCCGCAATTGATTAATTGTTTCCAAAGTTCCTAAAATTTCAAGGTGTAATTGTTCTAGTTCTTCACTATGGGCTTGCAGACTAGATTCAAGATTTTGCTTCTCCCATTTCTTTGTATCAATTGTCACCCAGTATTTTTAGAGTTCTTCCTGGAATTGACTTTATTGATGTTGAAGATCCTATTGGCCTTGCTCTTCAAGACTTGAAACAACAAATAACTTATGTTGTACCTTTTGCAGCTCTTTTATCCTTCCTTAGAATTGTTTCTTTGACAATTCTCTAGCACTCTTTTCATCTTCTACTTGGGATTGGGAATTGCCCAATTATTTTTGTATCTCATTCTTATCTTTCTCAAAATTCTCACACAAATGCTTTGTTTGTTTTGAAGCTTCAGACCATTTTCCTTGCATTTCTTGCATCTTCTTTTATATATCTTCACACTCATGATCCTATTGTTTTGATATGTCAGAGAGCTCCTTTTGTCTTTGTTGCAATTATTTCATTTCTTCTTGTAGATTTTATTTTAAACTCTCTCCATCCTTGTGCTCAGTCTAGATCTTGAGTGACATATTTTCCATTTCGGCTAGAAGCCGATCTTTATCCATTTGAATAGTTTGAAATTACATAGCTACTACATTTTTTTGTTTTTGTGCCTACCTCAAACGAGCGATCTCTGAATATTTTTCTCTGATCTCCACCTGGTATCACTCAACCATGGCCTTCACATTCACTAACTCCACCTCTCACTTTTTCAATTTTATCTCCAACCTTAGGTAGTTGGTGGATACTATCTTAGCCTCCATGAGATGTATCTTGTTGCGAGGGAGTGCTTCACTTAGATTCAAGCCTATAGTTTGAAACTCATAATCCTCATATTGTATTTCCCCTTCTAGTTTGGAGGTTAGAGGCTTCATGGCCAAAATCATTAAAGACTCCTTTTCATCAAAACATGCTTCTAACTTTGAGGCAACTGGAGCTACTGTGGCCTTTGCTAACTATTTTTGCTTCCTTTCCTTGCGAGCCAATTTACATAACTCTATTTGAGTCTGGAAATCTTGAGGGGGCTCAATACTTTGTGCAACAATAGGGACACTGATAGGGAGGCCATAAGGGATGGAGCAAAGGGTATTCTTATATGGTTGACCCTGAGAGAAGTTGTTAGGAAGCTTAAAGATATTGGTGAAAAAGGAAAAATGCCATGCCCATATTATGAGGTGTGCAGAATGCTCATCAGAGTGAAGGGAGTAGTGGTTGGGAAAAGGGACATATGTCTAGAAGGGGGAAAAGGTGATGATACCTGCAATGTGGGTTACTCTGGTGCCAAAACCTGGGCTTTCAGTATAGCAATTAAAATGTCAATTGTGGATGTGGTTGAAGATGCACACTCTGCGTGTGAGACTTCTAAAGGAGAGTCAATAGTAATTATGGGAGGAGGCATGGAAAATATGGGCGGTTTGACAACAATCAAGGT
Organism: Sequoia sempervirens; assembly: GCA_007258455.2. Lineage (NCBI taxonomy): Eukaryota > Viridiplantae > Streptophyta > Pinopsida > Cupressales > Cupressaceae > Sequoia > Sequoia sempervirens. Next base: position 406,477 of record VDFB02324016.1, on the reverse strand, counting down.
TTGGGATGGAAAGGAAAAAGAAACCAAAGAAGCAGAAGGAGAAAGAATGGCAAGTGAATTTAACTTACCTACATTACAGGAGTTGTGGGTGCTTGCAAGATATAAGTCACCTCCTCATCATTATCCTTCTTTGAAGGTCCCTGCTTGCTTGATCCTTGGGTTCGTCTCTTCTTTGTGGGAGGCTCATTTGTTGAAAAAGACCCCTCGACCACTAAGTTCGACGAATCTTGAGCTCCCTAAATTGTCGAAGCCTTTCTTATAGACCGTCGAGTCCATGTCACTCTTGCTAAAATACTGATAGATGAGGATGGTCACTACTCATGAGCCCATAGTGCTTATTTTTCTTTTTTCCTTTCTATCTCAGGTTGTGGTGGTGGTGAGTCATAATTTATTTCAAAATTGGACCCAACCTCCCCATTTGTAAATCTCCTTAAAATTTTCATCGATGGAGATTGTCTCATGCAAGGAACTTATCTATTTGATTTATTGTCGATATCTCTTGAAATCAGCTATTTATATTTCAAACCATCCCTTTTTCTTCAATTGTTGCTTCACAAACTTGTCCATCAGGATTTCTAGCTTAAACTCTTTCAGTATTTGATAAAAAGAGAGCAATGGGGTTCACACATATGGCAGGAGGGACAAGTTGATATGCACATCTTTTGTATCTTTCTCTAAATTTTGCTTTGCCTCCCAATGTGACCGCAACTCATACTTCATGGGTAGGTACCCACTTGGATTATATTTCCATGTATCATAGATGAGACCAAGGCCAAGATAGGCCATCTTTTTGGTTAAATTTTTTCCTACCTCTCTCTTCCTAAGCACCAATTTTCATTTACCAAAGGTGAGAGGGACATAATAAAATGCCATCTTTTTTTTTCTAGTGTCATAGGCTTCATCTGTGATTGACAATTGTCGATACATTTATAGGGAAAGTGTTATATTTCTTACACACCTAGGTAGCCTAAAGGGAAATCCAAAAAATTCAAGAAAGAAAGATCCAAGACCTTGAGGTGATGTGTGTGACTTCAATCCTTCAAGGAAGCCATTGAAGGGTGGTGAGTTGTAGCACTTTGTGGATTCATCATTCCTTCCTACCATTTATCATTTTATCATTGACATTGCCATTGTGGAAGTAGAAACACTAACATGGGGTTTGAATAAGGTAAGCCCCTAAATGGCACAACCCTTCCTCTCTCTTTGAATGTATAGGTTTTAGGTTTGAAGGAGATTGAAAGAATCTTGAAGATCCATTTTCTATTGTTGCATTCAAAACCCTACATCTTGTCAAGCTACAAAAACTCACTTATAGAATTATCTAACAATGATCCAACAAATTTGTAGGCAAAAATCATGAGCTCAAATCCGACATCAAAGGACTACGAAAACATATCTATAACACCCCTACAAGGTTAGAGACACCCTTGAGCGAATATGTCCTCTTACAGTGAGTGAATCCAAATTTTTAGGACAAGTACCCAACACTCTTTCCTTCCCAGATATGCTTGCAAATCCCTGTTACAGTCTATCAATTGACAAAAGCTTACATTTTTTATATTAGGGCACATATTCTAATTAGGTTAATCAAGGAAAATCAATTCCAATCCATTTCCAAGGCTCAAAAGGATCAGATCTAGATCTGACTCACTTAATGGTTAAAAGTCAATCTAAACACCTTCTTGATTTGTATCCTAATGTACTTTGAAAAGGAGAAAATTAACCCTAGGTTTTATACACTAAACTTAGGGTTCCCTTTTTCTTTGTTACATTTTGGTGAACTAAACATTCTAACATCATAAACCTTCTAAAATTTGAAGTAATTCAACCCTTACACATTGCATTGTTGTGCATTTCTTATTTAGGGTTTTCATTTTTGCATCATGAAAGACATAAAAATTCAAAAAAATGTATATAATATTACATCATAGGTTGCATTAAGGCATATTTAAATCATTTAGGTAAGATCTACATTGAAAATTGTATTCATAATTATCATTTGTCATTTAAGAATTGTTACACATTTGCATTTGAGTCACATTGTCTTAAATTGAGCAAATTTTGGAGAAATATTGACTTTCAAAACTATTTTCACATAGAAACAAAGCACTTCAACGATCTAATAAACATTTAATTTTTTAGTTTTCAGACACCCTATCAAGGACATAGACGCCCTTAGGTGCCCTTGTCTCGCTACACTTGGAGCAAGAAAATTTTGCACAATTATCTATCTCTATGTCTTTAGTCTATTTCTTCTTACAAATCTCTCATTTGGAATTCTTAATTGTATTTATTTAGGCATCTTTCATATAGATCAAAAAGTGAAAAAGTGCATTTTTTAGTTTCAAAATTGCATCAAAATCTTAATTTTCAAACTTTTGCATCTTAAAATCAATAAATTGTGACATCTTAGATCTAAAAAATTGCATTCAAATTTGTCATTTATTGCTAAAACCTTCTTCAACATAGTGGAACACTTGCATTTTGAATCACATTGGCATAAACTAAGTAAATTTTGGGAAAAAAATCACTGTTAGACCTATCTGCAAGCAAACCTGAGATCCTTAAGCGGTATAATATACAACCAAATTTTGAAACTTGCAAAAAGCTATGCAGAACATAAGTGCCATAGGGCAACTTAGTCCACTTATGGCAACTTAATCCTACCATTTTGAGCTCAAATTCACTGTGCAAAATCTTGTCTGGTCTCTACCAAATCAATTTTTGAATATTTAACCTCTAATTGTTTGTTTTGCTAAAAACATTGGTAGCTTGATCTATAGGGTACATCACATTCTTATTGCAAAAATATTTTGTTGTCATAATGCATGTTTTATTGTCATATATTGTTAATAATTTCAAGAAATTTTTGACACAAGCATGTGAAAATGGGTTTATTTCTCCTCTTTTGTTATTTTTCATTGATCCCTCTCCCATTAGCTCTCCTAATTGTGGGAGTATCTTGGTACAAGAGAATGAAATTATTGACACATTTCTTAATATCACTTTGCCTAATCTTCGTTCATCTCCAAAAATCTCCCCTACTTATGAGAATGTTTTGGTACAAGAGGATGTAATCATTGACAATCATGACAATCATAATTGTTATTCTCCTGATACCTCACTTACTTGTGAAGAATGTATCTTGGTGTTAGAGGATCTAATAATTGAGCATCATGAGGGTCTTGTTTATTTCTCTCCCAATACCTCTTCTACTTGGGAAGATATTGTGGCACAAGAGGATAAAATGTTGATACATTTATGGATTGCATAGATGAAGATGCTAAGATGACATTAGATTCCCCCTCAATAGAAGATCATCAACAAGAAGTTAAATCCATTGAGGTTATGAATGCACAATTGGCTATTAAATCTCCTTTGATTATTGGACCTCCTACAACACCTTTTGGACCTCCTAAATTCCTCTAATTATTGGATCTCTTAAGTCACCTCTAATTATAGGACCTCCTAAACCTCATGGCTATATCCTTAACTTTACAAAACAATTTACTAGTAATCATGTGTTGCAACCAAGTTATCGTACTATTGCTCACATAGAACACTAGAAACAATAAGCAACCAAAACAAACACCAACATCCATTCCATTACCTCAACCATACCTCTCATCTAGACCTAACATTCTGCAGCGTAGTGGTAAAGAATTTGATCTTGTTGAGCTACTTCATAACACTCTTGCTAATATATTTTTGTGGGATTAATTTAAACATCTCATGTTTACCATGATACACTTCAAAATGCTTTAAAAAAATTTGCGGTCCCTCCTATTGTGCAACCAAACAATGTAGGAACCTTAATTGTGGGTATGAATTCAACTAGTGTGGATATTTTCTTTTATCAAATTGAATTACCCCCCTCGGAAACAAAAAAACAAAATGAGGCTTTGATGGTAATGGTTGTTATTAGCAAGGTTGGGATTAGGAATGCATACTTATTAGCAATGGTTTGTGGCTTAATGTTTGTAGTGTGAACCTTTTGGATATAACTGGATCATATAAGGCTAAAACTCAACCAGTTGATTTGCCTATTTGAGGTTTTGATAATGTGTGAAAACAACCACTTGCTGTAATAACATTACCTCTTAAAGTGATCTATTTAAGGATCTAGGACAATTGCTTATATAATGCTTAACATAAATGATCACTTAATTACAATGCTCAAATAAACAAATGAACATAATATAATTTCCAAGATAATGAACTGAAAAGAAAGAGAGAAGATAAATAGGAGACAACCGCAATTGATAATGGAGTTCGTCCCTAAGGACTACGTCTCCAGGCCCCTCTCCAACGGAGTGACCGATCTGATTATACTCCAAAATCAGTTACAATTGCTACAATGACTATCTCCTTCAAGCACAGCAGCATAACATTCCTCTTATGTGCAGAAACGTCTGCAAAATCTCCTGAGCATTCTCTCGTTATCACAACTTGGACTTGGAAAAACAAAGGCCTACTACCTCCTTTTTATACATAAAATTTGCCTTATTAGGCTTAACCACCGAATTAAATGTCTAACTCCCTTATGACCTCGTACAAGATCTCTGATATCTCCATTTGGCTTCTAGTTTAGGTTGTTAGGGGTAGTTTTTGTTTGTTTTGGCTTAAAATGCCACTTGGTTAGAGATTCGGTTCAAAACAGTGTAACAAAATCAACTGAACTCTACATATAGTTAAAGAGTCTACGCGGGCTCAACGGTGACTATATATTTTGTTCCCCGCGAGGTCAGGGGTTCGACTCGTACGTGGGCCGTTTTAAACCCAAACATCAACGAATTGAATAACAAAGCAAACCGCTGACTGAATACAGTTGAACGGATGCCCACGGGTGCAACGGTGAATGGCTCAGCTGGCCGAGCAGAGATTGCGAGGTCAAACCCCAACAAAATTTTGTTAAAACCAACCAACTTCGCTGAAGACGAGGACACGTGTTAGGTTCTTATTAACGAAGCTGATTGACTAATCGTGCGGTGCTGTATTGCGTGTGTCGCGATTGTATGGCCTGGTTATGCCGCGTGTGATGCACGTCAGTGCGGAGAGCTCGCATGCGGACCGTGTCAACATGGTGGTAAGATGCGGTTGAGATCACTTTCCATGTGTCGGGTCAGAATTCTCCCATGTGTAATCCATACAGTATGGACTGCCACATCAGCATGATGATGTCATCTGTACCCTCAAGTCAACTGAACTTTGACTGCTTCTAACTCGAGCATACGATGTCGGATTTCGACGAAACGAACACCGTCAGAATCATCTCGACAAGCTCTTCGTGATGACACTGGTTTCGTCAATTTTTGAGATGGTTATTTTTTTGCCTTTTGGACGCCCCTGAAGCCAGTTTGACTGGAAGTTTGACTGGCCGTAACTTGCACAAACGGAGTCCTTTTCACCCTGTTCAAGTTGCATTGGAATCAAGACGTTGTTCTCTTTCTGATGGTGCTGAATTCTGGAGTATTGGAGACACTTCAATTTTCACTGAAAAATTGTCCCCTAGATCAGGCCTCCCCACTAGAGAGCTTTAGGACCTCCGAAAGCTTGATTACTTGGAAAGTAAGTGAGGGTAAAGTTCCCTCACTTTACCAATCTCCATCCATCTTGCTTTGCTTGGATGCATCCTTTAGGCCCACTCTCTGAGGGTACTCAACATCTCCTCTTCGTGAAGTTCTGACATTCCTGTCGAGAATAACATCTTCTGGCAACTCTGACATGTACTCTGGTGAAAGGTCATCAACTGATGGAACTTGAATGTCTGTGACTTCATCTAGGATCATTGGAGGCTCATACAATTTCAAATTCTCAACATTGACAACCGAGTAAATATGCATGTATGGAGGAAGATTGAGGCGGAAGGCATTAGTACCAATCTTCTCAAGGATCTCAAAAGGACCATACCTAATTGGCTTAAGCTTTTTACCTTCACCTTGCATCCTTTCCTTGCTGATATGTAACCAAACTCTGTCTCCAACTTGAAAATGATGATCAATGCGATGCTTGTCATGGCGAACCTTGTATTTTGCTTGGCTCTGTTCCAACCGTGCTTCCACTGCCTGATGAATTGCTTGGACTTTCTGGATGAATTTCAAAGCCTTCTCTGCATCATGGCGTCCATCTTCAACATCATCTTTCCCAAAAGCAAAATCCATCGGTGTCTTGGGCACATAACCAAAGCATGTCTCAAAAGGAGACCTCTTAGTAGAAGAGTGTGCTGCATGATTGTAGGCATGTTGCACATAATGAAGACTCTCATCCCACAACTTAGGATGCTTACTGCAATACCCTCTGAGTAGATGCACAATTGTCCTGTTTACAACCTCTATTTGTCCGTCGGTCTACGGATGGAAGGTTGTACTCTTCTTATTGTCCTAGATTGTCCATGAGTCCCCACAAAGTTGACCAAAAATTCCTTTAAGATTCGAGAATCACCGATGCAGAACTAATGAAGTAGAGTAGCCCCAAAATGAACCCATACAAATTGAGAGAATTACAGAGGTTGCTAGTTAAATGAGTGACGACACTTGCATGGCAAGGTGAACCGATCAACTTCTACATACAAATAATCATGTCCCTTCTAGACATAGGTAACCCTAACAAAGTCCATTGACACACTTTCCCATGGACGAGAAGGTACAGGTAGAGGTGTGTACAATCCCAATTTCTTGTTACTAGGCTTACTAGTTGCACACATAACACAACCTCTAATATACTTAGTTACAGTTTCTTGCATACGAGGCCAATAACAATATTTCTATAGCTGAGTCAATGTTTTGTTTACCCCAAAGTGGCCTGCAATCAATGAGGTATGTGCTTCTCTAATAACTTGTGCTTGTTCATCCTTTGGAACACATAATTTTCCCAAGTGATATAACAGTTTATCCTGCACATAATAATCTTTCTCTTCTACATGTTTACCTTTCATTAAAGCAGCATAGATATCCTTAAAGTTCTTATCATTAGCATATTGTTCTTGAAAACTTGCATGAACCATAGAACTATTATGAAGGATTATCAAAGCATTCATCATAGGAGGCCTAGAGAGCATGTCTGCTACTTTGTTATGGGTACCTTTCTTATACTTAATAACCAAATGAAGCTGTTGTGACATCCCTTAGAAGGTGCCTGCTTTGTTCTGGGTTGGTTTGTGAGTGCAAATCTTGGAGGTGGTGGTGATGGAGTGTGAATTCTGATTTCTTTCCCCATTATGTAATCTTTCCACATTTTTAACACTCACGAACTAAAGAAGCATAGAGTTCTTTATCATAAGTGGGATAGTTACTTACTGCTCCTAAAAAAGTTTCAGAGTGGTAGCAAACTGGTTTACCTCCTTGCATGAGTACTGCTCCCATGGAAAATCCACTCGCATATGTCTCGATCTCAAATGGTTGATGTAGATCTGGTAAGGCCAAAACTGGTGCGGTGCTCAACTTTCCCTTCAAAGTGTCAAAAGCCTTCTGCTGTGGACCTCCCCACTGAAAAGTTGCCTTTGTACTGGTTAATGCATGCAATGGTGATGCTATATAAGAGAAATTTTCAATAAACTTTCTCACAATGCTTGAATACACCTAGGAAACTTAGACCTGTGTGGTACTTAGCTTAGGCAGGTTACAATAGCCGACCTTAGCGGGGTCTACTTTTGAGTTGACCACCCTCGGCCTTAGCTTCGCAATTACACTTCAAGATGTCTTAGCAAATTCACATTTAGACATCTTTACATTGAGTTTTTCTTTTCTCAATACATCAAAGACTTTCTTTACATGACTTACATGATCTTCCCAAGTTCGACTAAATACAAGGATATCATCTAGATAGACTATGACAAAATCGTCAATAAAAGGACGAAAGACATCATTCATGACTCTCATAAAGGTAGCTGGTGCATTACAAAGCCCAAAAGGCATAACCAACCACTCAAACAATCCCTGTTTTGTCTTAAATGCAGTCTTCCAAATATCATCTTCTGCAATTCTTATCTGATGATAACCACTTCACAAATCTAACTTAGTGAAATAAACTGCATGTTTTAATTGATCAAGTAAATCATCAATTCTGGGAAGAGGATACCTGTTCTTTACCGTTATCTTGTTCAAGGCGCGGTAGTCAATGCACATCCTCCAAGTTCCATCTTTCTTTGGAACCAAGACAATTGGAGAACCACAAGGAGAAGTACTAGGACGAATAACTCCTTTTTCCACCAACTTTTAATTTCCTCATTCTGCATAACTGATAAACGGTACATGCCGATATTAGGAAGTGGCACATCCTGCTGTAACTGGATTTCATGCTATATCTCTCTCTTGGGTGGTAACCCCTTCGGTTCCTGAAACATGTCATCATAAGTGGAAATAATTTTGACCATTTCAGCTTTATGTTTTGGATCACACCCCTTGAATGCCTCAGATTTATCATCTTCTTTGGCTTTTACAAGCATCAATACAAAGTTTTTACTTGAGTTGACTAACCTCTTCATTTGACCAGCATTAACTAGTGTAAGATTAGTCTTCACCTTATGTGCCCGTACAATGTATTCTACCCCATCTTTAAAAAGATGATACTTATTCTCCTCCCTATAAAAGATTGCTTTTCTGTCATAAAGATAAGGACTCCCTAACACAAGCCCACAAATGTCCAAAGGGACCACATCTACTTCTACCTCATCTACAAAGTTTGCAGTGATAGCAAATCTCAATTTACACTATTTAGTTACTTGTAGTTGAGCATCATTGCAAACCCATCCAAGTGGATATGGTTTCGGATGAGGTGTTGTAGTCAAATTAAGTTTCTTTACAACTTCTTCAGATATTAAGTTGATCAGGAACCCGTGATCAAACAACAAAGAGTATCAAACTCCAGCAGGTTTTGTTACAAATAATTTAATGTGAAACAATCCATTTCTTTGGCTTATCAACCTTAGGAGAAGATTCTCACTTGTACTCTTCTGTACTTGGCATTAGAAAAACTCGCACGATGAGAGATATAATTCTTCCCTTTACCTTGATTCCAGAGTAAATAACAATCTTTGTTCCATCTCCTAGGAGTCGTAATCCAAGATCCTGTTGAATCACTGCAATAGTTTTTTGTTTGCCTTTATTACCTCCATATCTTTTTGGCCTCAATTTAGGATGCAACTTCCAACACTTTGAATCATCATGCCCCTCTTTCTTGCAATGGGAGCATGTGGGTTTCTCACCCTCTTTCTTAGCTGTAGCTGTCTTCTTCCCTTTGCCTTTATCTTTGTCTTTTTCTTTCCCTTTAGACTTACCCTCAAACTTAGATGGCTTCTTGGAAAAGTTATCACTAAAAGTGTTCTTACCCCTTGACTCTATATGAGTAGCTTGAATAGACACCTCGTCTAGATTGTTGGGACTCAACATCAAAATAGTGTGCCTAAGGTAAGAATGTAAACCACCAATGTACTTAAGTAATGTGTCTTGGGTATACAAGGGAACATTTAGAGCAATGGCCCATTTTCTAAACTCATGAGTATATTCCTGGAAAGACTACCCCTTACCTTGCCTAAAGGTTTTCCAATTCATGGTTAACTGTTGCATGTAACCTAAAGGATAGAATTGTTTCCTAAGGGCAGCAACAAACTCCATCCAAGACATATTAACTTGACCATGGCGAGCAATTTCTTCCCGAGTTTTACTCTCCCACCAGGTGAGAGTTGTACCTCCCATTGGGAGAGTTGCTAATTGGATCCTAGAAGCATCTTCTACTAGGCCTTGAATCCTACAGTATACTTCTACTTGTTGGACCCAATCATCTAACTTCTCAGCATTTAACTCCCCACAATATTTAGGTAACTCAAATTTTACATCTAGCTTAATTACAGGCTTAGACTTGCTCTTAAATGGATTTACATTAGAAGAAGGAGAAGGAGAAGGAGGAGAAGAAGAGGGAGAAGATGGAGGAGAAGGAGTTTCTGGAGCTTTCCCCTCTGTGTCTTTTTGATCTTCCTGCTTCTCGTGCTTTGAAGAACCTCCTTTTTCACGCTTCTTCTTTTCAGCATAAAGTTCATCCACCATCGCCTTCATGTCAAGAAATAGCTTCTGGAAATCCTTGTCACTGAGCTCTGAACTTTGTCCACCTTCTTTCGCTTCCATCTGTGACGGTTGATTAGCTCTTTGTCTTCCGATTTCTGGATTATACTTTTCAAGTTCTCCTTCACCTCGATGCAACCTGGATCTCGTTAGCATTCAATTCTGCAATACTAGCCACACACAAAGCTCTGATACCAACTTGATCTATTTAAGGATCTAGGACAATTGCTTATAGAATGCTTAACGTAAATGATCACTTAATTACAATGCTCAAATAAACAAATGAACATAATATAATTGCCAAGATAATGAACTGAAAAAAAAGAGAGAAGATAAATAGGAGACAAACATAATTGATAACGGAGTTCGTCCCTAAGGACTACGTCTCCGGGCCCCTCTCCAATGGAGTGACCGATCCGATTATACTCCAAAATCAGTGACAATTGCTACAATGACTATCTCCTTCAAGCACAGCAGCATAACATTCCTCTGATGTGCAGAAACGTCTGCAAAATCTCCCGAGCATTCTCTAGTTATCACAACTTGGACTTGGAAAAACAAAGGCCTACTACCTCCTTTTTATACATAAAATTTTCCTTATTAGGCTTAACCACCAAATTAAATGTCTAACTCCCTTATGACCTCGTACAAGATCTCTGATATCTCCATTTGGCTTCTGGTTTAGGTTGTTAGGGGTAGTTTTTGTTCGTTTTGGCTTAAAATGCCATTTGGTTAGAGATTCGGTTCAAAACAGTGTAACAAAATCAACCGAACTCTACATATAGTTAAAGAGTCTACGCGGGCTCAACGGTGACTATATATTTTGTTCCCCGCGAGGTCAGGGGTTCCACTCGTACGTGGGCCGTTTTAAACCCAAACATCAACGAATTGAATAACAAAACAAACCGCTGACTGAATACAGTTGAACGGATGCCCACGGGTGCAACGGTGAATGGCTCAGCTGGCCGAGCGAATATCGCAGGGTCAAACCCCAACAAAATTTTGTTAAAACCAACCAACTCGACCGCCGAAGACCTGAGGACACGTGTCAGGTTCTTATTCGCCCACGAAGCTAACTCAGCTAACCGTACGCTGACTGGTTTGCTGACTGTATTGCCTACGTGTCGCTGACTGTGTCGCCTAGTTGTCTGCCACGTGTGATGCCACGTCGGGGTATGGAGAGCCACGTCGCCGATACGGACGGACACGTGTCAACACATGATTGGTCTGTACAGTTGAGTCACTTTCCATGTGTCGGGTCAGAATTCGCCCATGTGTAATCCGTACAGTACGGACTGCCACGTCAGCATGATGATGTCATCTATACCCTCAAGTCAACCAAACTTTGACTGCTTCTAACTCGAGCATACGACGTCAGATTTTGACAAAACAAACGCCATCAGAATCATCTCGACGAGCTCTTCGTGATGATGCTAGTTCTGTTGATTTCTGAGATGGTTATTTTTTTGCCTTCTGGACGCCCCTGAAGCCAGTTTGATTGGAAGTTTGACTGGCCGTAACTTGCACAAACGGAATCCTTTTCACCCCATTCAAGTTGCGTTGGAATCAGGATGTTGTTCTCTTTCCGATGGTGCTAAATTCTAGAGTATCGGAGACACTTCAATTTTCACTGAAAAATTGTCCCCCGGATCATAAAGCTGGTAAGGTTATATTGCAAACTCCTATCAATGTCATGCCCTGTGATATTTCATATAATATTCTCTTGGATAGACCATTAATTCATGAGTTGAAAGGTGTGCCTTCAACACTTCATCATTTAATAAAATACACTCGCAACAACAAGGTTTACATGATAAAATTTGATCCTAAATCTGAAAATTGTTTACAAATTGAAATAGGAAATGACGAATCCTCTCAGCACATTGATACCAACTTCAAAAGTGGAACCTTTACAAATCGATGATGATCCTAATTGTCTTTCATTGGTGACATAGTTATTGGATAATGATTGGGGATCATTATATTTCACACCTACATTCAAGGGGGAATACAAGATTGCACAATCAAAATCATAAAAAGAGAGAGAAGCAACAATGATACCAATACAATCTATCATTGAATCATCAAAAGTATCTACAAATTCTAGTAAAAAGGAAAACAAAAATTACACATCTACATATGATGAATGTGATTAAGAAAAACCACCTTCCTTGAAAAAAATGGAAGCCATTTATGGAAGGGGTTATCAACTTTTGAAACAATTTGGCTATAATGGAAAAGGATGTGGTGTAAAATAACAAGGCATTTGTGTCGCCGTAGGGCTCAACATGCAAGAAGAGATAATAGGTCTTGGTTATTTCCCTTCAAAAATAATGAAAACATCAAAAAGACCTTCACTTAATCATACAAGAGACAAATAGTATTAGTGGTTGCTCCTTGTCATGTGGTAGTTGTAGTATCATAACATACTCACTACCATGCATGGAGGTATACATTAGGCTTTATGCAATCATATTTTATTTCTCAAGGAGCAATATATCATCATCTATTTTGGGCTCATCTTTGTCCCTACACTCGAGGGGCAAGGGGTTAGGTAGCCTTGTGTTAGGGTGCATTCCTTATAGCAAGGGATCCATTTATATCTCCTTAAACATTAATTTAGCAAGTACAATAATATTTTAAGGGGGGGATATAGTCCCCCTCTCATTGTTTGCATAAGAAACAATCCCTTCTTAGTGATGATAACATGCATATTCAAGGTAGTGTGACCTTGTCAATCAAAGTGTGGCATTCTTGATATATGTGAGTGTCTCCTTTGTGGTGATAGTGGGCTTGATGTCCTCGAAGTGTGTGACCTTTCTTGGCATATGACATTCCCCTTGGTGGTAATTCTATGACTAGTATTCCTTAAGGTGCGAGTCTTTTGTTCCACAACTAGTCCTCTCTTAGTAGTGATTTCATGTGTGATATGCCCTAAGGTGTGACCTTTCATGTATTAAGAAAATCCCCTTTGTTGTTTTGTAAATCACCTTTTGTGGTGGTATTTTTATAGCACCCCTTGAGGTTTTAGCCTTATATTGTTCTCATTTATGTGCCTCCTTATGCGAGTTTATGCGCCTCCTTAGGAAAGTTTATGTGCCTCCTTAGGAAAGTTTGTGCACCTCCTTAGGCGAGTTTGGCATTTTTATACACTTTGTTCATGCACGTTGAACTTAGTGTTGCATTGGAATAAAATCTTGATAATTTTTTGGCACACTATCAAGGTTATTAGGGAGTTATAACTCTTGGTATGGTTGTTAATGGGTGCACACCTAGTGAATAACAGACTTCACTAGACCTAGTGTGTTTCTTATTTTGCTACTTTATCTTGGGGGCTCACCTAGTGAATATCAAACTTCACTAGCCTGTGGTGCCTTCTATTTGTGATTCATCTAGAAAATATTATACTTTTCTATTGTGTTTCATGAATGCCTTAACATGGTCGTTGAGCATAACACAACTTGCTTTCCAATAGAGCTTTTTTTTTCATAATTGTTTAGCATAATGCAACTTGCTAACCTTTTGGAACCCATCATATTGCATTGAAACCTAGAATAACGTAACTTACTAGCTAGTGGACCCATGTGGATCATGAGTGATGTGGAATAACACAAATTTCTAGTCATAATGATATAATTCCTTTATTCAATGGATGGCATTTGGTATTTGAGAAAATTTAAGACCGAGGTCTCTTTGCCTTACCAACTTGAATCCTTTAGTACTAACCTTGTGTTTTGTTGTGTGTCTCTTTGTGTGTCTTCTTCATGTTTGAATTGTGTTTACATCATGCTTTCATTTTTTTTGTTATCATCTATATGTTATGTTATGTCATGTATTTTCATCGTGTATGCTTCATGTTTTTTGACATGTATATTTGTGTATGTTGTCTTGTTGCATTTCATACATGTGTGTGTTCCTTTGTGCTTATGTTGGTTTTTCATGGGATCTTGGATCCTAGGGGCTTGTGCACTCTCCTTTGATCCTTTGTTATCTTATCTCTTCAACATTTAGACAATCAAACCCCTCTTGACATATATTTTCTACTTTAGTGTGAGTCTAAGCGTAAGTTCGTACTCTCACTAAAGTGGGAGCTAAATGTAGCATTGTAAATTATCACCCTTGAAAATTTCACACTAATTTTTTTCTCCCCTTAATTTATTGGACATGATTAAGCACTTAATTTCCCAAATTATGCATTCTATGGCCTTTTTTCCTATTTTTTGAGAAATTGCAAGCATTAAACAAATACATTTATTTATGTTTTTTCCTCGACACCTTATTTCCTAGAAAATAGGGCTAGGATTGGGATGCCCTTGGAAATCTAAGTCCCCCTATTTTATTAGGATCCAAACTTGAATATGTCGATGCCAACATTTTAACATTTGAAGTTCAATTTGTAAATGTCGGTTATCAGGATCTAATTTGTGAGAAATTGAATAAATGCCTATAAATACCTAATTATTGCATCATTTGAAATATATCAAGCATTAACAAGAAGGAGGTGAAAATTATTATTAAGAGCAAGTCAAGAGCAGTATTTCAGTGATTTATTGCAACAATTCAAGATCCAAGCATCATGTTAAAGTGTATGTGAGTTTATGTTTTCATGTTTGTGAAGGCTAACCCTTTTGTAGGTCTCCAAACAATCCAAAAAAATCAAGCAAAAAAGATCCAAGACCTTGAGGTGATGTACATGACTTCAGTCCTTCAAGGAAGCCATTAAAGGGTGGTGAATTGCAACACTTTATGGATTCATCATTCCTTCCTATCATTTATCATTTTATCATTGACATTGCCATTGTGGAAGTGGAAATAGTAACATGGGGTTTGACTAAGGAAAGCCCATAAATGACACAACCCTTTCTCTCTCTTTGAATGTACAGGTTTCAAGTTTGAATGAGATTGAAGGAAGCTTGAAGATCCATTTTCCATTGTTGCATTTCAAACCCTACTGTGTGCAATGTTTTTACTCCATCTAAAATGCAAGAAATAAACTCAAGAAAAAGGATAAAAAACCAAAGACAACACTCAAGATTGAGCTGAAGATGAAACTCAAACTTAAAAATGAAAATAAAATCAATTTTACCTTGTTTGAGCTTGATGGAGTTGTTTTCCCTCATTGATGGCTTGATATGTGTGCTCCTAGATCAATTTCGGCAGCTTAACGACTTAATTTTTGCTTGATTTGGATGCAAGATGGCTATGGTTGCAAGGATTTGGCTATGGAGATTGAAAGATTGGGATGAATGTGATAGACTGTGGTTGGAATGGTTAAGAATGGTTGAGAGTGCAAAAATGGCTAAGTTTTAGCCATTTAGCAAGGGAGATAGGAATGGATGGTGGAGATTGAAAGGGGGAGGAAGATCAAAGGTTGAGATCAAGATTTGACCAAAGGAATTAAAAATTCCTTTTTAATGTGCATGGAAAGTGTATACCCTGATATTTGCACTTCTCTAAATGAGCAAAACAAATAGGAAATATGAAAAACAAAATATCAAGGACACCTCAAGATTAGCCAAAAGAGAGTGACAAAACACTAAAGAAAGTGGATAGCACAAGACAAACAGTTTTACCTTCCTTTGTAGTTGATACTCCTTTGATTGGCCCTTGCTTAAGATAGGATGTGTGCTCCTTAATGGCTCTATTGAAGATCTTTGCTATGTGCTTGGATGCAAATGCAAGTGGATGTGATTGGAAATTGGATGAGTGCACAAAATGGCAGCATGTAGTTGCAAATTGACTAAGTGTTGTAAATGCTTATTGAGAGGGGGTATTTATAGAGGTCCTTGAATTCTCTAGAGAATTCAAGGGTCAAGATTGATCCAACAAGGTCAAGATGAAGGGCTATGGTGGGTTGAGAACCCACAAGCCCTCACATCTTGACATGTGGAGGGTGAAGTGGCCAAGGGAGGATGAGGTGGAAATGAGTTGTCAAAAAGGTACATGAGGTGGAAAAAGGACATGCACCTTGGGGGATGAGAGAGGATTTCCACAAAAAGGGATTTCTTGTCCCCAAGTGGGAGTGAAAGGGACATTTGAGGAATTTTAGAATTCCTCAAAAATCTACATGGGAAAAGGAAAGGTGGTTGGGGGATAAATGTGAATTAAAAATTCACATTCCTAGGATGATCTAGAGGGTAAAAGGTGGGCTCCAAAAAGGTGGGACTTGGTCACATGTGGAGATTGTGACAAGTCCAAGGTTCTAGAAGCCTTGGAAGAATGGAATGTGAATTAAAAATTCACATTTAAAGGAGAGGAATCTAGGGCAAATAAATGTGAATTAAAAATTCACATGGGAAAGGGGGTCAATGTCCAAAAAGGAAAAATGGAAGAATTGACCAAAAAGTGGTGCTAAATTTAGCTAATGACTTTGGTTAAGGTTGTGCAAATATTGGATTAGGCTAATTAACAGAAGATTAGAGGCAAGTGGCAAATGTAGGAGGATGTGACATTAATCTCTGATTAAGAGGATGCACATCAAACCCTGAATTAATTAAATTAATTCAGATTAGGGTGAGATTATGGAGGATGTGACAAGGAGAGAGAAAGTGGGGAATTTTAAATTGATTTTTAAAAAGAGAGGAAGAATGACTAAATTAAATAAATTAGTGTATTTATTTAATTTAGAGAGGAATAAGGTAAGAGACAAAGCATTAATTATTAAATTAAATACTTTATCGGTACGAGACAAAAAGGTGTAATATTAATTTAATTTAATAAATTAATATTAATACGATAGATGGGAAGGCAGTAATTTTAATCATATGGAAGTGATTAAATTTGGATGCCTATAGAAAGGATAAAAGGAATTTAATATTCCTTGGGAAAGAGAAAAGGAATTTAATATTCCTTGGGAGATGGGAGAGGAATTAAAAATTTGTCTAAGTACCTTGGGGATATAAAATGGAATTTGGGGATGAGAAAGGAATTAAAAATTCCTCAAAAGGACCTTGGGAAGAAAAAAAGGAATTAAAAATTCCTTGGGGGATGGGGAGAGTTGACCAAAGGGTAGGTTGGGATAGCTAATCAATGATTAGGTTGTGTGAGGGATTATGCAAATGATTAGGTGGGTAATAAGGATTAATGATCCACTTGCATATTATGGACGATGTGACACCTCCCTAATCAAGGATTAGGAATGTGCACATCCTTAATCTAGGATTATGAAAATTAATCAAGATTATAAAAAGGTTATGGGGAATGTGACATGAGGGGAATTAAATAAATAGATTATTTATTTAATTATTTAGAGAAAAAGGGATAAGGGATGAGAGTAAATAATTAAAGGTAATTATTTAATTTAGGCTAGGATTTAAAGATGATAGAAGAAATAAATTAGGATGAAAGGATAAGGGACAATGAATATTAATTAAATAATAGGGTATTATTTAATTAATATGGAGAATATGACATTAGTTGAATTGAGGCTAAATTGACCAAACAAAAGTGGTCAATTTTTAGTGTCTACATTTTTCCCCCCTTTGAGATGGTGTTACAAAGTAGCATCATTTCAAAGAAGATTAAAACATAGCACCCAAAAGAAGATGGTTATATTGTGAGATATACCCCATTCATTCAAAAAAGTGACTAGGAAGAAAGATGATGGGTTTGAAAATAAAGATTAGGGATTAAGGATGCCCCCTCGAGAGGACATGCGGGTTCAAGAGAACATGGGTGTGTGCTCAAAATGGATGAGCTGATGCAAAATGATGGATAAGATATGGAATGGGAGGAAGAGATAATGAAAGGAGAAGATGAGAACTAAGCAAGCACAAATGGGTTCAAAGACAAATGCGATGTTTCCCCAGTCAAGCTACAAGACAAAATGGATAGGGAAGGATACAACCCGATGATGATGATTGTTAACTCTTAAAATTTGCGCCCTGACTGAGTTATGAAACTCAGTAAGCTAGAGAAACATGGGAACTTTTCTAGAGGTTGTGGGTCACCTAAAAATGGAAAAGAACCTCCAGAGGAGACTAGATTCCTATGTTGGTAATATCACCTAAAATACTTACTTCAAATGAAGGAAAAGGGAAGAGAAAAATCTTTAAAGTGAAAACTGGCAAAAATACTATTCCTATGGTGATACACCAAACTGTAAGGATCTAAAAATTAAGAGAATAGACACTTATTTTCAATGACTGAAAAATATAACTTGCACAACTTATTTCTATAAACCCATGCATAAATAATTTGAAGAAAGGATTGAATGCATTTAAATTTCAAAAGGAAAGGGAACTTTCACAATTTAAAAGCTATCTACAAATTAAAACACAATTTTCAACCTGCATAGACTTAGTTTTGCAGAAAAAGCACAATAATTGTGAGACAAAACTACAAGGAAGTGAAAATGCCTCACATGTAATTTGATCAAACATGTAATAACACACTGCACTGCAAGAAAAAGGAGGCATAATACTTCAAGTAATAATGTCCAAGATCTTTTCTGAATTCATCTCCAAAATGAGTTACAAAAGTATGCACAAAATCTATAAAAAGGACTGCAAGAGTCACTGTCTTCAAAAATTGCATAAATCAGAACTAACTCAAAAATGAGTTACAAAATGTTTCTAAGTAACCAATCTCCAAGTTGATCCACAAAACAAGGTTCTAGAAAGCCTTGAGTCAGATGCAACAATATATCCATAAATCTAGCCACTAGATATACTCCAAATGAGCTCAAAAAGGTTGAAATAGTCAAGTTTGACTATGTCAAACCATGAAAGCACTTCAAAAATGCTCCAAACTGAGATAGAGACTTCTATATTCTCTCCCCATGCTATTGAACTGAAATAATAACCTCCCTAAATGTCCTCCAAGTGTTCTCAAACTAAAAATAACTTCCCCTCATTCGTGGCATGTGTTGGCCAACCTCTAGATATATATGTACCTTCTGTAAAAATATGGAAGAAAATGGCCGCATCATGCACTTTTTCCATCTGTGTTCTTCATTTAAAAAAATAAATAAAAAATAGCTGGCTCCAACATTGGACAAATGTCAAATCACTCTATTCTCCTCCAGTCACCCCATTTCTTACTTTCTAGGTCATGGTCATGTGAGAAAATTCTGATAAATTTTCTTCATTTGTTCTATTGTCGACTTCTTTTCTGCTAGTGATTTTACTTATAGCCACCATGAATAAACTCCAACCCAATATTTTGGAGAAAATCTAGAAAGAAATCAACAATATTCTGTCGAGTTTCTCCCCACATAGAAACTTAGGAAAGTTTCTAAATCGATTCCTTTTACTTCATTTGCACAAGACGTTTAATTTGAACTTGGAAATGAACAAAAGTATAATCATTCTTTGATTTCGTACATGAATCTCCATGGACAGGCCATGACCATGAATACATTTATTCTTTTCTTGTTGCAAAATAGAGGACTGGCTTGTTAAAGCCCGCGGCCTAATGCTTGCAAGAAATTGTTTTGTTTTTCAGTTATATGCTCCATAGTAAAATGTTTCCTTTCATGTTCTTTGTATATATTGTGAGCAGGTCATGTCTCAATTTTTCTCACAAAACCCTAGTACTAAAAAGGGTTCCTCGTCTTTTCTTATGGGCAGATGTTATAACCTTATGCTGTGACTGTAAGTCATTTATGCATCTTTTATTATGGTTGTAGCTGAGTTATTTAAACTATCAAGCTTCATTTTCTAGAAATCCAATATAAGCTTTATGAGACACAAAACCTATTTCACATAAAACCCAAGAGATTCCTTCAGGGACCTTTGACTCGGCAATATGATTTTTCTTGAATGGCTGAAAGAAAATGATTTTTTTTGTGTTCTTTTATACATGTTCTTTCAATAGTATGCTATGGCTGTAATGGCTACAATGTCTGGCTCTTTTGCTTGAAAACCCTTCCTGAGAATATATTTTCCTTTTAATGACTTTTACTGTCCATGATATCTTTGTATTGAAATCTTCATTTGACTTATTGATACAAAGCACTAAAGCGTGCCTCCTAATATCTTCTTGTTCTTCTCACAGGTCTACTAAAATGCCATGATAGTTTCCTTTTAAAACTCTAGACGTGTCTGTTCATTTTGAAGGAATTGTTCAGTCCAACATGATTCCTTATTTTTCCTTGAAAACCCTTTTTGAGCATGTTAAGATTTTATTATTTATTTGTAAGAACTTTTTTAGCCACATTATAGTATTTCCTACATATTTTCCTTTTGAAGGAAAAGAAATGGCATGTTTTACTTTATTTCAGAACTCTGAGTTCCTGTATGTATAATGACTTGCTTTGTTGCTAGTCCTTACCACAACATTATCATGTGATTATTTGCATTGTTTTAGAGGACATCATGCTTCCTCTTCTTGTGAGATAATCACTATTTTAAATTACACATCTTGCTCTATTTATACATACAAAATTTTGAAATATACGAATTTCTGGTTATACTCTTAAAAGCTTTTGTTGTTAAAGAGTATTGTATACTCTTCTGCATTATGATTGTGAAGTGATCATAATTGAAATCAACTATCTTGCAATGTAATTTTATATACACTTAGAATATTCATAAAATATTGTGCATAGATTGAAATAATGTAATCATTACCATGAGCTGGGCTCAACCTTTATGGGAGCCACATTTATTCCCACTCATATTAAACCTGATAGATGATTGCACCTGTAGTTGCACATGAAGCAAACAAGTTAGAAAAATATGCATACTTTGATGTGATATATTGATGGCTTCTTCTCTAATATATTCAGTATATGGATGTTCATTTGATGCAGATTAAGGTTAATATATACATGAATGGGTAAATGATCATCTATGGTGTGCAATCTTTCATTGCTTAGAGCACTGCTCTAACATATTGTTTTGATTTATGCAGGAAATAGGAGCATCAAGGAGCTAGGAGAATCAAGACCACTCAAATGATAGCTAGACAAGAAGACACGACAAAACCAGTCATTCTCAAGCAATGACTAGTTACCCTCCCTACATGCATTTTTCTTCATTTTCTTATTCATGTATATGTTAACCTTGATTTGTATTGAATAAGACAAGAGTTAAGCTCATGACTTGTGTGAGTGAAAACGAAATTTCATTCAATAAAATAACTTTTCAGAAGAAATTTGCAAAATCTTCTTATGTTTCATGCATTTATATAAATACGATGATTTATGTTTTTGTAATCTTTCAAGTTATTTCATTTTTGTATATGAATGCAATGTAAGGGGAATAGAAAATGTACCATATTATTTCTTCTTTATCAATGGGATCTACCTAATTGAGCCATGGGTGAAAATATGGGTAACAATGATGAAAGTGTTGTTGATGAGGGAAGGATACATCCCAAAACAACACAAAAGGATAGGGAAGGATGCATCCCGATGATGATGATGATGAGGGAAGGACACATCCCAAACAACACAAAAGGATAGGGAAGGATGCATCACACCAAAGGATAGGGAAGGATACATCCTGATGATGATTGGATCAAGGCTTGTAGCACAACTGGGAACAAGACCAAGGATGTGATTAGATGATTTGTGCTAGATTGAATGGATGAGGGTTCGATTGAGATGTGAGATTGTTGAAATGAATGAAGACAATGGAGGAAAAGATGCTTAGAATAACAAATCTATATTATCCTAAGAAGAGTGAAAAGATGATGAAATGATGAGGATGAAGAAAGTGGGGGGATGAAAATGGATAGGATAAAGAGAGGAGGAGAGTGATGAAGGATGAATGGATTAGAAAGATGGAGGGTGAGGGGATGGGGGGATGTATCCTCATGATAGAGGAAAATGATAGATGAGAGGATGGGAGATGGGGGATATGAAAGGAGAGTGATCAAATCAAGCAGTTTAATTGTTATGCATTATGCTGCCATGTAATAAGCACTAAATTTGATATAGCATGAAATACTATGCACCAAGGTATGAGGAACTAAGGTGAATTTCTATCACATGCATGGGACTGACACAACAAAATAAAGGTTAGTCCAACATCCCAAAGTCACAGGGGCTTTGATAGGGCCAATGTTGGAAAAACACAAACATAAAGGGTACCCTAATGTAACACAAGACCACAAGGATCTTGGTGGGTACTACGCAGGACAACCAAGAAGACAAGAATAAACAAAAGATCAAGATATGCCCCTATGTTTACCAATCAAATTGCACCATGATATGATGGATCGTGGCGACCTTGACGAGGTATAATAGGAAGCTCAAATGATAAAAAAAATCCAAAAGCATCAAAATATCATAATGTATCTCAAATGTCCTTTGCCATAGGATCAAAGGGTGGATGGGATTGATGCAGTTTGATTAGGAAGGATGCATCCTATTAAGACCAAATATGGAGGATAGAATAAATAATTGACATGACATAGGATACTCAAAACTAATTGGACCTCAAGATACCAATGGATTTTGTTTGTTAAGAATCAGCTAGCTAAGGACATACTTGATGACACAACACGACAACAAGACACACCCTAAAGACCTAGGGGCTCGGGGGTTGATCAGAGACTAGCCTTGGCTACGTGAAAGCACAAAGCCCTCATAGTTTGATAAAAGGCTGACGACTAACCATGGATAAAAGTGAAAAGAGGACAATGGAGACCATGATGGATGACAAAGACAGAATGGACAAATGCCATGGGGGTTGATCAAATAATTAGCCTTGCCTACATGAAAGCACAAAGGCAATGTAGTTCGACAAAAATGCCAATGTTAGAAAATGGATAAGGGATGATGAGATGACCATGATAAGTGGATACAAAGGTGGAACCTACATGATGACACAAGACTGACCTTGTGGATAGGATGATGGTGATTGCATGAAGCTCAGGGATGGGATGATTATCCAAATCAATCAAAAGATGAAGTGGGAGGATGATATGGTGGATAGATGAGTGATGAAAAATGATAGGAGATTGGAAAGATGTGTGAAAGAGGCGAGAGTGATGACAGTGAGAGGGATGGCATCAGTTTGCATGGGGGGAAGCCTATAGCCAAATACCAATGACAAGGGATTATGAGATGGAATGAAAATAGAGATAAATGGATGGATAGATAAATATAAGGAGATGGAAAGATGATAGGATGGATGGATAGAGGGATAAGGATTTGGATGTGAAAAAGGTTACTAGATGGATAGATGGGAAGGTAAGGATTTGGAAGATGGGAGGGATTTTTTTTGGATGAATGGATGGGAAGATAAGGATTGGGAGATAGAGGGGATTGTTTGGATAGAAAAATGGGAAGATAAGGATGAGAAATATGGAAGGATGAGCATATGCTAGGAGAAAAAACAAGGATGGGGATATGAAAGGATCATGGCATGAAGGGATAAAGGTTTTGGAGGGATTAATGGAAGGAGGATGTGGAGATAATGATAGGGAGATGAAGGGAATGACACAATGGATGAATGATGTCTCCAAGGACTATGTCACAAAGGAAGTAGATTCCCCCGCTCTATATATTTCATATGTGATGAGGTAGGAGGAACAAAAGATGAGTGGATGGGAAGATAAAGGAGATAAATGGAGGAGGATATGATGGGTGGATAAGGGGGGGAGATGGATGTAGATAGGATGCATGGATAAGGAGGGTAGATGGATGGTAGCATGATGGGTGGACAAGGAATATGATAGCGTATGGATGAAGGGAATGTATGCCAAGAGGTGTCAAAAAAATGTACCTATATGTTTTCCCCTATCTTTATCAGTATTAATAGGAGGATGGAGGGATCGGGATAAACGAGATACGATAGGCACAATGAGCATTGTAGGCTAGATGGAGGAAATGGAGGATGGTGCGCTGAGAATGAAGTTTCCCCCAAGTGTGGAAGTAAAATAGATGGGGAATTTACACATGATGCATTATTTATAGGTTTTCATCACGGTACTTATCCAAGGTGCTTGTTTTCTAAGTTGTCACCATTGGACGAATTATTTCTCTTTACTATTTTTTTGTTTGGTTTTTTTACTTTTTTTTGGCTTTTGGCTTTTGGATTTTTGGATAGTATGCAGATGGAGATGGATAAGGATAGGGATGTGGATAAGTGGATTTGGAAGACATGTGATAATGGGATAGATGGACTCAAGCATCAAGTTCCATATGAGGTAATAAGATCCCATGTGGGAAGTGACTATTAGATGTTGGTACAACCTTATTAAGATGGATGGATTATGAAAGGGAGTGAATTAAAGGGATTTGATGGAGGAGATATGTGGGATAATGGATGGGATATTGGAAAGTGTATAAATAGAATGATAGGGTGGATGTGTGATGGGGGAATATTTTTTAGGACCAACATTGGCACATATGGTGGTGGATGTGAAAGGATAGGAGGATTAGCAGATGGATGATGTGGGGATAATGGAAGAGTTGGGATAGTGAATTTTGGGACATAGGGACCCAAAATAGATTTAGGAGATATAGAATGTGAATGATTAGTTGTTGGATTAGCAACTTTGAATGTTGTTATGGATGTTTCATTTGAAGGCATTGCATCCTTTTTCTTTGGGATCCACATGGTTTTTATTTTTGTTGTAACAAGCTTGTGTAGTCTTCTTGATTGATTACACGTTTTGATGGGATTTTTATTTTCTTCATCACATCCTTTAGAGGGGACATGGGGATCTTTAGATTCATGTGGATGTTTGGATTTATGAATTTTTACTTTGACATACAAAGTGCTTCCAATGGCAATGGGATGGATGTGAGGAGATGGATGATGTGGAGAGAATATGGATGGAGTGATGGAGGTAGGATTTTGGAGAGTGTGTGTGGATGGAGGAGGTATAGTTATGTGCCTTTGTTGATCCTAATTAGGGATTATGAAAGGGGGATTTTTATGATGGGTGATAGGAATAGGTGATTGGTGGATGATAGGTTGAGTAAGATGGAATGGAGGAGGTGATTTTGGGATATAAGGTTCTAAAATGGACTTAGTATATGGGGGATGTGTGACTGTGGATGGAGGGACATAAGGACCCAAAATGGATTTGGAGGATGAAGGAGGAATATGGATGGTTGTTTTGAGATGATATGATGGAGGGGGGGGTGGTGACAAATGATTTAGTGGAGTGATGGGAAGAGCCTCTTATTCTTTTAGAAGAGGGTTGTTTAAGATGTATGGAGGTTGTATCGACATATTTGGATTGTGAGTCTTGAGATACATAGCCAAGACCTTGTGCACGTGGATTTTCTTTGACATGGATGGACTCTAAAATACCTTGCTCATGAAGGCCTAAACCTTTTCCTTGATAGTTCATGCTCTTGAGCATTCAATCTATGGTAGGATTCTTGTTACTTTGGAAGCATGATGTGAGTCCATTATTAGGTGAAGGAGGATGGGTGGTGTATATGCTTGGTTCCTCTTTTGCAAGAAAACCACCATGGACAAATGTAAGAGTACCAAGGGGATATAAACATGGTGTTGGGATGGTATGGTTAGGTGGTGATGAAGTATCATGATATGGAGATGATGGGATGGTAGGATATTTATTTAGAGTAGGAGGTGATAAGGAATCATGAGGGGGATTAGGTGTAATGGTAAGATTTTTATTTATAAGGGGATCATGGGATGGAGTGGATGAGCTAGTACGATCTTGAGATGGAGTGGATGGGATGGGAGGATCTTGATGTGGAGGAGGGGATATGTTGGTATGCTTTGGAAAGACTCGTCATGTGTGGGAGGCATGATGATGGAGTGTTGGAGGGACTCCTAAAGTGGGGGAGATGGAAAGATGGAGGATTCATGAAGTTCATGGGAATGAATTTCAATGATACTAGTAGTGGAAGGAGTGGATTGGATTTGGGTGTCTTTAATGGATTGGGTGGATCTAGGAGTAGAAGATGGGGATTCAATGGATTTAGTGGGTTTGATGGTCTCAATGGTTTGGGTGGTGCTAGGGGTGGTAATAGTAATGATAGGTGTGGGATGGAGAAGGATCTCATCACTAATGACCGTGGATGATGGATTGGGATGGCATGGCTCCACGACATCAAGATGTGGATTTGAGGATGTATTCCTTGTCATGAGTCCTTGGATGACATCTAGGGTGAGATACTTTCATATTGTAGGCTTAGATGGTGTGGTGGGAATAGATGAATGATTATGAATGGGTGGAGGACTAGGATTATGGATTGGTGGATTAGGATTAGATGGAGGAATGAGATTGGATGGAGGACTAAGGGTAGGTAGAGGATTAGGATTGGTGGGGGGATCAAGAGTAGATGGAGGATTAAGTTAGGAATATTGGGATGGTGGATTAGGATAGGAGGACATGGATGGTGGATTGATGTTGGAGAAAGTGGATGAGGAATTAAGATAGGAATATTGAGATGGTGGATTAAAGTGGGAAGAGGTGGATGTTGGATTAGGATAGGAGGATGGGGATGTAGGATTAGAATGGGAAGATTGGGATGATGGATTAAGGTAGGAATATTGGGACAATGGATTAAGATACGAAGATGTGGATGTTGGATTAGGATGGTGGATTGTGGTAGGTGTATTGGGATAGAGGATTGGGATAAGAAGACGTGGATCTTGGATTAGGATGGTAGATTGAGGTAGGAGTATTAGGATAGAGGATTGGGATAAGAAGACGTGGATGTTAGATTAGGATGGGAATATTGGGATGGTGGATTGAGGTAGGAGTATTGGGATAGATGATTGGAATAAGAAGATATGGATGTTGGATAAGAGAAAGATGTAGATGAAGGATATGATGAAGATGTGGATTAGGAAGATAATGAATATCCCTTGATAAAGGTAGAATAAGGATTGCTAGTAGGTGTGGAAGAAGTCATGATGGGATAGCTTGGATGGCTGATTGGATTTTGGATGACAATTGAAGAAAGATTCCTAGAAATAATAGCATCAAAGGGATCCATATCATACTTATCTTGATCAACAAGACTTTCATTATCATCATCAATGTAATTGGGGTTCCCCTTGAATACTATTTTTGGTTGCATTGGTGAAGGATAAGGATTCATGACATTGAATCAAATGGATATGCATTGAAAAGATGGGAATAGATGATTAGAAAATGAGGGGAGAGGATGAAAAGATAAATAGAATGGATTAGAGGAACATGGAAGAAAGGGTCATAAGATTTTTTTTAATATCAGAAGATCTTGGATGTTGATGGGCTAAAGCTCAGATTGGGATGCATATTAAGCTCAACTTGGGATTTGATTTAAGCTCAGATTAGGATTGGATTGAAGCTCAAATTAGGATGGTTGAAGGATGTGATGTGATAAACTCTAAACCAAGCTCATGGGTTTAACTAGACAATGTATGATGTTGATGACCAAATTGGATTGCAAAAAGGATGATTATGACACTGAATCTACCTCAATATGGAAGTAGATTGATTGGGTCGTGGATGATTACTGACTCAGGATAGATAATAATCCTAAGGAAGTGTGATTGATAATGATCAGGATCAAACACCTAAGTCAACTTGGATAACAACCCCTAAAACGAAGCCTAAGAGATTGGGATTGATGAACTGATTATGGATATGCAATCTAGGGATGTCCTACGATGAACCTATATGATTTGACTAAGGATTCGACGACTTTTAGAAAATGTAGACATACTAAAATGATAATTACAGGTAGATGGATGATGATAAAAAAAAATTTGATCATGATAAAGAACTTGGAAAATGACATGCTTTCAGTGGCCAAAAGCATTCACTCTCTAGAATTTGTACGGGTAGTGGATATGCCTCTGTGTAGATCAAATTCGCCTATTCAAGTCATGACTTCGCCTATTCAAGGACAAAAAATTTGCCTCTACATTAAACAAACTCGCCTATTTGGGGGCTCAAATTTTCTCATGTTTGAGGGACACACAAGAAATGGGCTAAGTCAATATGCAAATTCGCCTACTCTAGGGAAACAAGCTAAGTTGATATGCAAATTTTCCTATTTTTGGGGAAACATGCTAAGTAGATATGAAAATTCACCTATTTCTAGGGAAATGGGCTAAGTTGATATGCAAATTTTCCTATCTCTAGGGAAACAGGATAAGTTGATATGCAAATTCACCTATCTCTAGGGAAATGGGCTAAGTTGATATGCAAATTCACCTATCTCTAGGGAAACAGGCTAAGTTGATATGCAAATTCGCCTATTATAGGGAAATAGGCTAAGTTGATATGCAAATTTGCCTATCTTTGGGGGACACACAAGAAATGGGCTAAGTCAATATGCAAATTCGCCTATCTTTGGGGAAATAGGCTAAGTCGATATGCAAATTTTCCTATCTCTGGGGAAATGAGCTAAGTCAATATGCAAATTCGCCTATTCTAGGGAAATAAACGAATTTGATGGATGAGGATTGATGCAAACTTGCCTAAAGGATGGTAAGACTCGTCTACTCTAGGGAACGAATGAAAATAGAGTCACCTAAGAAGGGACCCATAGGAAAATTCGACTAAAGGAATGACCTAGATAGGACTCAGACTTGGAATTGCCCTTTTGTAGGGAAAAATTGCTTGTTCACAGTGCAAATTTTCCTCTGTAAGGGGAAAATTAACCTTTGAAGGCAAGGGTTATGTGGTAAAGGACAACAAACATTGCAAACAATAAACAAAAGGCTAAACTGACTCAACTAAAAATAAAAGCATTGGTATCACACAATGAAGATATGCCAAGTAGCACAATCCTAGAAATTAGTGATAAGAGTTTACAAACTTGATGTATAGGCCCACCATCTTGAGCAGACAACCTAAGGTTAATAATCTATGATACGAGGGTGGTTCTCTACTCTTTCTCGCAAAGGCAAATAGGTAGCATTCTAGTGGCACAAGGTCATCAATAGATGCCACGGGCTCACCTTCACACTCTCTCTCGAGGACTATCATAGTCCACCACGAGGAATTCTATCTCAACCCAAGGGAGTACATGGTGAGTAGCTTTGGGTTACAGTGCACATCCCCTATGCTACACCAAGTCGCAGCTAAAACATGGGTCTCTATCTAGGCTAAACAAGGCTATCTCATGCATCCTCGATATATGCTAGGTACGTGAGGCACAACTATGAATACCAGCTAGTCACAAGCATGGATTGAGATCCCCAACAAGGTATTTGAACTTGAACCAACCTTGCATGTCTTAACTAGGTATCACCCTAGCTTTAACACTTCACTAGACACGACGTGACTAGATTGAGGTACAACTTTAGCTCTCTCCTCTTTATATACCCCGCTGGTAACACTTGGTTGGGATCGTCCCCCAAGTGATGAAATCCTAGGTAGGTCCCGCTAAGGGATACTATACTTTTTGACTGGTCCCCAAGCTTGCATGTAGCGTAAGGGGAGAGCTTAGACGCACTAGCACCTCCTAGGTAGACTAGACTGGACTAGAGTAAACTGTGATTTCTCGTCACCCAGGATCGCTGAAAGGCGCAAGGGGATTGGATACGTCAACAGTCTACTCCCAAGCACAAAAAACAAAGTATATTGACTCTTTAATTAATCTATTTTTTCCTAGCTAGTATGGAAATCAACAAAAAAAATACCTAAAGGGGTCTTCGACCAATTGTCCTACAGAAAATATGCCAGTAATTTTGACACCAATCTTGGACAAATGAAAGACAAGTTGTTGCACAAATTGTTAGTGAAATGCCACACTCACAAACATATAGGTTAGTGGATTAGTACCCAAAATACCAAACAAGTTGAAGCTGAAAATTGAAAAATTAAGTTTTAGGTTGACCTCAAATTTGCCTCTGTGTTAGGAAAATGTGCTTGTTCTTTATGATCAAATTCACTTGTTCTGAGAAGATAGGTGAATTCTCTTTTTCCTCTATTATGGAAGATGGGAAAATTCGCTTTTGCCTTTGTAACTCGATCACTTTCACCTGTTTCCTGGGGACCCTATAAGTTTGCCTTTGTTGCAAGTGGCTTTTCTCCTCAAATCAAATTCACCTCTTTTCACAAAAGGACGAATTCGCTTTCACCTTTTTTGTTTGTAGACTTGCCTCTGTAACTAGAAAGTTCACCTATCAGGGTGGATTCGCCCCTGCGTCTAGAAATATGAACCTGCAAAACGTGAAAGTATAGACTTGTGACATGGGTCCCACTGGGCGTGCCAGAAATGTGTGCAATGTTTTTACCCCATCTAAAATGCAAGAAATAAACTCAATCAAAAGGATAAAAAACCAAATACAACACTCAATATTGGGCTAAAGATAAAAATCAAACTTAAAAATGAAAATAAAATCAATTTTACCTTGTTTGGGTTTGATGGAGTTGTTTGCCTTCACTGATGGCTTGATATGTGTGCTCCTAGATCAATTTCGACATTATAACGACTTGTTGTAGCTTGATTTGGTGAGAAAATGGATGCAAGATGGCTATGGTTGCAAGGATTTGGTTATGGTGATAGTGTGAGAGATTATGGTTGCATGATATGGTTGAATGCTTAAGAATCTATTAGAATGAAAAAATGGCTAAGTGTTAGTCATTTAGCAAGGGAGATAGGCATGGATGATGGAGATTGAAAGGAGGAAGTAGATCAAGGGTTGAGATCAAGGGTTGACCAAAGGAATTAAAAATTCCTTTTTTAATGTGCATGGATGGGATAAAAGGAATTTACTATTCCATGGGAAAGAGAAAATGAATTTAATATTCCTTAGAAGATGGGAGATGAATTAAAAATTCCTCAAAAGGACCTTGGGAAGACAAAAAGGAATTAAAAATTCCTTGGGGTATGGGGAGAGTTGACCAAGGGGTAGGTTAGGATAGCTAATCAATGATTAGGTTGTGTAAGTGAGGGATTAGGAAAATTATTAGGTGGGTAATGAGGATTAATGATCCACTCGCATATTATGGAGGATGTGACACCTCCCTAATCAAGGATTATGAATGTGCACATCCTTAATCTAGGATTATGCAAATTAATCAAGATCAAAAAAAGGTTATGGAGGATGTGACATGAGGGGAATTAAATAAATATATTATTTATTCAATTCTTTAGAGGAAAAGGGATAAGGGATGGGAGTAAATAATTAAAGGTAATTATTTACTTTAGGCTAGGATTTAAAGATGATAGAAGAAATAAATTAGGATGAAAGGATAAGGGATAATGAATATTAATCAAATAATAGGGTATTATTTAATTAATATGGAGGATATGACATTAGTTGAATTGAGGGTAAATTGACCAAACAAAAGTGGTCAATTTTTAGTGTTTACACCTACATCTTGTTAAGATACATAAACTCACTTATAGAATTATCCAACAACACTTTGACAAATTTGCAGGCGGGAATTGAGAGCTCAAATTTGACATCAAAGGACTACAGAAACCTGTGTTACTAGGTTCACCCCTGGGAGGCCCAGTTCTAGTCCAGGTTCGATGTGGGTTTGAGTCCTGGTTCAGTCCCTTAGTGGGTTCGACCAGGGTTCAATTTTTTTGAGCCTGGTTTGTCCATTCAGAACTCAGGCAAACCCTAGGAGAACCAAGTTCGAACCCAAGTGAACCCAAGGCAAACCAACGTGTTTGGGTGCCTAAAAAGTGTTTTTTTTGGCATTTTAAAATTATTTTTTGCAGTTTGACTTTGACCCACGTCCAAGGAAACCCTAAAAGTGACCTCTAAAACACTTTAAACACGTAAACTACCTCATTTTCATTCATTTGTTTTGCAAACAAGCATTTTCATTCCAAGAGGCCAAGTTCTCATTTTTGCTTGTTGGATTGACAAAAGTAGTTGAAGATTGATCATTGAAGCTTCTACAAATGATTGCATTGCCATTCGTGTAGATTTGCAAGTGTTATTTGGCTGCCACAAAGATTGTTGAAGGATATTTTTGCAAAGGGGTAAGTTTTTCTCATTTTTTTTGAGTTTTTTCATTCATGTTTTTGTTTTACAAACTAGAAACTTTGTTTTGTTTCATTTTATGATATATCTATGTTTTTTCTTTCCATTCTTCTATGAATGTAAAAGAGCTAGGTTTTATAAAATTATTATATTTTGTTTTCATTCAAATTTTGAATGTGTTGTTTGCAAAACAAATTGCCATAGGAATCACAATGTCAATGGGTTCTACCTCTGGCTCCATAGCTAAACCAAACTCAAAGTTCAAAATAAATCCAAATTCTCCTCTATGGAAGTATGTTGAAATGATAAGATAGATTCCAGGTGGTGGCGGTTATGTTTGGAAATGCAGTGGGTTTGAAGTTACATATTCTAGTTCATACCATAGGGTGATCCCACAATAGTGGTTTACAATTTTTGGCCAAACTGGACACTAAATTTTTAATTTTTAAACAAATCTTCACATCAGGCACCTATAGCGCCTAAACCATGAGGAATTTGAAGATGATGCAAACTAGAGTTTTGTCACATTTTGTCTATAGATTCTAAAAATATTTTTTTCAAATTTTTTAGAATTAGATTGCACTTCTTTTTCCATCTCCTACAAAAACTAATTTTTTTCAGAAAACTACATTTTTAAAAAGTGATGCACACCGTATAATGCATAACTTTTTTTCCATGAAGGATAAAATTCCAATTCTTTCAAATTTACATTTGTGACTCTGATATCTAGTGCTTCCACTTGGTTGGATCATTTTTTATTGAATATTTTTTCTTTAATCAAGTTTTGAAGTCAATCAAATGACAATTTAGACATAGCGCGACCGTATAACGCATAACTTTTTTTGTATATATCGAAATTCAATTTTATTTTTTTGTTGGATCAAGGACTTCAATATCTAGTGTACTCATATTTTTCAATTTTTTTTTTGATAATCTGCTATTTTTCCACATGTGCAGAACAAAGACCTTTATTTTTGATGAAAAACCTATGTTTAATAAAACTAAAAAAACAAATATGTAATAAAACCAAAACATATTAAAATTATATTCATTGGATAGCTCATTTTGAAGGCTACTCGATTCCAAGTTTGGTTTCTAAATATTCCCCCATTTTCATCCTCAACTGAAGCTTGAAAGCGTAAAAATTTAGGTTTTTGTGTGAACAAATTAAAAAATTAGGGAAAAGGGGGGTTCGCTAGAACCAGGGGGTTCGGGGTTCTAGCGAACCAGGGTTCATTCGAACCCCCATTAATATGCATTTTTCTTTTATTTTTTGGGCGGAAAATGTGGGCCCAATAATTAATGGGTTCGCTCGAACCCTAGTTCGGTCGAACCCCTTTATGGTTCGGTCGAACTTGTAGGTTCATGCGAACCCCTAAAACCAATTTTTTTGCCATGGGGTCATTTTTTCTCAATTTTCCTTCCTCCATCAAATTGTAAACTACTATTGTGGATTCACCCCATAGGGTGAAAGCACATTTGTGTGGCATAGGTGGAAAAGGCATCACGAATTGCCTTGGAAAAGAAGGTGCACCTATTCCACCCGAGATAGTTGTAAAATACATTATGGAGCAAGACACAACAGATCAACGGGAAGCCCAAAAAGGAAATCACCCTTTGTTAAAAAAAAATTCAAAGGGAATGCAACCCCCATCTAATCTCAATATTGTGGTAGAAGACCACCCATTTATGGCTACTATGAATCTTCAAGCTCAAAGTGCACAACCAATTGCAAACAAGAGAACAAAGGGGCCTTTGGAAGTTGTATTTCAAAATGAGAGTAGAGCCCTTGCCGACCAATGTGTAGCAAGATGCATATATGCCAATGGATTAGATTTTAATGTTATTCATTCTCCATATTCGTAAGAGATGTTGAGAACGGTCAATGAAGCTCCAAAAGGGTACAAGGGCCTAGGTTATGAGAAGGTGTGTGGCTCTTTATTGGAAAAGGAGGTTGAGTTGGTTGAAGATGCATTGAAGCCTATAAGAGATTCAAGGGTTGAGACAGGTGTGTCCATTTTTTCAGATGGTTGGAAGTGCTCAAGAAATTGACCTTTGATAAATGTCATAGCTGTGTTCCCTAAAGGGGAAATGTTTTTGAATGTCGTGGACTATGAGGGGCAAGTAAAAGATGGACAATTTATTGCTAATATTCTCATTGCAACCATTAAGCAAGTGGGACCCCACAATGTTGTTCAAGTTGTAATGGACAATGCCAAGAATTGTAGAGTTGCAGTGTTGTTGGTTGAGGAAAGATATTCACATATCTTTTGGACACCTTGTGTGGTCCATTCACTCAATCTTATGCTACAAAAGATTGGGAGTAAAATTACATGGACCAAAGAATTTTATGTTGAGGCTGAGGACATTTAGATGTTTGTCACCAACCGCCACATGTATCAAGGGATCTTTAGATCATTTTCAAAATTGGAGCTATTGAAGGTAATTGAAGTAATATTTACATTTGTCATTTTTTGATTTTCATAATTTGATTGTGCATTCTAATTTAAATTCTTCTTTAAAGCTTATTTTTAAATTTTAATTATTATTTTTAATTTGCAAAGGTTTGCAAAGACCCACTTTGCCTCTAACAGAATCATCTCGGGATGGCTTGTGAAAGTTAGATAGGAACTTTCTAGCATGGTGATTAGCAACAATTGGTCTATATGGAGGAAAATCAACACTGAAAGAGCAAAAAAAAATTAAAAGCATGATATTAGATGCCTCATGGTGGGATCATGTGGAGTATCTCCTTAGCTTTACTGAGCCCATTTTGAGTATGATTCGCTATACTGACATGGACAAGCCGTGCATTGGAGAGATATATGATGGTATAGACTCAATGCTTGAGAAAATAAAGTGCACCATCAATGCAAGAGAGAAAGACCCTAAAGAGACTTTCTTCAAACAATTGCAAACAATTGTTGAAGAAAGATGGAACAAAATGGCAACTCCATTACACCTTTTTGCCTTTGCATTGACTCCAAAATACTATAGTAGTCAAATTATTTCAGTGCTAGGAATGCTTCCTCCATATAGAGATTTAGAAGTGGCTGAAGGGTACAAGGCAACATTTGTGAGACTCTTCCCTGATCAAGATTTGTGAAGTGTAGTCATGAATGAGTTCATTGATTTTGTGCACTCAAATGGTCTAGGTGTTGATGCTCTTCATGATAGGTTCTTAAAGGATTCTCATAGTTGGTGGTACGTCCATGGAAAATACTTCCAACATTTGCAACCCCTTGCAATCAAAGTTTTATCACAAGTAAGTTTAATTAATTTTTATATTTTAGTTTTAAAAGTTTCATAATTTGATTTATAATTTATAATTTTTTAATTGTTTACTTTGTCTCCATAGGTTTCTAGTTCATCCACATCTGAGATGAATTGGATCACACATTCTTTCATCCACTTAGTAAAGCGCAATAAATTTCTCTCAAAAAGAGCAGAGGACTTAGTATATGTGCATTCCAACTTGCATCTCCTTTCACACAAACAACGTGACTACAAGGAAGGGGAGACGAAGTTGTGGGATATAGTGCCAGAGGATACTGATTTGGATGCTTCCACTTCCCACCATATTGCATATGAGGAGTCCAATATCCAACAGGAGCATGGGCACAATACTAGTGCTAGTGACAGTGCCATTGGCACTACTTGTGATTCATCTAGTCTTCCTACTTCATGTAATGTCAATGTTGACATTGATATAAATGAATTTGAGGATTAAAACTTTAAAAGTGTTGTAATATTGAACTTGAAGTTTGAATGATGAATATTTATCATGCATGTTTGAAAAATTAAATGTTTTGACTTTTAAATGATATTCAAGTTTATGGTGGTTTTGTTGTTTATATGATGTTATGTGATGTTCTAATCCTAATTCATACTTCTAGGCTGCATATATATATATATATATATATATATATATATATATATATATACACTAATGAACCCAAAATGAACTGAACCCACCCCCAAAAAAATTAGCTGAACCAGTGAACCGAACCCCCGAACTCGAACCCAAACAGGTAACTTAGACGAAAACATAATCAAGGCAGCCCTACAAGGATAGAGACACCCTTAGGTGACTATGTCCTCCTACAGTGACTAAATCCAATTTTTTAGGACATGTACACAACACTCTACCCTTCCTAGATCTACTTTAGATCCCTATTACAGTTTGTCAATTGTCAGAAGCTTGCATTTTTCATATTAGGGCATGTAGTCTAATTAGGTTAATCAAGGAAAATAAATTCCAATCCATTTCCAAGGCTCAAGAGGATCAAATACAGGTTTGATTGACTCACCTTCATTGTTGAAAGTCAATCTAAACACCTTTTTTATTTGTATCCTAATGTACCTTTGAAAAAAGAGAAAATTAACCCTAGTTTTTATACACTAAACTTAGGGTTCCTTTTTTTGTGTTACATATTCTATTTGCCTTATACTTTTTATTGTCACATCTTATATATAGTCAATTTTTTAGATGGACGTGATTAGTGCTTTCTTGCATGGTGATTTCATGAGGAGATCTACATGTAGCAATCTCTAGGATTCATGTAGAACTCTTCACTTGTTTGTAGGCTTTGAAATTTATTATATAGTCCCAAGCGAGCCCCTCAAGCTTAGTATGAGAAGATTGATGGTTTCTTAGTTGCATCTAGTTTCACGTGTTGCCACTTAGATAAGACAATATGCATTTAGAGACATGAATATGAGATTTTGATACTACTCTTTTATGTTGATGATTTTATTCTCACTAGTGGTTCCTCATCTGTGCTTTAGGATATTCAACACACTTTGACATAACACTCTAATATGACTTCAATCTTAAGCTTCTACATTACTTTCTTGGTCTTTAGGTTCTACAGTCTATTGAGGGGATCTTTGTAGACTAGTATCGAAGTATGTCATTGAATTTCTCAATTAGTTTAGCATGGATGATTTCATGCTTACTTCTAAACCATTTCAATCTGGTGTCACTTTGTTGGCACTTGCACAATACCTAGAGTTTATGCTACTTTGTATAGATAGTTAGGTGGTAGTGTTTTTTATTTAACACAAACTCATCCTAATATCAAATTTTCTATTGGGATCATCTCCCACTTTTCACATGATCCTCATGAGAGTCATTGGAAGGAAGACAAGCATATTTTAAGGTATATCCAAGGCACCATACATTTCAATATTCAATGTATGTTAGGAAATATTGCATTCAAACCCACAAATATTAATCCATTTCCTACATAACCCATGAGAGATAAACATTCAAACAAGTTGCCAAAATGCATAGATCAAATAGACAAGCCACAAGATAACACAAAATATACCCTGGGAAAAACCTAGCCTCTAAAAACATCCATACTCCATATTAATCAACAATAAGAAAATACAAGAGTTATGATGAATACCTCTAAAGAATCAAGTCCTCCAATGCATTCCCATGTGTCCAAGCATGAATCCAAACATCCCATGCCATGCTTCACAAATGCACTCCACAAGAAGACTCAATAATGATAGCCAACTCACTCAACCAACATAAACCAGTACACATGTGTTTGCTTTTATAGACACAAGCTCACACACAATACAACTAGTGGTAAGGTGAAACCATGTGAATACAAAGCCACTAACACCTTATTTAATATACTAAGACATCACATTATTTAATATTTCTCTAATATTAAATTATTATCTCATGTCTCCTACACAATAAATAATAATACAATGTTACAATACAACATCAAGTGGGTCCCCAATAATTAGCTAGTATGATTAACAACACCACCAAGGTGTATCACAACTAAATAATTATTTAATTACAATAATGTAATAAAAAATTTTATGTGATGGTGTACAACACCATATCGCAACATTCTCCCACTTGTTGTATACATTTCATAAGGGATCAATACATGAAATACATCATCATATAGCCATACATGAAACCGCATGAATTTGTAGCATGCTTTCGTGCTCCATCAAGATACTTGCAATAAGAACAAAGTGACCACCATCTCAAGCAAGAACTCCTCTCATTCTCCAACATGCCACCTATGGAAGAAAAGGAACTTGCAAAGGTGAAGATGCACCAATCCATGAGCACAAGCATCAAATCCAAGTGATAACAAAGGCTCCAACCAAGATATTGTCAACTAAAAAACCCACATGATTGGAAATAGAATCCACAACACATGATAATACATCCAACCATTCATACCTCCAAGGAATCAATAGATCAGTAAACTCATGCCAAGAACCTATGCAACCTATAAACTACAACCACAAGCTCCCTGTATAAAACCTATCAATGAAGTACGTACATATTCGAGAACTCTCAATGCATAGGTAATGTCAAAGCATATCAAGTATACCAATAAACACTATCCATCAAGGTGTGATAATTAAATCAAATCATGAATTACCAAGAACAATAGCAATGATCCACACAGGCAACCCAAGAAGCCGCATAATCTCTCACAACATGTTGCCACCATCCTCCCCAAATGAACATATAGGACCATCAAGAAGAGAAAACTTGTAAACCATAATTTCATCCTACCAACACCTCAATAAGTGTACTACTATGTCAAGTATGATCTCCTAAACAACCCCAAATGAAAATCCTCAACAACATCCATAACACCCAATCTCATAGATCAAGTACAACATATGAATCAACGTAACAATACCAACATGGATTTAAGCCTCTCCAATCAAGAAGATCAAACTCAAAGTAACCATCCCCAAAATTGGAAATCAACCCATAAACCATCTCCTAACAATCCTTATCAAAGAATGATATCATAAACTCAAATGCACAAGGAGATAACCATGCCATAACATCCCTTAAATGAATCCTTCAAAACTAACTATCCATAGCTCAAGATCCATATCTATGAAAGATAAAGCATATAAACTCATGCTAAACAATCCTCAAATGAGTATCAAAATCAATCACCATGACTCAACTCAATCCCATGAGAAACCAAAGCACAAAACATAACACATTTGAAAGATATAATGGCAAATACCTCTCAAATAATAAGTTTTTGAGTAGACCAAGCGTGGGGAATGAGAATGATCCTCCAGGATAACCAAGCCATCATGACTCACTCCAAGAACAATCTCCTCTATCAATCCATAACCAGGTGAAAGCCCCTCATTCTTCTTGCTGAAACCTCCAAAGAGTAACCATATCGAGCAAATGTCTCCAAACACAAGAGAACTCCAACCATCACCTATATCTCTAAGTATCCATGAGCACTTGTAACCGATCAATCCATGCCAAATTCCAAATTCAACATAACACCATAATGAAGTAATCAAGCAAATGATTAATGTACTCAATACAAAGAGAATCACACATGATCAATGTCAAAGCTCCAACCAAAAAATCAGGAACCTATCATGACAATATGATCTAACCATCTCCTCCTAGGAGATCACATGCACCATAACATAAATCCTGGTCTCAAGAGAACATGTAATATGCCAAACTCTAAACTAGTATTAAGAGTATAACATGAAATCATAAAAATCAATCTAAACCAAGAAATCATATCTCCAATCACATGAAGATAACCATACCAATGATGCATCCATGCCACTACCAACAACTCCCACTGAATTATGATACGAGTTACACATGGCATCAATACTACCATCATCTCTATGAAGATCATCTAGGTCTACACACACTCAATTGTAATTTCAATAACATACAAGTAAACCAAAATATCCAAGCCAAGAAGATACATACAACCACCATCAAAACATCACAAACTAATCCTACACCGCCAAGTCATCACTATCAAAAGCTGCCATTGAAAGTGTATAACCAATGAATGTAACAAGCTATCATGACATCATGATCAAACCACATGCTACAAGTCCCATGAACCAACTAATCAAGTACTCAAATCATCCATCCTCTCAATCCCAAAGCAACATACCAATGTACAAATGACCACAAACAAGACAAACTAATGAAATCTCCAACAATAATGAATCAAACCTGGTGGATATAGATAGTCCACATTTGAGTCATCCCACTACAACTAAATGGGTGATCAATCCATACAACTACATAGCTCGTAGATCCAACCACTGAAACATGCAAACTCATCATCACATTAGTAACCTAAAAATTGAGATATCAAAGAAGATAACCATGTAGACCAAATAACTCAAACACCAAATCAACCTTAGATCTAATTTTCCAAGCATGTCCAAAAATGAGTAATCATAGTCAAGGAACCAAATAAGCATTAAGAAGATAAGTACAATCTCCTAACATCAAACCATATCACCACCAAACACCACATACATGATCATGTCATGCCAATGCATTAAATGTACCTACATATCCATGACACCATAACCATATCCATTGCTATACTTGCACTCAACTATCACCCATACAAGACTCAAATCAACTTCAAATCTGATTTACCAAGCATGTCTACAAACGAGTAATCGTAGTCAAGGAACCAAATAAGCATAAAGAAGATAAGTACAATCTCCTAACATCAAACCATATCACCACCAAACACCACATACATATCATGTTGTGCCAATGCATCAAATGTACTTGCATATCCATGACATCATAACCATATCCATTGTTGTATTTGCACTCAACTATCACCCATACAAGACTCCAAGTCTCAAATCATGTCCTTAAAATTGAAGACAACTTGTGTACCTGTCACCATCAAAGTCCTAACTCTGGAAATCACCTATAAACTTGTACCTAGAAGAACCAATATGATAATTAGTTACAACATCATAAATAACATATATAAACATGTACTGCCTCAAGGTTTCACCCCTCGACTTGTCCAAATGCTCACACAATCACACCTCGAATCTCATGCACCAACAAGCGATCAAACAAGTACCAAGCTTAACTTGTTCCTCAAATTGATAAACAATTTGAACCACTGTGTAGTACACTACAAATGCTCTCCAACGCCTCTTTGAAATAAAAAATCCGATTTCGTATGCAAAATTTATGACCAAAATCGTGCAAACAAGAACATATAACTTCCAGACCCAAAAAACATGTCAAAATGGATAAAACAAGGAACCACACCTATACCAATGCGAAGTGCTCGAAACCAGCTTTCCAACAACTATAAGAAGTCAAAAATTTGACATCATGGGTGAAAGTTATGCCAACTTGAAAAAAATTGCTATATTTTAACCTCCAGGTGGCTACTAGGTGGCGGCCTGGTGGCTCCACCGATAGTGGTGGTGCTCTGGTGGTGCTGGGGCAGTGGAATCCAAATTTCATTCCAATTTGATTTAATTTTTAAATTCAAAAAA
Source organism: Sequoia sempervirens (assembly GCA_007258455.2). Lineage (NCBI taxonomy): Eukaryota > Viridiplantae > Streptophyta > Pinopsida > Cupressales > Cupressaceae > Sequoia > Sequoia sempervirens. The sequence continues at coordinate 365,265 of VDFB02324016.1, read as the reverse complement.
ATTTCTCCACCTCCCCTATTCAGACCCGACATAAATATAAAATACAGTTTAATTTTTAATTATTAAAAAAGTACCTTATACCTCTCGTCGGACCCAACCCCATAATTCAACTCCAACTTAAATAAGTTCAAGATTCAACTTCAAAGCTTTATCTGTGGATTTTTCAGAATTATAACAATGTTTTTAATTTTTTTTGTTTTGGCGGTATTTTGTTTTATCGACCGAGTAAACTCATGGGCCCCCAATAGTCGATGGTGGGGATTGACACCCTAAGATTGACTCTACTAGCATGCTAGGCCCCACGTAGGGTACGACCAAGACGTGGGGTGGGCTGGTCAACGACCGCGCCCCTCTTATGGCATTATATATATTGATTTTTATTTTCTTTTAAAATATTTCTAACTTTTTGATTTCGTTTTTGTAGGATTTTCAAATATTTTTCAAAACCCGACAGTGTACTTTTTTTTGCGAAATTAATTTTGAGATTTTTTATTTTTTATTTTCTTGCACATGTCGATTTGGGCAAATTGGCCTTTTTCCTAGTTTTTTTTTTCCTTTTTTTCAAATTTTCCAAAATAGGGCAAATTTTATATCAAAATTCGTTTCTCAGCCAACTTGAATCCAACCATGAGGTCCATTTTGTTCTAGGATGTCATTTATAAAATTTCTCCCACAAAACCTTCATTTGCAAACTCAAATCAAGAAACCCTTTTGCATCCAAATTTGGAAAAATTCAGATCTGTAATAAACCCAACAAATCTTGACAACCCAAAAGCCCAAATCTACATACAAAAACCTACAACATGTGTTCCATTTCTTATAATGCCTCAAACCCTACATACATGTCTATGACTCCAACTTTGCAAAAACTTTCAAACTAGGGTTATAACAAAAAATCTTCAACCATGAAAGCTTTGATACCACTTGTTAGGAAATATTGCATTCAAACCCACATTTCCTACATAACCTATGAGAGATAAACATGCATACAAGTTGCCAAAATGCATAGATCAAATAGATAAGCCACAAAATAACACAAAATATACCTTGTAAAAACCCTCAAGAGGGAAAAAGCAAGCATCCAAAAGCATCCATACTCCATTATATTAGTCGACAATAAAAAATACAAGAGTTACAATGAATACCTATGAAGCATTAAGCCCTCCAATGCATTCCTATGTGTCTAAGCATGAGTCCACACATCCCATGCCATGCTTCACAAATGCGCTCCACAAAAAGACTTAATAATGGTAGCCAACCTAAACCTCTACACATGTGTTTGCTTTTATAAACACAAGCTCACACACAATACAACTAGTGGTAAGGTGAAACCATGTACCACAAAACCATGTGAATACAAAACCACTAACCCCTTATTTAATATTGGGTACTAAGACATCACATTATTTAATGTTTCTCTAATATTAAATTATTATCACATGTCTTCCACACAATATATAATAATACAATGTTACAATACAACATCAAGTGGGTCCCCAAATAATTATCTAGTGTGATTAATAACACCACCAAGGTGTATCACAACTAAATAATTATTTAATTACAATAATGTAATAAATCATTTTATGCAATGGTGTACAACACCATATCCCAATAGTGCACACACTAAGAGTTTCACAGATAGTAGGCTTCATTGACTTAGATTGGGTAGGTTATTTTGACTCATGAAAGTTGTTACAGATAGATTTGTCACTACAATATTTTGGTAAATAGCTTACTCATCTAATGGGTAGTGAAAATGTTTACAATAGTTGGATAGATTGTTATAAGATCAACAATCTTCCTCTACATTTAAAAGGGGCAACTCCCTTGTATAATATGTTTATCTTTTTTGGGGTATGCTTTTAACTAGAAAGTAGGAAAGACACACAAATTATAACTAATGAGAAAAAAACAAAAAACTAAAAGTACAAAAGAGGGTATGAGCACAAAGTTTCATCGAAGGCATTACCATTATAGGAAACTACACAAACTAAATAAATTTGAAATATTAAACTAGTACTCTAACATGAGAAAAATAGTATCTTAGTAGAGGATTAAGCACAAAGTCTTAGTAGATTGGCCTAAGCTCTATGTCCATATGTATACAAAGGCATGGCTTCTTCATATTGCTTGGGAAATTGCTAATGAAGGGTCATGTTATCCTTAATCAAGCTCCTACACAAATTGATTTAACTTACAAATGATGATTGAATATGAAAAGCATGTAAGGATGTCTAGGATGATTTAACAACACTATTATGTATGATCCATGACAATGCTCGCTAAAAATTGTCCACTCTCCTAATATATTTTTAAATTAATGAATGTCTTTAAATACAACATAACACAACTTCATACACATGTGCATTAAATCAACTCACAAGAATTAATAAAAAATGTCAAATACAATTTAAACTAACATTTTAAAATTCAAAATTCAAATCTATTACATAAATAAACTAAAATCAATTTTACACCTACAATTTAACCACTAAGATTTAAAAATAGAACTAATTTTGATAAATGGCAGACTAAAATAATGTAACTAAATTGAATTCAAATACTGATATACCTCTTCGGGTCCTCTAAATAATCTTCTTGATTAGATTAAACAAAATGTTCACCGTAAATAGGTACGGGACGGTGTACATGCACTCCAACCTCTCTGGATTGAATCTGCACCTTTCACGTTCAGAAATTTTAATTTCAGAGAATTCAGAGAATCAACAAAACTGGTTATCCAATATAAAAAACTGAAAAACACATGAGGCCTCAAAACTAATTATCCAACGTAAAAAATTTAAGAACTAGATGGAGTCTACAAAATCTTTTGTAAGAGAACTCGCTCAACTCAACTTCCCTTTCAGCTGTGTTCACGGCTAGTATGCCTCTTCTAACATATCCATGCGTACCCGACAGAACTCTGTCGTCCTCATACTCGATTCCATCAATTCATCTTAGTTCTCTTCCGTCGAATTCAGCCCGAAATGCCCATTCCTCAATTCCCAAAAGCAGCAAAAATTTTACTTGTAACTTCTCAAATTATCCCAGACGCACTTCAACCTAAGTCTTGTGAAACCCTGGACTACTCTTCTGCAAAAAGTCTTCAAACTCACAATCATTTGTCAACCAAAGAAAACTCCAAATCCCAACCTTGTAAGTTTTTTGCCACTTGTTCACCAGGCCTAGAGCAAGTGGTTGCAGCAGAATTAGCCTCTCCATTGGTTGGAGCCTCATGGATCAAAGAAGGATCCGGCGGGGTGAATTTTGAAGGCACAATCGCAACTGGGTACAAGGCAAATCTATGGCTCAGATGTGCAATTAGAGTTTTACTTGAGCTGGGTCATGCAGAAATGTACCAGAGAGATAGGGACCCTGTTTATAGCTTTGTAAGAGATGCTGTGGATTGGCCCCAATATCTGGCCTCAAGCACCCTGAAAAAATCTGGCCTGAAGGCTTGGAAATTCAGGTCCTTTGCAGTTCAGAGCAGGGTCTGGGATTGTACTCGTGTCACAAACTCAATGTCAGCATCCACCAGAGCCAAGGATGCAATTTGTGATGCACTTAGAAATGCTTGCAATAATAGGAGGCCTGAGCCTCCAGAGGGGGGAGGGGCTATGGCTGATGTACCCTTGTTTTTGTCACTTTATAGGAACTCTGCTACTATTTACAGAGACATGAGTGGTATTAGTTTGCACAGAAGAGGATATAGGGCTGCAATGCACAAGGCTAGTTTGAGTGAAGCTGTTGCTGCCGGTATTCTTACTCTTGCTGGATGGAATATCAGGGTTCAAGGTTTAGGGTATGCAAATAAGAATGGTAATCTTAGAAGTTTGGAGAATATGGTTCTTTTGGATCCAATGTGTGGGTCTGGCACTTTTTTGATCGAGGCTGCATTGATGGCAGCTAACAAGGCTCCTGGGATGATGAGGACCACTTGGCCTTTTAAGGTAAGTCATAATTTTTATTTTCATTGGATAATTGTTGGCACTGTGCTGATAGGATTTAGTGAGTAGATTGATGCTGATTACTTTTTTATTTATTTTATTTTATCTTACTCGGTGGATTCCCTTTTTCATTTGGGTAACCTTTTGGTTAGTTACAAAGAGTGAGGGGTATATTTTTTTTATTTTTTCAAATTCATCGGGGATTTTCACCCAGCCTCATCTTTTTGGGTATGCAGCAACTGGCATGTTGGATGTGGTATTTGTCGTCTTTCACACTCTTATCACATTTCCTAGTATTTGAACTTGGGGATTTGTTATGGAAGCCCTGATACTTTGACCACTTGATCTTATCCCATCCACTGCTTTAGAGCTAGTTTTTTGAGGAGTTATTTTTTCCTTTATTGGTCACTCAAACCAACAAAGCCTATCAGATGCTGTTAGTATTGTACAAAGTCACCCAATTCTAGTTCAGCTTAAAGTTCTGACCACAAAATTCAAAACAGTTCACAAAAAATACTGAAATTTGACATTATTTATGAGAAATAAAGGCATGCAAAGCTGTCTGCACAGTTTACAGTTGGGTTTATTTTCTAAAGACAAATTGAGGAGAGAATGCCCATGCAATCCAGGATGAATCTGTTAGCCATTTTCTTGTATTGTTAGAAGGCATAAATCATGATCAGGATCCATTTTCTTTGTTTTGTAGCCACGTAGACTTAGTTCTGTTACTAAATATCTTGAAATTGATTTTTTTCTTTGAACTTTAATATTTAAAAAATTATCATTTTAGTTCTAGCAAAACTTTCAAGTATATTTTTGTTGCTTAAGAGTGACTGAGACGAGGCCCAAGTCCGGATTTGTTCTAGAGATAAACAGGCCCTAGTACTGGATGTCTTATTGCACACTCGTGTCCTTTAAGTTGTAGGTTGAATTATTTCAATATGGGAATTTGAATTTGAGCTATTCCCTTTACAAATGCTCCACTCTACTACAGCACAACACTATGGGCATGTATTCTTCAAAGTTAAATAAAAGCAGAGACATGCAGATTATATATTCAATTAGTAGCCTCTTGAAAGTTAAGATCGGTGTTTTTCAAAGTTTTGATCAAATTGCTTTAACTTAATAAATTTGGAGTATGTCTGGTTACAACTCATGAATCAGGCTGTTTAGGTTTTCTAGTTGCTCGTTATATATTGGGGGAGTGGTACATCTGGCACACAACCTACATATTTTCTTCTTTATGCTGGCACGGACTGCAAACTGCACCATATCAGTGGGTTCAGTTTTTTTCCATATTTGTTGGATTGGCTTTGCATAGTTGAAGTGATGCAGTTTGCGTTCTAGATATTCTGCTTAATATATTGTTTTTCAGCTCTCATTGGTTGTTGAAAGAAGTTGTTGTTAGACACTTTCATTTTGGATGTGTCTTTTTGTAGATAGACATCTTTTTCTTAGGCATTGTTTGTCTCACTGTCCATTTTGTCTTTTTGTAGATGGACATCTTTTTCTTAGGCATTGTTTGTCTCAACGTCCATTTCTGTGGCATGGTTTGCATATTGAGGCTTTCCCTCAGTGTTCGGTAAAGGTTTAACAATGTGAAATTGGAATTGTATTAGGTAGTTTTCACAAGTCAATATTGATTTTGCTTCTCCAGTTGATTGTATATCAAGGTGGTGTGACAATGTTGGCATTACTATAATTTGTTTGGTGCAATTGCTGTCTCCTTTTTAAAAGAGGATATCTCTGCCTTTGAGTTTCCTTGCAGTTGTCCTTTCTTTAGTAATCTTAGATCTCTCCATTTAGGGGAAACTAAGAAATTTTCATGCTGGCCAATGATTTTATAGTCCTTTGTTTCATCTTTCTTGCATTATGCTTTATTTCCTTACTAGTGTGATTACTGGGCATTCTATCTTTGATCTCACTACTCATTCACATGCTAATAGATGTGTATTGCTTTGATTGTCCAGCTCTGTTTCCTTACCCCCAGGCTTTTCCTGATTAGCATTCTCAGACTCTGCTTTTGTAGTCCCACAGCATTTTGATGATAATATAATTGGCTCCTCCAAGACATCCCTGAACGTGACATCTGAGTGTTTTGTTTCCTGTCTGTGTGGTATTCATTTGTTTCTAGGGCTTTGCAGTGTCTTCCCCCCACTTCTATATATATAATTGTACTAGTTTGGGGGTTACTCTTTGTAGGTTAACCCCGTGTGTATATTTTTTTCTGGCTTTTCTCACTTTTTGGTTTTTGCATTGTGTATAGGGCGCCTTTTTCCCTAGCCCTTTGATATTGTACCTGCTGCATATTCTAGTCCCCTTGATTTATTTCTGGCCATATATGGACACTAATATAGTTTCTTTCTTTGACTCCCGTTTATGATATGTCAGCTTTTATAACCAGTACAGGTTAAAGATTTCTAATTCTGACATCTTTCTGCACAATCAAAATGAACTGTAAGTTCTATTTTCTTAGTCTCTTAGACTATTTTTTCTTGGAAAGAGTCAAATGACAAGTTTGTTCGAATAGCCAGTTGCAAGTCTCAAAATCCTGTTCTTGCCTCATCTGCTAGGGAACAGTAGCCAAAGCAACTGGAACGTTCCAAAGTCTGCATGTTGACAGGGGATCTAAATTTACATATTTGATTTCAAAAATCTATTTTTTAAAGTCCAAAGTTATTGTGGTTACAAGACAAGATTTTAAATATAGTGTACACTGAAATTTTGCAAAGTCTGCATGTTTCGACAGATGGCCATGGGCTGTAAAATTTCTCATGCTTATTGAAGCAATACATTGAATATTCCCAGTCTCTTGGTTCTTCTATCCAAAGTTTGATGCATGAAATCATTTTCATGTACGTTTTGGTATGTTTTTCTGAAGGCTTTTTAAAAGTTGATGGTAAGCGTAAGCTCTATGCCAAATTTTCCTATGATTTGTAATGTTCTTGTCTTTGCCAAGTCATCTCATCGGTATGGAATCTGTGTTATATGCATGCATTTCTCTACTTTTTTCTTCCAGGAAATTTTGCTATCCATTTGTTCCATGACAACATTACTCTTGCAAAACTCGTGATTAATCATGATCTGCCCCATTTGCTGTGGCATTTCCCAAGTCTTTAGAAAAGTGCTTGTGAATTCCTTTTTGTATATACTATTTCAGAAATTTCGCTATCCATTTGTTCCATGACAGCATTACTCTTGCAAAACTCATGATTAATCATGATCTGCCACATCTGCTGTGCCATTTACCTAGTCTTTCAAAAAGTGCTTGTGAATTTCTTTCTGTGTATACTATTTCAGATATTTTTATACTTACTGGCAAAAGAATACCGAGCACATACAGACTGATTTTTTTTATAAATTTTAGTGTCAGGGTTAGGACATTTTTTTGGTACTTTTATTTTGAATAGACTTATTTCAGAATTTAATTGTTAAACTTTGATGGCTTTTTCTTTTTTAAATTTACACCCTAATGAGGGTTAAATAAAAAGAACATGGGGTTGCGTTTAAAACAATATACGTGCTCCATGACAACACAACCTACTATTTTAGGTCCAAATGTTTTTTTCTAACATGAATCCTCTTTAGGAAAATATACACAGTTAAAACCAAAAGCAAACACACAATTCTTCATGGACTGTGGAAACCTCATGCCAATCGAAGGCAAACTAGTTTTTTAACCCTACACATTTTTTAATGTATTGTGTTCATCTTATTTAACTTTTAAAAGAGCTATTCAAAACAGAAATAGAATTCAAATCTGAGCAATTATGGACACACACACAGAATAAGCACATACAACAGCAAATTACGTGGCTCACTGTAATGGCTATATCCACAGGAAAAGCAGGGCAAATAGCTCTTATTATTTTTGCAACAACAAGATTACAATTCATCTTTGTCTATCACCAAGCAAAGAATATATATTGTTTTCTCTTCAGAGCAGATGAAGAGTCATAAGAAGATGAAGACGAAAGGGCAGCGGTTGGACTTCACACTCAACAATCTCTCACTTGAAGTCCATACCGTGCTGCAACATACAGAGCTCTCCCTCTGCTTTCCAAGCTTATTGTTATTTAATTACCGGACCAACTGACCAGTCCATTGAATTATCGTTGCCAACTGGCCAGTCCATTGCTTGCTTCCCTTGCATTACCTTTGTTGACTCATGCCCTTCAATCTCATATATCTCTGTTTTCTCCACAGCTTTAAGGGTAGTAGTATGAACAAAACCAAAATCCCGCTTTGCCTGCCCAGGCTTTTGTTCTAAAAGAATGACTTCTGTAACCTCCCCATGTTGCCCAAAAAGGTCTTTTAATTGTTCCTCTGTCACATCATCGGGCAAATTGCGGATATATACTGACTTAACCAATTCAGTTGAAGAAGTCTGTTGATGGGATACGCATTTAATTGTTATAACCTTCTCATCCAACTTAAATTTTGAACGCACCATATTCTTGATTGCTTTTTCAGCACATGCTTGTTCAACAAAGGCAAAGCCTTGGTTCCTTGTGGAGTCCTTTAGATCCTTTATCAGCTCTACATGTGGAAAGCCAGGTCCTTGCTTAGACACAACTTTCGAACGATCCTCTTCTTTCATATTTGATGGTATATTACCCAAAAAGAGCTGATTTTTTGGTTGAGATTCATAAACCCTTAGTTTCTTCTCCTTATACATTTTCCTCACATTCCTAATCTATTGTGATGCCAATCCCTGGTACCATGGCACATATTAAGCTTGCATACATTCATTCCACCCACAACAAGGGCTTCGAGTTGCTCAAATTGGCAACAAGTAGGGCCAATGGTACACACAAGCTTAGTTCAACTGGTGCTATGTGTAATGTCCCCTTCTCGCTCCTGAGCAATATTGAGACTCAATTAGCCTATTCCTGAGTCCTTGTAGGCTAGTTGATGTGGTTAGGGGACTCAGTTGCCAGCGATGGTGTTAGTTTGGGGTTATTTTGGAGGGGTTACTATTTATAGCAGTGGTTAGTTTGAGCGCTGCCATCTTCAGTTGGTCACATTGTTCCCAGTGGTCTTCAGTTTTGCTTGATTCTGAGCATTTGGCATCCACTTACTATTTATAGTAATGCTATTTTTAGTAAGTCGCCATTGGGAGTTGCTTCCAGGCTTGGTCATTGGCAGCAACATATTAATCTAGTTCAGTTGGAGAGCCAAAGGTTGCAGTTAATATTTATTTTATTTGATCACTTGGGTATTTTTATAAAGTTGAAATATAAGGTTATGTTATAACTTAAAGCAAGGGGTAAAGTGGTCATCAGAAAGTACCAAGGGTGCCTAGATGAATAACCTATGTTGTTTTAAGTGAATTAAAAATTATATTTTTACCTCTTGGAGATGGACGCCTATGTTAAGGGGAGAAATATTTTAAGTTTAAAAATTAAAGTGACTTGAGGAAAGGGGATGCCAATTTGAGGAGACATTTAAATATTTAAAAATGTTCAAAAGTTTGAAAGGTGAGTTGGGCGCCCATTTCATGAAATGAAATTGAGAAAAGTTTGAAGTCCACTTTTGGCCCTAATCTTTCAAAAAGAGGTTTGGCTCTCTTTTTTCATTATGCAGACTTGACAACTTATTGAAATGCTGCTGGATTTTCTCTGGTTGCTTGGGAAACATTGTGAGGACGAAAACCCTCCATTGTCGGGCTGATTTCAGTGGTGAAATATCCACCCTAGTCAGAAATTGGTGCTGGTGCAAGGTTTATTTTGACAGGAGCTTTAAGGATTGATCTATAGGAGAGACAACATGAAGATTTTTTAGTATTTTTAGGAGATTTTGGCGTGTTTTGGTGTGGTTTCAGTTTTGGTGTGATTCTAGGAGTTTTTGGAGTGATATTTTATAGTTTCTGGACAACTGTAGTCATGGGCCTGAACCTGGTTTTTCATTAACAGCTTTTTATCTCGAGGTTTTCATTTTGGGCATTGTTCCATCTTGTGACTCTCTTCAAGCCGATTCTAAAGAGTATAAGGTGGCAATTTTTAATGGAGATTTGGAATTTTAGGAAGGGGTCGAACTTCTAGAAGGGCCGCCCTCTTTGCTACTGATAAACTTGTTGCTAACCAGCCTTGGTGGAGTTCGAACTTGGCTCTTGGGTGCTGGAGAAAGGAGATAAAGGCGTTGGAATACTAGTTATTGCCAGTTTCTTGCTTGAAGGGGTATGCGCCATCATCAAGCATTCTTATGTTGCTGAAATATAAGCATTCCAGGTCTGATAATGTTTGCAATATTCTGATATAAACTGAGATTGAATGCAAAAATTATTAGTTTCAATCTTTAAGGAAAGGTTTCCATTGTTTGGTATTTTCTATTATCTTTGCAAGCATCTTTATGTTAAATTCCTATAGCAAAGCATAAAAAACAAACTGAAATGCAATCATTAAACAAGTACAAACAGCAAACAGCAGATTGGTGGTTTTAAAACAAAAAAAAACAGGGGTGCCTTATTATACTATGGAACCCATTTTCCTTCATTTCGGCTTTGCTTACTGTATCCACCTTGATCAAACTAGACTCAGCACTCAAAACTTGAACAGCGACAAAAACTCCATTGCCTGCTACATACTCTTTGATAGTTGCAGAAATTCAAAAGGATTAATGATTATTGGAGAATTATCCATCTCAGACACAATGGCAACCCTGTTCCATTGCCGCTTTTGCTTCACTTCACGCTGACCCCTAGAGTTTTGTGAGATGCCAGAATCCTGAGATTGCACTTGTGACTCCTGATATTGATGAAAAGTTTGTTTTTGCTGAAATTCTTTGGCAACTTCATGATGCTCTGCTTCTTCTTCATTAGGCTCATTGTGTTCCTTTGCTTGGGAAACATCAATAACCTCAATGGCTGTCTTTATACCATCTGCCTGGGACTTCTCCTCCACACCAACAGGCTCCATGTCCACACCTCCACCTTTCTAAGCATCATTATCCTTATTGAAATTCGTAGGATTCTTGGGGCAAGCTTGAATACAGGCATCTGCAACAAGGGAACACAAAATGTTTTCTTGCCCAAATTGTTTACTAGCAATAGGAGCTTCCAAATCTGAGGGTTTCTTCCTCTTTATTGTTAACATCCATAATACAAGCATCAGACTCCACATGTTCCTCTTTTGTATTTTCTGCAAACATTTGATCGGATTCCAACATGTTAAGGAATTCTTCAACAACTAATTCAACTTCAAAATCTAACCTGTCCAAAAACCTTTTTCTTGTAGCCAAGATCTCACTCAACGAAGGAGTTGGCATGGAGTGAACAACTCCCACTTCAATGTTACTTTCTACTATATACAAGGTGCCTATTTTTCTGCCCCGAGCAATTACCAAGGCCCCTTTTGTTACTTTCCATTTGTTAGATCCACAAGTGACTTCACACCCTTGAGAAGCCAATTGTCTAGTTGAAATCAAATTTTGTTTGATCTGAGGGATATATCTAACATCCTGCAACAACCAACTATTTCCATTGGTTAACTTTAACAAAACATCCCCTTTACCAATAACATCACAAGATTCATTATTTCCAAGAAGAACCTTATCGAAATCACTTGTTTATAGGTTTTTGAAATACTCCTTGCATGGAGTGGCATGAAACGATGCTCCCGAATCAAGCACCCAAACATTTGATGCTATTTCTTCTGAGGTCAAAATAAGAACACCAAAATCCTCACATATAGCATTTGCTTCATCTTCTTTTGGCTGATTTTCAGCCTTCTTGAAAGACCAACAGTTCTTTTTGATGTGGCCTTGCTTGCCACAATACCAACAACCAGTCTCTCTACCTTTGGATTTCAACCTTCCTTGTGATTTTTCACGACCACTTGGATTTTTTCCTCTTTCTTTTGATCTTCCCCTATCATCTACACTCAAAACATGTAATGTCCCCTTTTCAGTGATCTTGTTTGCAGAGTGTTAGCCTATTTCTTGGACCCTTGTGGGCTAACTGGATTGGTTAGAGGGTCAGTGGTATCTTCTGGAGAGTTTGGTCGTTCTCATTTTTCGTGTTTCGGGATTGGCTCATTGCAAGCCTTGGCAGTACATGAGTTGTCTGCTTCTAACGGCACTGAATTCTGCTGAGTTTTGGGGAAGTTAGGCTTACTTAAGTGATTTAAGTTATTATTTAACTTAGAGTATTTTTATAAAGTCAAATTGACTTTATTATTTTTATATCACTTAAATAAGTCTAAAGTGAGTGATTTTAAATTATATCATTTAATCACTTAAGGAGGGGGCCAAAAATTAAAGTCAAAACTATGGAAAGGGACTTGAGGTTATTTCAAAATATTTAAATGACCTAAAATACAGCCTCTTCTTGAAAATGCATACCTTTTTCTATATAAGGGTTTTGGGCAATGAGAAACTCATCTATTTTGAATATTTCAACTTTGCCTTGGAGGTTTTCCCTTTGCTTTCATCCTGTGATCAGGTTTGCAGCAATCCACCATTGGAGAACGAAATCTCTTCAGTGTGAGCACTTGTGAGGCTGTGAGAGACCAGCTGAATTTGTGCAAGTTTGAGAGAGCTTCATTCAGAAGTTCTACAGTGCCTTATCAGAATTTTGTGGGGTTCCTACATTAGAAACAGAGGGTTTGAGTGGATGGTGTTCTTCCTTTCTTCATGGCAGGCATCATAGCTTCATGGTCGTACCATCTGAGATGTTTTTGGGCTTCTTTTGCTTGAAAGGTGTGGCTGTTTGAGCTAGGGCGTACCAACTACATGGAGAAACGCCTTCCTTCTTGAGGGTTTCTCTCCATCATCTTCAGCACTAGGCATTCCCTCTTCTTTGGCTTCAGTTTCACAGCTGGATTCAGACTTTGTTTCATCCTATTCTGAATATTGTCAGATTTTCATGTATAGACTGGCAAACTGGCTTCGTTTTTTAATTAAAAAATCTGGAGGCTTTCGGGTATGTTTGTATGTTTTAAATCCATTGTTGATGATAATAAACACCTTCTACAATTTCAGTTTGATTAGATTTGCTCAAGTTTTCATTCTGTGAGCTTTTATATGATGCGCCCCTTCTCTTCTGTCTACAAAATTTCTCTAAAAAACTAAAAAACACAAATAGACTTAAGAAAAAGACAGGGGTTTGAGTAGTGAGCTAGCAAGGCTCATCACAGTGGTATCAGAGCATTCAAACATCATTGTCAAGTGCCAAAAACCAAAAACACAGCAATCAAAAGTTTATATCAGCATATATCAGCTTTACATGACAAGTGTTTGACAAAATTCCCAAGGCAGAAATTGAAAGGTTTTGAGTCTATATTAGCAGGGCTCATCACAAAACATTACTCGATGTTGGACGTCACTTGTGCTCATCCTTTGCATTTCCTCGCTTAGAATTACACCAACAACATCATCAAATTTTAATGTATTTGAGCCAAAAACCGAGTTACTTATTGCCATAGCCAAGCTATTCTAGCTTTTTGTAATGCCCCCTTTATGAAATTTGTAATGCCCCATCTTGTAACCTAAAGAATGTTGCATTGACTATGAAAGTGTAGTAATTTTTTTTTTTAAAGTGTAATTATTTACTTAACTAATTGCAAACATTCCCTAAGTAACGTGACGACACACTACTTGAAATTCCCATAGATGACTTTAGTAATTAGCATTGCATATATTTAATTCACGTAAACTTAAAAACATACATTGAATGACATTTACATTACATCAATAAAGATATAGGGTACATAAAAGATTCTTTCTTACATTGCATTTGAAATAACATTACAATACTCATTTTCCAAATGAGGTAGATCAAATAGAAATGTACAATTACATATTACAAACGTTCACCTCGTTAACAATTGAGGAGTGATACATATATAAAGTTTCCAATGATACAATTAAGAAAGTACGCTTATCCACATATGAGCTCTCCATCCAAGAAGTACTTGTTGCCACAAACAAAAACTGGGAACCCAATGGAGTAAGGTGCACGTTCCACCCAACCATGTGGTACCCATAGGCCCACCCCCCGTGTTAGGAGATAGTAAAAAGGTTCCCTAGACATCTACAAACCCTAGACACAAGTAAAACCATAGACCAAACTATACAAGTACATACTTAACTTATTGGTTACATTGCTTCCAGAGTTAGAATAATCAAATATACTAAGTTCACAAGGTTACTGTTATTTTAGGTGGAGTGTCATCACAATGTTGCATTGGTTACCCTAGTGTTTCTTCCTAGGTTCCGGCCCCCAAACTTGGGTTACCCTGGTAACCTCTTACGAAACCCAGCCCCTCATGCAATCTGTTGCGGTATCGAATATCTTTTAAAACAACAAGATATCGATCTGCTATTCCAGGCCTTCTCGACTTATTCTCAAGACTGGACTAGCCCTTGAGTCCATAAGTGAGGCTTATTATTCTAATTAAAGATTTTAAACTATCTAATGTGTTGATTTAGTTTTCACTGTCTTACTAACTCTATATGAGTTACCCTGGCACCACTTCGTGTGCCGGCCCTCACAAAGAGCCACTCCCCTAAAAATAACATAAGGATTCTAAGTTCACTAACTAAGGTAGACAGGTGCACAAAAATCAACATCTATTAACATACATATCATGATGGGCCTCACAATCTGTTCATAGAACCAGGTGTTTATAAATCATACAGAATCATGTGCACTACCCTAGTTTGTCCATAATAAGATACCATTATAAAAAATTAACTCCCATTAAGAATTTACATCTGGAAGACTTAAAATCACATATAACCCCAATTTTGCCCAATAAGAATTTAAAACAACTTAAAGCAATTCAGGCAAAAATAAAAATTCTAATGTTAGAATTTTTCCCTCTTTCTTTTGATCTTCCCCTATCATCTACACTCAAAACATTACCCGATGTTGGACTCTCACCCGTGCTCATCCTTTGCATTTCCTCGCTTAGAATTACACCAACAACATCGTCAAATTTTAATGTATTTGAGCCAAAAACCGAGTTACTTACTGCCATAACCAAGCTATTCTAGCTTTTTGTAATGTCCCCTTTATGAAATTAATCCATAAATATAAAGTACAGATTAAATAAAGAATTTATCTTATTATTCTAATAATGCAAGGTATCTACTTACAATGATCCATAACAATTAAAGAAATGATATGTGATTAAATCTCCTTAGATTACAATGCTAAGAACGACTTAATTAACTGCATTGCCCATCATGACTCCTCCTTTTGATTGGAATAGATTCTTGCCTTGTCTCTCCTTACCTAGCCTCATAGGACGGCCGTTTACTGTGTAAGGGGCGCGTGAACGCAACTCAAAGTGGACTCCCTCAAGGTGTTCCACCCGTCTTGGGATCATCCATCAATGGGCGATTTACCAACTCTTCCCCTCCACAAACGCACAGTTTGATGCTAGCAAGTGAGATTTTATGCCTGAATTCTATCTTTCATGGGAGAAGTAGCAAGCATTAAGAACAAATAATTGTTGTAGAACAAATTACATGCAATAGTATATATATTGTTCCTGATCGTCAAAGAAGATTTACTTGTTTGAGATTTCATGTTTATTGAATATTAAGTACCCATTTCTAATTAGACAAAATTTTATATGTTTGGTTTGTATAGCAGGAAAACTTGTTATACGGAGTGAGTCCTTCTAGAATTAATATTATGTATATCTTTACTAACAGTATTCAATGGTATTGTTAATTAAACTTGTGTTGATTGTTGGCCGGTTCGTTCTTACCCTTGTCTTCATTTGATGGCAATATTTCTACAGAATATGTTTATCATTTCATTTCTAGATTATTTCGTTCTGACCATTTTGGCGTAGATGGAGAGGTTATCCATTCTAATACATCTATAGTAACCATCTAGAAGACATTAATTCTAATACTCTGAAGAATTTACGGTGAATGATGACTTACAGTTGTGCTGTGACAAACGTGGTTGATGCCCGGACTACTTCTGGGAGTTCCTGGGTCATTTCCGTTAACTAAATCTTTGCTTCTTCAGTGGTGCGATATCCTCCTCCTTTCTTTCTCACGATTTCTTCTTACCTTCCACTGAGTCAAAGACCTGTCTCTTAAATGGCGATTTCCTGGGAGAGATGACTTTTCCCTGAAGTGTGATGATTGTTTGGAATAGACGCGACTTCCTTATGTCTTGTGCGAAGCCCGATTAGAAGCCAAAAAGCTGTTTAAAACATTTAAAGATTAAATTTATTATTCATAAAGTTGTTTCTTATGACAATAGAAATAAATCATTTATTCAATTGATTTTAGCCAATTGAAAGATATATTATAAGGAAAATTTCATAATAATTGTCTATTAGGGGTTATGACACTTTTTGGCAAAGATCTCAAAATTAAGAGAGCCTGAATCTCATCATCAAAAACTATTTTTACAAAGGATAATTGACTCGTAACAGTATTAAAATCATTCAAGTGATTCACTATAGAACTACCTTAAGCCATTTTCATGTTAAACAACCATTTCATCAAAAATACCTTGTTCGATGCTGAGGGCTTTTCATACAATTTATTCAACGTACTCATCAAATCAGCAGCTGTTGTTGCTTTGGATATGTTAAATGCCACTGTTGGGGATAAACACAATCGGATGGCTCCCAACGCTTTTCTATCAAGAATGTCCCAATCTTCATCTGCCATAGTTGCTGGTTTCTTTGCTTTACTATGTAATGGTCGCCACAAATCTTTCTGATATAAATAATCTTCCATATGCATTTTCCACAGTTGATAGTTGTGGCCATTGAACCTTTCCGCCTTTCATTCGTCAAACGACATGGCTCCCACTCAAACTCGAATCTCTCGTGCCAAAAGATCAAACACCACAATGCTCTGATAAAAGAGCTAATCAAAACAGAAATAGAATTCAAATCTGAGCAATTATGGGCACACACAAAATAAGCACACATAACATCAAATTATGTGGTTCACCGAAATGGCTATATCCATGGGAAAAGTAGGGCAAATAGCTCTTATTGTTTTTGCAACAAGTGTAACAACCACAACCTTTACAAAAGGAAATTACATGGTAATTTTCAACTATTTTGTAAATAGTATTCATTCCTAAAATCAAGGAAAATAAAATTTCTTCTAGAAAATAAATTTCATTTTCATAAATGAAATAAACATGAATATACATAAATGATTTCATATCAATGATTCAATCTTAAAAGTACATATCACAATTTCTTTTCCATTAAATTACTAAATCAACTTTTCAAATTTCACAATGCATTAAGCAAAAGAGTTTAGAGTTAGAGATCCTTATCTAGATGCTTTCAATCTTTATGTCTTCCAAGACTCAGCTAGTCAACTGTGGAGGGAGAGCATCACCCAAGTGCTTTACCTCCAACCACAGACTTAAGCAGTCCCCTGCACACCTTCCTTACTGGAAGTGGCCCTACCCTTCAATGAAGGGAGTGGTTAGGAACCCCCTAATAAAAGCCATCTGAGCTCTGGTGTTTGTGACCTACTTAACCAATATCGTCTATCAACTATGGATGACCTCCAACTATGGCAGACAACTCTGATTGCGTTAAGTATTTGGACATGGTGAATCGACACATGCATGCAGTGACTCATGCACCCACTTTGGCCAAAGTTCTTTTGTGTTCAATGAACATTCATTGTTTTCTTGGAGCAAAGTCGCACATTCACCCACCCTGCTCAACTTGGAGACTTATCTGACCTAATACTCAACCCATAGAAAACTAAAGGGATACTATGGACGTAAAGATTCCATTATCCCACACCCAAATAGGTGTTCTCAACTGGATAACTCCAAAATTCAATAGTAGATTTGACACTTTGGTTGCAAAGCTAGCAACCTCGGGTTTTAAGGCTTATGCCTTTTTAATCCAACCCATATTCTCATTCAAGACAGTCTTACACTGCTTCTATAATGGTAAACTCATAATATGTGACTTCAATGTCACCAACCTGACCTATTCATGGTTGTTCCTTATCTAAGCATTTAAGCTTTACGTTCTTATGAACTCATAGTTATTTATACAACTAGGAAATACTTTCCTTATCATTTACTAACCCAGTAATTCAAATATATTTATGAGGAACAACATGTAGTACCTTATTAAATAAGGGGCTCACTGGTGAACAGTTATGGCCAGTTAGAGAGCAACCTGTCTGTGGTACTCCAACCCCAATAAATTCAACATGCAAGCAGTCTTTTATTTTTGCTCAAAGAATCTATTCAATAAACGGTATAACAGTCTCAAATATAATATTGGGTTTTAGCCCTTTTAGTAGTCCTTGTTCTAAATACTGTTCACAGATTTTAAAAGGAAAAAGAAGAGACTATGCTGCTGAAAGCTTAATTCCTATCTCTCAGAAAAACAGTTCTCTACCTTACAAGTTTCAACAAGAAAACTCAGGAAACAAGAGACCCATCAGATTGTATTCCAAGTAAGGAAAAAGAGACTTAGAAAACAAAATTTAAAAAAAATTAGAACATGCCTGTAAGATGCTCAGAAAATGATTTACTTCAGTCCAGAACACGTACAGCAGCCTCAACAATGAATTCTCTACCCTTTATGCGTGTTCCAACTATTCCAAGTCAATATGCAGTCCTCCTTTTGATGTCTATGTAACCAAATCTCTCTTTCTTTTGAGAACTAATAGTAACAGCAATGGCCACTCTAGCCTTTATTTTTGTGTAACCCCTAAACAATATACAACAGCAGTTTATATAGAAAGAGGAAAAGAATAACCACCTTCAAGCGACTACCAACCAACTTAACGAGGTCAGTTCAAAAACAGTAAATGCAAGCAGTTGAAGCCACCAAAAACTTCTCACCACTCCCAGCAGCAGTTACACACTTAAAATATCTCAGTGCTTCTAAAATCTCTTCCAAACACGTTGAAAGTTCCTTTGCAAATAGTCGACCCAGTTTGAAGTTTATTTATACCAAAACCAGATCACATTTAAAGGCTATTATATAGTGGATGATAGTCACCCACAAAGTCCCCATTTAGGATAACATTTACTCAAAATATATCCACCCAAAATCTGTTATTGATTTATTTAACAAATTTGACTTTGTCAACGACAAAAATAGAGTTTGGCGCCTTTTAATAAAGCTGTTACAAATCCCTATCATTTAGCATACAGTTTCTGCCTTTGACCAGGCCCAAGTTGCTATTTGTATGGAGCAGAATTATAGCACCTTAGTTACCATTTACAGCTTAACATATTACACCACATTGGAGACCTTTAAATCTCCTAAAAATTAGCATTAACAACCTTTATTTATTTTTAATAGCTTTAACCAAGAATTAATATCTCAACTTATATTTATATATTTAAATGTTTGTACACACTAGTAAGCTCTAGCATACCCACTTACATATACACTTTACTAGAAACATGATTTTCTGTATAGGTGTATATACAATACATAGGTACATATCCCAGGCTTCCACATGTACACATATCCAAACATATAAACATAGGTACCATCCCAAAAGCATAAATATTGAATAATATGTTAATCTTCCTAATTACTCAAAGCACACAGTTCACATCATCAATTCCGTAAACAATAGACAATACAATCATTATAAATATTTGTGTTATATATATATATATATATATATATTTTGTGATGCAAGAGTACACCCAAACCCTAAGGCTCTTACAAGGAATTTCCTAAAACTTGATGTAAGTTAAATAACCTCATAACATGAACAAGGTCCAACTTACACGAATTTGACACCTCAAACCTGTCACCTGATGAGCTCGGATGGTTTTTATGAATGGGTTCTTTATCCACTTCCTTCTCCTAGGTGATACTGCCCCTTATCCACTGGAGGCGCAATATCCAATCCTATCATCCACTTGGCAGTCAAAAACACGTAGTTAGTCATTTTCATCAAATTGTATACATCACATTATCAACCTATCATTTCATAAAATTCCATTGCATTCAACACTGCATATTCCATAATTCCATCACATTCACTTTACGAACACCATAGTTCAAATTCACATTGCATTCAAAGTTACTTGACAAAGGTAAATAGAAAATAGTAATTTAGGTTTGGGATGTAACAACAAGATTACAATTCATCTTTGTCTATCACCAAGCAAAGAATATATATTGTTTTCTCTTCAGAGCAGATGAAGAGTCATGCGAAGAAGACAAAAGGGCAGCGGTTGGACTTCACACTCAACAATCCTAATCTCTAAGTGCTATATTTGGTATGAAATTGAAAATTTAATTTTCTTCCTTTTTTGACAAATAATACACCATTTTATACCACCCTGAGATTGTATCAAACTTTTTCTGTTTTAAACCCAGGAAATTGTATTCCATTTGTACTATTGCCATGCTGTGTCAATGCTATGTAAGTTTAATATGGGTTGTTCTTTTAAAGGAGGAAACACAATAGTGATTATTTTTTTGACATTCTGTCAATGTTTGAATGACTAAATATATTTTTAACACGGAGGGAGAAAAGATACATGAATTAAGGGTTTTATTGTTTCTTGTCATAGGATTATTCTACCTGATGATGCCGTTTCCTATTTAGATGAAATTTGTACAGTGGGTTCTTGACTAATTCACATTGCATATAAATGTCACATAGGTGTATTTATAAATTAAAAACATTTTATTTTCTTTAATGCTTTTTCTTGCTTAGGGAGGTTTGTTACTCCTTGGGGATTAACTTTTATATTTTCTATGATTTTCTCACTGTTTATAAAATCACGTGGACTAACACAAAATATTTCATTTATTGAAGTGTAAATTTTAATGAACTGCATGGTGGGTTTCATGGTTTGCTTTCTAGTTTCTTCAAACAGGTTGGACGTTGGTTTTTGTAACTCTTTTCTTCAGTTTATTTCTTCAAATTCTAGCAAATTGGGAAGTAGTTAAGCTTAGTGCCGAGCAAAGATTGGAAAAGATAGATAATATTGCAATGTTGTTTCTTGTAGTCATGGCATGACTTCAACTCAGTAATGTGGAGAGAGTGTTGCGAAAATGCAGCCTCAGCAGAAACTGCAATGCCCAAGGGGCTTAGAATTTTGGGCAACGACAAACATGAGGGTGCTTTATCATTATGTGCCAGGGATGCTGAAGCTGCTGGTATAAAGTATACCCTTGAATTGAGCTGCAAGGATTGTAGAGACTATATTCCAAGTGTAACTCCATCTCTTGTGGTAGTCAACCCTCCATGGGGTTTTCGCCTTGGCAATGCAGGGTATGGTGTTCATTTCCTAGTCAGGATGATAAAACTTTACAAAATTGTATGCTTTGATAATCTAACATTTTGTATTTGCCAATAATTGATGATGTTCTCTCTTGTAGTGAAAATGATAATGAAGATGTGGAATCTACATGGCAAGCTTTGGGACAGTTTTCAAAGCATCATTGCAATTGTGCAGATATGTATATTTTAAGTGGCAGGTCAACTGTGACAAGAGAGTTGCGCATGAAAGCTGATAAAAAATGGCCTATAACAATGGGAGGCGTAGATTGCCGGTTGTTACACTATTATGTGTTGCCCCCAAAAGTTGGCATCAATACAGATTATAAACAAGTCAGTGAGGTTAAAGAAGCCATTGGACGATGAGCCAATGTTATCTTGATCTTACAGATGTCATATTTCTCCAGCAAGGATTAGCTTCCATAATCTTTGAGATAGTATGGATTTCCTGCAGTGATGCAAATTATGCACCTTTCAGGAGTTTGTTTGACAGTACACCAATGTGGTAACTTGGTAAGCAACCATGTTATGCAGCATGTATAGACTTTTAACATGTTAAGATCAAATAATTCATAGTTTGTGATATTCTTGCAAAAGTTGTTGGTTCTGTGGTTTGAATTATTGAGTATGGAAGTAAAACTATAGAACAATTAGAGATGAGTATAACCAATGATAGGAAAAGATATTATCCATGGGTGCAAAAGCTTCCTTTTTGATGTTTTGCATGACCATCTTTTTGTACAAACAGAAACAAATATTGAGCTACCAATATCCCTAATGCTTTTTCACCCAAACTTGTGCTTGGAGTGTGTGTTTTTTGTTTGGAGATGAATGGCCATCAATGAGTTTGATAATATTTAGAGAAAAGTAGAGCATTAATATTGGTTGGTTACCATCATATCCTATTTGCATATTTACTTTTATTTTGTTTTGGTGCAGGGAGCCTGTTTCTTATGTCTAGGATCGGAATTGTAACTTTTATTGACAATTTCAAACAAGTTACTAGCCATTTGCGTCTCCATAAGAAGTGCCAGATAATGGAATGGTCATTTGTTCCTGTTCAAGTACATGGCAGATACATTAAAATTTAACTCAAGGAAGTATGTAAAATGACACTGTACAATGCAAGCTTGTTATATTTTGAGGCTTGTAATAGAAGTTTTTTCTCTAATCGAAATTTGCTATGTATTTTTTCTTGGACATAATCTTGTATGCTGTGTACACGTGGATTATTTTGTATTCCAGCGGTAGTTAAACAAGGCATTATCAAGTAAATTTTGTTATACCAGGCCATCTAATTCTTTTTCTCCAGCCATAATATTTTTTAACGGGTAAAAGGAGATTGAATAGGATCTCCCAGCCTTCTACAAAGGATTGAAGGGAGCGACAATATGTGCCAAAGACAAATAAAAATAGTCTTCACACACTAGTGTGGAGCAAAGCATATGAGAAAAAAATGCATATTACAAATCAAAACCAAACTATAACACGGGAAGCAGCAACTACCGACCTCTCTTCATGGGCAAGCAGCAATCAGCCACGACGTATATTTCCAGTTGAAAGTGTGATTCATATTTGAAGGTTATCAATAAAAGTCCAAAACTCAACCAGCATGCCCTCTGAAATCAAATTAAATTCCAGGTACATAAAAAAAACACTGCCTTAACGGTCAACTTGATACCTTATGCTTTTGTTTATTCCCACCGTATTTACTTTAATGATGTCATTGTAACATTGACAGGGTCTAAAAATGATAGCATTTGAACACGCAATTGATCTAATCTGAGCTGGAGAAACCTAGGGTTTTTTCAGAGTGCAAGACTATTCTTACCATCATTAAATGGGCAGCAAAGGAGAAAGTGAATCCCCCAATGCCTCTGTCAGCGTGTCTATCCAATGGAGGAGCAACCTTATACTGCTACAATCTCAGAACTCATCTTCAACAGTAACCTTTCCCTCTGAATGATTGCCTAAAACTTACCTAGAGTATTCCAAGAATGACTTCAAGGAGGCCGAGGGGTGTGTTGAATTTGTTACAAGGCATTGCATATATGTATCAATCTGTATGTTCCATTGATGTCTTACCTGGGGCACTTGCGACTGCAACATAATGACAGAAATTCCCTTCCTGTTATTCTTGTAAGGATGTCCATTCCCCATTCCATAACTCTTATTTTGGCACAGGCTGGAAGTCTGTCATTAAAGATTAACTAATAAGTTGGAACCCCTGTTAATCAAACTTTATATGCATAGTTAATTTTATATTTAGAATTTCATGTTAAATATGCTTTGGTCACTAGGTTTTTGGGCATGCCATGAGGATGCATAGCAGTTTTGCGTGGCATTTTGACGATGAATTTTAGAGCTTTATTGAAGATATCCAGAATTGTTTGTCTTGCTGGGGATAAAGCAACAGACTTCCATAATTTCATTACCACAAGTGTCAATAGTATTTCAAGCTACTTCCACAGTCCAAGGCTAACTACCACCACTATCTCCTTTAGCACGTGGACCACCACGGAGTGGCAGTACATGGAGAGTGATAGAACTTCACATTTGGGTAGGGAAGGATCGTCTTGGATTTTAAGATCAGTACTTCGGTCAGTACCAAAACATGCAATAGAAAAAAAAGGAATAAATCAGAAAATAAATGTTCAATAAGAGCATTCAAACATCCTTAGGTACCAAGAAATAAAGACGCAAACCTATAAGGAGCCATGCCAAAGGAGTCTATAAAAATAGATGATATATAAAATCATATAGCACAAACTTAGTAGGACCTACACCTAGATGGAGAGGCATGAAAGCACAATACTAATGGAAGAGAGTTACTTCTAGTTAAGGACGTGGAACAATTGGTGAACAGTGAGCTAGTGCTTTGGTTATGTTTGGACTAAGAGACATGAAGTACATGGAAAATCAAAAAGTGGATACCAAAGTGAGGGAAACTATGGGTTCAAGCCATGGATAATATGCATGAGGGGGCAAGGATTCATCTGCCTCCAAGTTAATGGTCCAAACATGAAGAGAGAAGCTAAGGTGGGCTTTTGACAAGGGAAGGGTTCCAAAGAGAGCATTACAACAATGCAATTGTCAACATAGAACCCCTTAAGAGGTGTGAGTTAAGCGTAATGGGAGGTAGAAGGCTAAGGGGACAAAATTCATTCATTGAAAATCTAAAAAATGAGAAAGCCTAACCTTTAGGATGAGAAATAATTACGAGTCCCATTGAGGTGAGGATGAAAGACAACTAACAAATAATGCAATAAGGCCTTAGCTTCCCTTAGGTCTTGTTGTGACCTTTTCACACATCGCCCCATTGCAAATGGGGACCCCCTAATTTTTGCTTCGTTTGGGTCTTTTGGCTTGATTTTGGTTGGTTTTCTTGTTGTCTCTCTCTTGTTCTGTCTGTCTTTCTGGGGGTGTGCCCGTTTGAATTGAAATTTTGACTAAGTCTGAGAATTACGGTTTTGAATCTTCCAGCTAGTTTGAAGTCAAATTGAGCGAGCGAATTGAAGTCTAAGCTTGACATTGCGTCCAGAGCACCTTAAGTTGCTTGCCATCAAAATTTGAGTTAAATCTGACAACTTGCTATTTTTAGCAATTTGGGCTTCAGAGGCCATTTTCAGGGTTTGCATGTGAAGTTTTTCGGTGCATGTCTAGAGAATATTTCTGGGTTTTCTGAGACTTACACAATGATATAACATGCAAGATGATATGATAACTTTCAATAGTGTTGACTTCGAAGGCTATTTTTAGGGTTTGCATGTTGGAGTCTCAACGCATGTCTAGATATTCTTTGTGGGTTTTTGGGGGCTTTGCAGTGATGTAACATGCAAACTAGGATCAAAACCTTTTTGCAGAGTTGTCTTCAAAAGCTATTTTTAGGGTTTGCATGCAAGATTTTTCAGTAAATGTCAGCATATTCTTCATGGGTTTTTCAAGAGCTACGTAGCAAGGTAACATGCAAGCAAAATTGATCACTTTTCAAGAACTTACAATTTTTAGCCAATGCTTGCATGCAGTCCAATTTGCTGGGTTTTGCTGGGTTTTGTGAGATCTCTCAGACTGTGTGACATGCAAACACATCCGACATTGATTGGTCACTTTTTCAAACACTTACTATTTTTGGTAGGATCACTTTGACAGCTGCCCAACACTTCAATGTCACGAACAGGGCGACATGCAACAAAAACGGGGTCAAACGGAGATCATTTGATCAACATGCAAGTTAGATTAGGGTTTCAAGCTTCGGGCCCTAAAATGAGGGGTCAAATGCCATAATCTTCGAAAATTGGTGTATCCCACTACGATTAGTATCTTTCAACAATTCCACTGGTAAAATTTGAAGGCAATTCAAGCACTTACTATAAATAGTAAGTCACTTCTCAAACAGGTTATAAATAGTAAGTCAGAGCGAGGTGCTAGTGTGAATGGGTTAGTTAACCCATGAGGATCCTGTGGTAAAAATTTCAAATCAATCCAAGCTACAAAAGTATGAAAACCAGAGGCTTACTAAAAATAGTAAATCAGAGAAAGCAAGGTAGGTGAGGAAGCATGAAATTTCCTGAGTCATGAAGAATCAAAAGCTAAACATCCTCAATCAGAAGCTCACACCCTCAAATCCGTCCTAAGATGGAGAAATTGGATGGAAAATTTTCAAAGTTTGAGAAAATGGAAGCTCAAGGGGGTAAATGCGCCCAAACTTCAAGAGGATGAGTTAAGAAATTTGACCAAGGCATGGAGATGGTAGGAGCCCCCCTCAAATGCTAAGGCATTTAAATTGGAAGTAGCATCCCCCAAATGCGCCCACCTTATGAAGAGGAAGTGAAATAAATTTCTAAGTGTTGGCAACTGGCATGAGACCTCCCCAAATGTGCCCAGAGTGGAGAAGAAGGTGATGAATTTGTCTAAGTGTAAGAAACTTGAAGTAGCCCCTGTTAAATGCACCCTTCAAGGAGATACAGTTGGAAGACATTCTAAGTAGTGGAAATTCCTGTACCCCCCCCTAAACGCGCCCAACATAACATAAGGCTTGAAAAAGTTTCTAAGTTATTAAAAGTTTCTGTTGGACCCCCTATATGCGTCCATCTAGGAATGAAGACATGAAATTTGTCTAAGGCATGGATAAACTGGCAGTGGACATATGAAAATGTGCCTAGCTTAAGGAGGATGAATTTGAAAACTTCTTAAGTGTTAAAAAGGAGTACGCCCCGGGGGAGGGGAGGTGAATAAAACTTTGGTGAGAAATATTTTTCTAAGGTATAAAATTCAAAAAATAAATGTCCCCCTTCGTAGTGATACACATGAATTTTGCATTTTCTAAGGGGAATTTTCTTTTGGGTACTGGATATCTTCGACAAGGAGATGATTTTGAAACTTTTCACGCCTCGCCTAAGACTTTAGGATGGAGATTTTACTCGAGCACCTGGTTGATCAATTTTCTAGAGGTAAATTATTTCTAAGGCAGATGGGTTGGAAATTTGGCTAAGGCAAAAGGGGGATATCATGTTGGTTGAAAAATTTTCTAAGGCAAAGAGAAATCAAACAACACCCTTCAAGGTGTGCCCTCAAGATAGATGAAAATTCTAAGACTTGTCTGAGTTAAATGTGCCCATCATAGAGAAGGAATTTGAAAAATTGGCTAAGTCAGAGGAAATGAAGACACAAAGGTCTAAAATGTGGCCAAGCTTACATGAGGCATTATGAGCCAGAATCAACATAGGTGAGAGAGTTTTCTAAGGGAAGAGATATGGAGTTCAAGACATGATGTGCTCTAAGCAAGTTGAGATGAAGATAGGTAACATGTGATATTTGTTGAGGATGGGAGAATAAAACAACACCCTCTAAATGCGCCCTCAAGATGGATGAAAGTTTCTAAGGCATCAAAATGAGCATCAGGGAGGATACATGGTCAAAGTATGCCTATGATAAAAGAGTATGAATAAAGCAAAGTTTGCTAGAGAAAAATGATGAACCCTATCAGATCCGGAGATCACCCACACCTTGGAAATCAAAACATGGATATCGGGTAAGCAAAGAGAATTTATATTATAAGGTGTTTTGATGCTCTTCCTTTTGTTTATCTTGCAAGATGAATGCCAGGACCAAAGTTGGAGGAGTTGAGAAGATGGAGCAAACACCCCAAAACAACATTGCAACCTTGGAAGAGATGAAGTTATGTGTTTCAAGCTCCTCCATGATGTCTCATTTGTGCCCAAACCATGAAGGGAGATGTTATCAGAAATGGCTAAGTGTTGCACTCAATTCAGAGAGGTAGATGGCGAGGAAGAAATGCTTGAGTCCAAGATAAGAAAATCCTTCAAGATCAGGGGTGGAGAAATAATCATCCTCATGCAGTTCAGAGTTAGAGAATGTTAGTTGAGAAGAAAATCATCATCGAGCAGTTGCCGCCTTGGAGTCAGATCGAGAACGTGCTTGCCATACCCTTTCAAGAAGTTGAAGCCATGATGATCAGACTCATCCTATTTGCAGTCAAGAAGAAGAAGAAGAACAATGCGAATGTGTTCCCAGACAGGAATATTCTAGAAGATGGTGGACATTAATTGCTCATTTATTTCCCCACTCTTCTTGGTGGCGGTTTTTAGGGTTAGGGCTTATGTGGCTTAATTTGAGCCCTTCATTGTAATTGAATCTGAGCCATCCGTTGGACTGGGCCAACTATAAAAGGGGCATCCCCCCTCATTTGTACCTCATTAGATTAGGATCATAGAATAGCAGAGAGACTGATAGTGTAGCATAGATTGGTAGGATAGTTTGAAGAAGGAAAGTTTTTCCTTTGAAAACTTTGTAAGAAATTGTTGTGAACACTCAATAAAAAGAGTTTTCATTGATGATGATCTCGTCTTTTGTTGTGAGTAGCTAGCAAGGTTTCTTTGTCCTTTTTATTCGAGTAGAGCTTAAAGTAGAGTAAATTTCATTTCATGCAAGTGGATATTAATAATGGAATGTGGTGTTTGATCTAAGCAAGCTTCGCTTATTCGTACCACTAGCGGGCTCGCTGATGGTGTGTTCGCCTTGTGTGGTCAACTGGAAACGTTGTGGACCTAACTTCAATCACAGTTTGAATGTTGGTATGCGTCGTTGTGATGGTATCTTCATGTCAAGTGGTGGTTTGAATATCTTTAGTCACCTCCCTTGAAGATTGCACTGACTCTGTGGAAGCTGTCCGATGCGAGGCAAAGTGAAGTCCAGTTGAAGTTTGTTGAAGTTGAGCTCCATATCCTGCACTTAGGATAGAGTTTAGGTTTTCTAAACCCTGCACCCATTTTAATTCAGTACTTTCTGGTTAGTTTAGGAAACAAGAGCTTTATAGACAAACCTTTGAGCATTCAATTCTTTCTCTTGAACACTTTTGTAAGTCCCCTTGAAATACCAGCGAATGACATCGAACTAACTGAGACTATCCACTACATGAAGGAACCTTGGAGTTGAATGCATGATCTTTCTAGCAATCTTAGCATGCAAGAGATTTTGTTCAAGAGAGGATAGAGTCGCCGTTGGTAACTTTATTCTATGTTGGTGCGGTCACAAAAAACACATCAACAGGTTTGCTACCGAAAGAAATGTTATGTACCTAGGGATATGATATTATAATGTATTTAGATGGATGAAGATGCCAACATGTGACACACATCCCTTAAGTTGGTTATATTGAGTCATATGAATAACTTGTGTAATTAATTATATCAGGAGTTGAGTAGGCCTTCATTAGGATTACCTCTCCATTGTATTATTAGGAGGTATATATAAAGGAGGTGATTATCATTTTAAGATAGGTGTGAAGTATAATATTGTATTTGGGATCTCTTGTAGATATAGCGTGGAGTGGCTTCTTCCATAAGGAGTATTTTATGGTGTTATCGTACCTCAAGGGTTTACTCTATTTTGACATATATTGGATATAAGGCATATTGGCCCACAAACATCTCTTATTCTATGTGTGATCTATATTCTACATTATATTAATTTCATTATTATAATGTATTTAGATGGATGCAAATGCCAACATGTGGCACACATCCCTTAAGTTAGTTATATTGAATCATGTGAGTAACTTGTGTAATTAATTATATCAAGATTTGAGTAGGTCTTCATTAGGTTTACCCCTCTGTTGTCTTATTAGGAGGAGGTATATATAAAGGAGGTGATTATCATTTTAAGATAGGTGTGAAGTATGATATTGTATTTGGGATCTCTTGGAGATATAGCGTGGAGTGGCTTCTTCCATAAGGTGTATTGTATGGTGCTACCCCACCTCAAAGGTTTACTCTATTTTGACATAGGATATTAGGGCATATTGGTCCACGAACATCTCGTGTTGTGTGTGATCTATATCTTATAAGGAAATAACATACTAATATGTAAAGGAGCATGGCACAAAAACACTTGACATCATAAATCCTACTTCTAATGTAGTTTGAACAAAAAACAAGTTCTAGGTTACACGTGTTTGATAAGCATATGTGAAGAAGAGAGGAGGGATGCCATGGGAATCCTTTGAATGCAACATCAAAAATGTGAGAAGTAAATGGCTAGGCATTCATATGTACTTAAATAAAATAATTTCATTACATGAAAAAGGTGATTAAGGGTACAAACATGGCTACAACTTATGGTTGTCCCCTTTCCCAAAAGTAAGGGTATTTCCAATCTACAAGAGGTGAAGAAAATGGGGTAGTAGTGCCTTAAGGGACATGTACATCACATCCTGCAACCATATGGTATTTGATGTTGAAGGGCAATGCCTGGTTTTGTTGTATTCAACCACCTTGTCTAGCATGTTGGATGTATAATTTACCAAAATAATCATTTAAAAGCTTTTTGTTTAATAATTGTGGATGATGGAAATGTAGTTATACAAAATAGTAATATTACAATGAAAGTACCAAATTCACATACCAACAATCACCTAATAGAACTCAAGATCTTGACTTAGAATTTAGATAACAAACAAATTATCATAGCAAAGACCTTGATTTGCTCCACTCTGATTTGCTCTTCATAGTAACATAACCATGAAAGCACAATGATAGTATGATAGCAATGATAATGATAGCTTGCTTGCTTGATAATGATAATGCTTGATTGCTTGATAATACTGTAGTGATCTTGATAATGTATGATATGATAGCTCTAGGGGATATAAATAAATGAGGGCTTTGTATTTATATAATTCCCTTGATATTTGATCAATGGTGAAGATTAATTAAAAAAAATCAATGGATAGGAAAAATAAAGATAGGGTAGGACCTCAATTTGAATTAATGATGAAAGAAGGAAAGTTAAAAGAATTAAATTTATTTATTTATTTTATTTATTCATAAGGATCTAGTTAGCGAAATAAATAAAATATTATTTTTATTTATTTATTTTAGAGGGAAAATTTTAATTTATTTAATATGTGGGCGGAGGAGGTGGGGGTGTTAGCTAATTAATTAAGTGGACCAAAGATAATTTGAATTTAATTTTAATAATATTGGAAAAATGATAAGTGATGAAAAAATATTTAATTAATATAGATATGATAACAATATTAAAATATTTAGTTAATAATTATGGATGAAAAAAAGAGATATTAGCTTAATTAAAAATTACTTAACTAATATGGGTAGAAGAATTGATTAGGATAATGATGAAATGATAGGATGAAAAATGCATTAGTCATTTATAGGTGTTTACATTTTGCACCTCTTTGAGCCAATGTGTTTTATATTGTTGTTTCAAATAAATAAGATTGAAAAAATTTGTTGGTGATGTGCCCCAATGTAGCCCAATTGTACAGAGGAATGAGGGTTAGATGCCCCTTGAGAGATTGGCCATAGAAAATAGTTTTTTGGTCGAGCTCACATGACAAATTAGCTAGGTCTATAATAATGATGTTGATATGATGATGACTGATACATATGTATGTGATGGATATTTATGATGCTTTAATGTGATTATGATTGATGATTATGATGCATATGTTATGATTATGATTGATGATTATGATGTATATATTATAGGTATTTCCTGTTGAAGCAAATATATATGTGAGATATTTTTGATGTTTTGATAGTAGTGATGCAATGTGATGTACATTTGATGCGAATTGTGTGAGCATAAGGCAAATGCAGAGCTGAATAGTGTTAGTGCAAATCAATATGAAGTGTGTGAAGTTAGTATATTGAGCTTTAATGAAATTGTAATTCATGCATATGTTAGATGCAATTGTAATAGTTCAAATTTGGTTGTGTGCCACCACTCTCTTCTCTCTTTTCTTCTTTTAGTGGGCAGTGAGTCCACTTGGACAAAAAATCCACCTGTAGTGAACACTTCTATAATATTTTAAACCAGTTATAATATATTGTGAGCTAATCCTCACCATGGCTTTTCCCATTTTGGGTTTTTCATGTGTTATGTGATTTTGTTGGATGTTTTCATGCTTTCCTTTGTTGCTACAAATTGAATATGCTATGTGGAATGAATGTTTAAATGCTTAAGTGGTTTAAAAGAATACTGACTCACCCCCCTTCTCAGTATTTCAGGTGTTCAACAATTGGTATTAGAGCTTGGTTCCTTGGAATGAGCTTAATCGCTTGGGGAAGATCTTGGAGGTTGAACACATGGTTGTCAGAAGATTTCCTACTCCTCTGAAAGAAATACCTGTTGTTGGATTTACATAAGAAGAGTGCATGGTTGGCATGAATGGAAAACTCAAAATAGCCTTTGAAGATCTAGAAAGGACTAAAAGTGAGAACACAGATCTGAAGGAAAATGTCAAAGAAGCAAATGAATGTATCATAAAGTTGAGAGAGAAAATCAAGAAGTTCAGGGAAAGGCATAAGGAAGTTAATGAGTAGATGAAGCATGCAAATGTGACAATTACTAGTCTAAAGGTGCAAGTTGAAGAAGGAAAAAGAGTTGAAGAATTTCTGAATGCAAAGTTGAAAAGAAAATTTGAGGAATGTTTAAAACTTGAAGAAGTTGTGACCTTAAGATCATAACTTGAGAAAGAAAAGAGTTATGAAGAAAAATTCAAGATGATCTCTACAAAGCTTGATGAAATGATTGCAAATTAGAAAGGACCTAAAGACAAAGGTGGATTAGGGTTTCAGATAGGAGAAAGTTTAAAGATAGATCAAACTCCAAATCAGGCCAAAAAGAAGACTAAAGACAATAAGAGCAATGGAAAAGAGGTATGAAATCAAAGGAAAGACTTCAAAAGACCACCGATCAAACAACCAAATGCATAAAGGTACCTATATTTTAATGGTTTTTGTTAAGTTATTGCAATAGATTTGGACATAAGACTATGGAATGTAGAAGCAAAATGAATCAAAATGTTACATCTTTTCTCAATTAGTGCTTTACAAGCAAGAAATTTGGACTTAAGGCTAGTGTATGTAGAAGTCAAATGATGAATGACTATAATGGTACAAGGTTTCAATCCTTTAATAACTATTGTTAAGCATGTAATGGATTTGGGCATTGTAGACATCCAAATTTGACCATTCCCATATAGTCAAATCCACCTCTTTTATTTGTTTATTTTATCAATATTAATTAGATAACTTATTTAATTAATATTTCCCCTTTCCCTAAGGTTCCTAAAGTATTTACCCTTACCATTCATCCTTTCTCTAAATGAAATAAATACATCAATTTATTTAATTTGGTCATTTAGCCTTTTTCGAATTTAAATCAATTTTAAATCCCTCTCTTTCTCTCTCCTTGTCACATCCTCCATAACCTTCTTTTAATTTGGATTAGTCTAATTAATCCATGATTAGGATGTGCACACCTTTAATCAGGATTAATGTCACATCCTCCATATTTTTCCACTTGCCTCTAATTTCTCATTAATATTCTTAATCACCTCTTTGCACAACCTTAATCTAATCACATGCCATCTTTGACATGTACTTCAAGTCAACCTTTCATTAGTGCTTTCCCTTTTAAGCCTTGTCTTCTTTACCATGTGAATTTAAAATTCACATTTATTCATTCAATGCATTTCTCTTCCCCATGCAAGTTGTTGGGAAATTCTAAATTCCCTCACTTGTCACATCAGTCACATGGGACAAAAACTTCCTTTATAAGGGCCTTGTCTTATCCACAAGGTACTTTTCAGCTTCCTTTATAAGGACCTTGTCTTATCTACAAGGTGTTTCTTATCATGTGAATTTAAAATTCACTTTTATTTTCCCAACCAATTTTCCTTTCTAATCATGTAAATTTAAAATTTATATTTATTCCTCCAACTTCTCTCTTCCCCATGATGATGTGTGATGAATTCTAAAATTCTTCACATGTCAACATCCTTCCCACATAGGGACAAAAAATTTTTTAAGGTCTCATCCCAAGGTACTCTGCACTCTGTCTCATACATGTCCTTTTCCACCACTTATCCTTGACATCTCATCATCCCTCCACATGGAAAGATGAGGGCTTCAGAGTTCAACTCACCACAACCCTTCATCTACCCATGTTGAAAATTTCGGACCATCCATTCTCTAGAGATTCTTCTCTTAAATGAAATATTTTCTCCAATTGATCCATTCATCATATATTCAGCTCTTCTCAAAACATCTGCCATCTTATATACTCTAAACACATTTTGTAAAACAATTTCATAACCTCCATTGCTGTATTGCTCAAGCCTCATCACTCTGTGCATTTTCATTCATCCATCAAAATACTAAAATAGCTCATTGCATTCATCATCTCACCTAGATCATTTTGCATCTATTTTTAGTCCATTTGCCATCAAGGAGCACACATTTATCAACTATCAAATGGCCAACCAAAGAGAAACTCATACAAGGTATAAATCTATTTTTCATCTTTATTTTGTTTGAGTTTAATGTAGCCCAAACTCGAGGTGTTGAAGTGTTATTTGTTTCTTTTGCATTATGTTTTACATAATTTGGGATTGGTAGATAATGCTTCTCACATTTTTGGCATGCCCGGTGGGACCCACAAATGGGTCTCTTTGCTTTCACGTTTGCTATTGTTTGATATCTTACAAGTTCAGGTTACATAGAGGTGACTCTGTAATAGATAGGGGTGACCTTTCCCTAGGATAGGCGAACCTGCCCCAAGATAGGCGACCCTGATTTGAACAGAGGCAACCCTGCCTCGCAAAGTCACCCATCTGAGGAACAACAACAAAATTTCCTCATTTTCTGCATCAGAGGTGACCCTCACCAGAATAGCTTGCACCCTACCCTATACACAGGCTTAACCTACCCCAACAGGAAAAACCTAACCCAAATAAAGACATTCGCATGTAAAACAGTTGGTTTGGGTAAAATTTATTTTCAGAGTCTCCAAGTTCTGTTTTGCTAATACTCTAACCCCCTTCTAAACCCATCCTAGCTAGATTGTTAGATTTGATTAGCTATTCCAAAAACTATCTCCATGCTTGTCGGTGATTGAGATAAAACTTCTAGCTATATCGTATGGTAGGTAATTAACGAGCCAAAATCTCTATTAGTTAGGTTTGTTCCTTTGAGACTTTCATAATGAAGGTCGTATAGATTCTAGCTAGGTGAGCCATTATATTGTTTTGTGCTTTGGTTGGAGTGGGCTATTGACGATTCCGAACTTTAAGTGCCGCATTATTGACCTCTGAAGAGAAATTGTAGCTTACTTAGTCCTTTTTGTTACCTAAGGGGCACTACATCGTTCAAGCTTTCCCCTTGCACTTCATGTGAGCCTAGGCAGTAGCCCAAAATATTTAATGTTCTCTTTTTAGCGGGACCTTCTTGGGGATTTCATCACCCCAAAGGGATTCCATCCCAACCACTTGTACCTGAGGGGCTACAAAAGGGGAAAGCCAAATAGATCACAATCCAAATACACATCGTGGTCTCCAAATGGAGGCCTAGCTTAGGGTGATACCTAGATAAGATATTTAAAGAGTTAGTCCTGTTTCCTTAAAAATCACCTGTGGCCCTTTGAATCATGCTTCTAGATAGACTAGTGTCACTTCTGCCAGCCTCACATACCAAGCATATATCTATAATTCACCTAGTTTGTATTGTTCATCCCAGTTTGCAGGACTATGTTGGCCATACCCTTTCAATTATAATCCAGGGATTGTGCTGTTTTATTTTAAACCAATGAATTTCTGTCAACCAAGTTAGCCTTACCATCCTTGCTATTTCCATGTATTTTTGGTCCTTTTCCCAGTCACTTTTTCCCTAAGTCAAATCCAGTTGCCGCATAAAGGGGACTTTTCTTGAACAGTGCAAACTCCTCGCTTCTCTTTTCAACCATTCCTTTAAACCTATTTTTGTCATAAGTAATTATTCATCTTAATTAACAAGCTGGTCTTTATGTCTCAATGGGGTGGACCTTCTGACTTAAGAAGTAATCTGCACCCAAGTTTATATTTACTCAGTGGGTAACTTAAGCAAACCAATTCTTTTCCTCTTTCTTGCCTAATTATTTTGAACACTGCTTCCCCTATTCTAAGAACCTATTTCTTTTGTTCTCACTGATTCTGCTTTCCCTGCTCCAAACTATCCATTTCTCAAGCCTGAGTACTCTCGCTTTCCTATTCGAAGACCAATTTCTTTGATCCTCAGTAATTTTAAATCCATTCTCGAAAGACCGCTTTCCTATTTTTGAATCGCTCAAGCTTCTTGTAATTCATCTTTTTTTACTCTGCCTGAGTACTTGTTTCCTCGCTCTCACTCATCCATTTGCCCATTCTGAGCGTCCATTTTCCCATTCTAATAGTTGGTTCACCCATTTTGATAGTCCATTTGACCTCTTTTCTAATTCAGACAAGTCCGAAAGTTGAGTTAGGTGACCTTGACCAATAGATGGGGCTGTAATTTTGCCTGCCAGAGAAGCTAATTCTTGGATCTATGGTAGATAAGTGGACCTTTGTCCCTAGTTAGCTAATTCCTTTGAATAGTAGATAGGTGACTCCTTCCTAAATAGCTGAGACATCTTAATTTGGTCAGATAGACATCTCAAGCCCTAATCAGCCTGTTAACTTTGACTCCAGATAGGCGACCTTGACCTCCAATTGGGCGGCCCTAACCTCCAGTTGGGTGACCTTTCCCCCTAGTTGGGTGGTCTTGCACCTTGGTTAGATGAGTTTGATTTTTATCTAGCCATTCAACATCTTCCGTTCACTCGTAATTTGCATCTACATTCTTCGAAATTTATTCATTCATCATTTGAATCATATAGGTACATCATAACGCATCTCTAGGTTGTATATCCCTCATTGTTTTCAATCCAAATCTTTTGAATCCCAATTTGAATTTATTATCCAATTTGACCTAGGTGTCTGAAATCGATCGTCATCCGTCCTGAGTTAGTCATCATCATTTGGCCCAATCAATCCACTTCCATCTCAAGTTGGATTCGGTGCCGAAATCATCTATCTATCCTTAATCCGATCAATCAACACCTTAAGTCACCTAGGGTGATTTCTGAACTTGGTTTAGAATCCCTTCTATCATCTTATCCCATCCATCATCCAATCTTACCAATCATTTCATCAACCAAATTTATCCAATCTAATATTTATCCAATCATCTAGTCTATCAATCTAATCCAATCTTATCCTTATCCAATCATCCAATCTATCAATCCGTTATCCTATCTAATCAATCCTTTAATTGTCATTTATGTCATTTCTGCATTACATCTTAGAGTTTAGCCGCATCTTAACTCACCTAGTAGTTTTTCACTTTCATGCCCGTTCAGACTTGATCACAAGCCAAGAAACAAATGGTCGAACAAAAATCCCAAGGTTCCCACTTGAATACCCCTTAGGATCCCAACAACACTACAAACATCCCGCAAGATCCCAACAATAGTGCAAATATCCCTCAAAATTCCAATAACGATGCATTGTCACAGTCCAGTACTGACATCCAAAACACCTCACCACCTAGAGATGAGAACATGATCAATTGGCCTGAATTCATCGTTGATGAATACCTAAGCAATTCCGCTAGTTTTTAGATGACAGATTGCCTCCTCAACGAGTGTGGGGATAAGATTCTTGCTACTCTAATCATGAAAAGAGTTAAACCATCGCTTGATTTCAATATGTCATAGCATATTGACACCCAGTCCCTTCCTACATCACAAGATCCGCATACCTTGCAAAATATTCCAAGAAATTCATATGTTCCCGAAGGTCCACCTACAAATAATTGGTATCATCTTGAGTTTGGAAATGATGTGATACACCAAGTCACCAGTTATCCTCACCTCCCATCCACTACCTCTACGAAACCACTTGATCCTAATGACCTTTATGCCTATGACATGCCGCATAACATTCCGTCTGCTCCAACACTCCCACCTTATAACCTTGGTCAACCACCTGTCAATGCTGAGGGCACCCCAATCCTTGCATTGATGCCACCTCTAGGATCTACATCTACTGGCAATCTACCACCACCACATCAATGTAATATCCCTGCATTTCAGTAGCCCCCCGTTAATCCTCATCAATCCACTATGATGCAAGCACCACCACAACACACTGCTATCCCCTTGCAAGCACCACCACAACATACTGCTACCATTGTTGTTTTATCTCAACCACCTCATCAACAACCTCCACAAAAAAAATCACAATCCCGCAACAAAATGTTACCATTCCGTACCAAAACATTTTGATTCCTCAACAACACACTACCATTCCTACACAACCCCCACATCAAGTGATGCCAACTACACCATAGCCACCACAACTGTCCCATGAAGCTTCTTCAATAGTCCCACAACAACATCACATCCCATCTTGCCCACTTTATCAACATCCACCACTACAACAACAACCACCCCAACATACACACATTCCTATGCAAACACAACATAATCCTCTCACACAATATCTCTACCATTTTTTTAACACGTACATCACTTATGATGCTACATCTAATCCCAATCCAAATATCCATGTGGCCTCTCAGAATCCACTATGGACTCAACCGCCACTTTACACTAATCCTCCACAATCACACCAATAATCATCTAATCCATAACCACCTCTGTATACAACACAAAAATCCAACATTGCATACAATTATCAATCCAACCCATACTACGCTTGACAAAAACCTTAATACCAACAAGGTGATTCATCCACATTCTACACGCAACAACCACCTTATCAACATAGCGCTCAATCCACCTCCTACTATTAGCAACAACCGCCCTACCAGCAAGGGGCTTCCATGTCATCATACTACCAAGTTGCTACACAATATTAACAAGGTGCTCCATACACCTCATACTACCAACAATAGCCACCCTACCAACAAGTGGCTTCCACCTCTTACCATCAAAATTCATCATATCCACTTTATGTCAATCTGAAATCCACTTACGCCAATCAATACCAGAAAACATCTCCATAGACACCCCAACCCACTTATGATCCAACTGCTTCGGCACCATCCTCATCATATTAGTAGTATCCTCCATAGAATCAACCTAGTTCATCCAATCCAACTCTTGCAAAACCTATCAATAAATATCTAGAAGTCAAAGCTGCATTAAAGGACTTACAAGTAGGGACCGACAAACAATGGTTCAAGTTTGAAGATATTTGTCCTTACCCATTTGATCCTTCAATCTCATTGGTTCCTTTCCTGAAGCATTTTGAAATGCCAAAATTCGATAAGTATAAAGGAATCAAAGATCCCAAAGCTCATCTTCAAGAGTTTTACTCCCACTTGCAAGAAGTCATGCATAATGACAATTATCTCATGAGATTATTTCCTAAGAGTTTACAAGGGATAGCTCTTGATTGGTTTATGGGTCTTGAAAAGGGATCTATCAAGTCCTTTGCACAACTTTCAAAAGAGTTTTTCTACCACTTCTCCTTTAATCTGGAGAAGGATATCAACACGTTAGATCTCTTGAAGGAAAAACAACGTCAGGGAGAAACCTTTGTGAGCTATCTTCAAATATGGCGAGCCCTAGCTAGTCGCATGAAATCCTCGCTAAGGGAAAAGGATATGGTCACCTTGTTCATTGAAAAATCCCATTCGGACATGGCCCACAACTTCAGAATCCATTGTGTGATGACCTTTGCTGGAATCGTGGAGAAAGGTCCTATTTTTGAAAGAGCTCTCATTGCCAAAGGCTAGTCAAAATCTTTAACTCTGATAGAGAGAAATCGTCTGGAGACAAGCCCCGTTATTGGAACAAAAATAAAAATGTTGTCAATGATGGTGTCACTGACACTAAACACATCCAAGTGGCCAATGATTCCTAGAAGCAACAATATCCTCCTCATCAACAACCAATGCCTAATTCCATATTAGTGCCTCAAGGGGAATCTCGTCTATCGCAACAATCGAATCAAAACAATCAAGGGGGTAACAAGCATCAATTCAGTCAATTAGGAGAACCCCTAAGTGCTGTGTTTAATAGGCTCCTACAAGCCAATTACTTGATTACATATCCTGTAACTAAACCCCTAGATGAATCCAATCCTAAATCAAACTGGTTTAAGGAAAACGAATATTGTGAGTTCCACACAATTAAAGGGCATACATTAAATAAGTGTTAAGTTCTAAAAATGTACATCAAGGATCTTATAGATTGGGGTGACATACATGTGGATGCCAATATGAAACCATTGTCCAATGCTCAATTATAGATATATTAGAATGCTTTCCCGAAGCATAATTAAGGTCATAGCATGCCAAACTTAAACCCAGGACCTAGCAACAACAATAATCAAAATAATAGCACCAATAACATTAGTTACAATAATGTTCCACTTAACTATGAAGGTCTCATCATGCACATCGAACAAGTGGAACCACGTGTATCTATGATACACGTAAAAGGAAAGGATCCTCAGTGTGCTGTCACCACCCATTGAAACTGCATCACAGTCCCTGGAGCCTCTGCATCCACCCATTTGCAGCCTATGAATTCTCAATATAACATTCTTGACCATCTAGGAAAGACATCGACACAAATATCCATTCTGGATTTTCTTAAGTCTTCTCCCACACACTAAGAAATCATAAATAAGGCCTTACGGGACACCCAAGTCCCTAATGACATAGAGCCTACCCGATTCCAGGCATTGGTAGGGCGCCTCTCAATAAACTATTAGCTAGGTTTTAGCCAAAATGACATGC
Organism: Sequoia sempervirens; assembly: GCA_007258455.2. Lineage (NCBI taxonomy): Eukaryota > Viridiplantae > Streptophyta > Pinopsida > Cupressales > Cupressaceae > Sequoia > Sequoia sempervirens. The sequence goes on along the minus strand of VDFB02324016.1, from coordinate 324,941 downwards.
CCTGCATTGAATCCAATCATAACCGTCCCCTCCATCTAGAGGTCCTTGTAAACCATCATAAAGTAAAAAGGGTCTTGGTAGATAATGGTTCTTCCCTAAACCTTTGTACATTGAAATTCATAAGATAGGATGGATACACCCATGCTGATTTAAACAATCAAGTCATCACAATCAAGGCGTATGATAATGTAGAACGTGATTATGAAGGAACAATATGTCTTCCAATCTAGGTTGGGCCAGTTGTACAATATACTACATGTCATGTCCTTGATCTGGAATTACCCTATAACCTCCTCCTCGACCATCCATGGATTGAAACCATGCAAGTTGTACCATGCACATACCATCAATGTCTGAAATTCCCATTCAATGGGGTAGAAGTTACCATTCACGCGGATCCCCAACCATTCGAGTAATTCCGTGCATTAGAAGCTTCTTTTCCTCATTCCCACTATTGTCCTGGAGTGGAAATGGGACCACTGTAGACATCATCCTCCCGTTCATCTACCAATGCATCAACCACCACTTCATCTACTCTATCATCCACATCTGATTCCACCCTTACTAAAGTCCAAATCATTGACAAGGGATGTGGTGAATATGAGATGCACACAACTTTGAATGTGGCAACTATGCCTCCCTCACCACACACATATGGCCAACCTTCACAATCTACACCGAAACCAGAAGAAAATACTATCACTTTGAGCTCCAAGAACATGGGAATTAGTACTTACCGCTCTCCTAGGTTAAGACAAGATGTGTCAGAAGATGACATAAGCTAGTGGGTCTACTGTGATAATCCTAATCCCTCTCCTCCTTTGAAAGAATATTTCTAGGAGAATTATCCTTGGCCCTCTAATTTTGCAGAGAAGTACAATTATCAGGGGGGAGGCCTTGGCGCCAAAAAGAAAGGAAAGAAACACCATATTGAGGCTACAATAAGACCAAGATACTCTGGATTGGGTCATGACACTAAACAAAAAGGACCTATCGCATCATCTAGTGCCCCTAACAACGTCAGTGAAAGAAATGGTCTCCTTGAAGACATACCAAAGGAGGAATCCATCATACACGCATACGATGATGTAGATCACACTTACCTCTCTTCCATGTTTGACTACTTATACATATGCACCATTAGCCTATCCCTTCAACATCTTGAACTCATAGACTAGGACCTACATGGTAGTGCACCCATCGATACCTTTCCTTTTCTGGATATGTATGTACATATTATGGGATTGGGGGAAGATGAGAACCCTAACCACAAAAGTAAAAAGAAGCAAAATAAAAAAGGGTTGCCTAGCAAAAACCTCCCTAAGCTGCTTCTTGACCTATAAAAAGTAAAAACAAAGGTTGTATCTAATAGAAGAAACCTCGATGATGCGCTAGAAGATGGGGATGTTCATCTTCCCCTTGTAGGAACTCAATTATCTAATGGATCGTCCATCCTGATAGAGGAAACACGAGAGATAAATTTGGGAATTGAAGAGGATCCCAAAATTATATATGTAGCCAAAGCACTATCAGAGGAATAATATTCTACCATCACCAAGATTCTCAAAGAAGGCATCGTCAACTTTGCATGGACATATTCAAACATGCCAGGCCTTGACCTTGCTTTAGTGGTACATCACTTGGATGTGCATCCCAATGCCAAGCATGTCAAGCAAAAGCTCTAGTAAATGCACTCCCAAGTGGCTCTACTAGTTAAGGAAGAATTGAAGAAGCTATTGGATGCCAGATTTATAAGGCCCATTGACTATTTAGAATGGATCTCAAACATAGTGTTAGTAGCCAAACCAAATGACGCTATTAGAGTTTACACAAACTTTCGTGACCTCAACAAGGCTTGTCCCAAAGATGATTTTCCCTTGTCAAACATTGACATGTTGGTTGACCTCACTGCAGGCCACAAGATGCTTTCCCTCATGGATGGATTCTTAGGATACAATCATATTAGAATCGCACTTGAAGACCAACATAAGACAATCTTCACTACACCGTGGGGAATGTTATGCTATAATGTCATGCCTTTAGGTCTTAAAAACATGGGGGCAACTTGCCAACGAGCTATGATCATTATCTTCCACGACTTGATCCATATCATAATGGAAGATTATGTTGATGATATATTAGGGAAATCGAGAACAAGGGAAGAAAATCTTGTGGTCCTCAAGAAGATCTTTGAGCGTTTAGAGCAGTATAAGCTAAGGCTAAATCCGAAGAAATGTGTCTTTGGGGTCACATTAGGAAAACTACTGGGTTTCATTGTCTCCCAAAGAGGTATAGAAGTCAATCCAGAGAAATTCAAAGAAATTACGGATATGCCTCCACCACACAATCTCAAATAGTTAAGGAGCCTTCAAGGTAAGTTGCAATCCATCTGGTGGTTCATTGCTCAATTAGCTGACAAGTGTTAGTCATTCAATCATCTCCTAAAGAAGGATAACACCTTTAAGTGGATGCAAAAATGTTAACTCGGCTTCGAAAAGATCAAAGAGTATTTGGCTCACTCACCAATCCTTATGCCACCAATTCCTGGTAAACCATTCCTGCTATATATTTCTGCAACTTTAGTGGCACTGGGGGAATTGTTGGCACAACATGATGAGTCATCAAAGGAAAGAGAAATCTACTACATCAGCTGGACCCTCATGGGTTATGAACTTAACTATTCGCCAATTGAAAAAGCCTACCTAACCGTGGTCTTTAGTTTGAAAAAACTTTGACATTACATTCTTAGCCACCTAGTGAAGCTCATCTCCAAGGTCGATCCACTCAAATATCTGTTATCAAGAACAACTTTGATTGGTCACATGGCTAAGTGGGTCATGCTGTTAAGTGAATTTGATATAGAATATGTGGATTGAAAAGATATTAAAGGATAGGTGATAGTTTATTAGTTGGTAGATGCTCCCTTGGTGGATGCCTATCCTCTGACAACATAATTTCCTAATGAAGGGGTCTTCGTAGTAACAAAAGTGGCCACATGGACACTATACTTTGATGGGTCATACACACATAATGAATCGGGGGCAGGAATCTTGCTCGTCACCTCCTAAGGGGATTATATACCAAATTCATTTAGATTGGCCTTCCCGTGTACAAATAATATAGCTGAATATGAAGCTCTTATTACCAACCTCTGAATTGCAATCCAATGGCATATCACCCACCTAAGAGTCTTTGGTGATTCTCAATTAATCATCAAACAAGTCAACGATGAGTTTCTCACAAAATATGATAAGCTCCTGCCTTATAAACGCAGGTCGATGACTTTAAAAAGTATTTCACATCCATCAAGTTTGATCAGATTCGAAGAGTCCAAAAAAAGTAGCGGATGCCATGGCTAATATTGGTTCCTTAATTGACATTCCAAAAGACAAAACAAAGTGTGAGTTTGGAATAGAACAAATATTAATCCCAGCTTATGATATCTCGAAGAGTGAGATGGTGTGTGACATTGTAGGTCCCATGCCACCATGGTACCATGATATCTACACTTACCTTCGTGAGAATATCCTACCTACCAATCTCACACACAATCAAAGAAAATATTTCATCCAACGAACATCCTATTACACCATCGTAGGTGATTCACTTTATCGACATGGGTATGATGGAACCCTCCTCCGGTGTCTAAACGAGACTGAAGCCCACATTGCATTAATGAAAGTACATAGTGGTGTATGTGGGGCCCAATCAAATGGCATGGACCTAGCTAAGAGAATTCTCCAAACAAGATATTATTGGCCTACATTAGAACATGATTCTTGTGAATTCATCAAGAAGTGCTTACCCTGTCAATAACACACTGACTAATACATGCTCCAACATGGGATTTGCAGCCTCTTGCAACACCATGGCCCTTCTCTTAGTGGGGTTTTGACCTAATCGACAAGATATATCCCCCATCTTTTAATGGCCATACCTTCATCATTACTGTAAATGAGTACTTCACCAAGTGGGTGGAAGCAATGCCACTCTCACAAATCACAAGTCCTCAAATTTCCAAGTTTATCCTCTTCCATATTCTCTACAGATATGGAATACCATCCAATATCATTTATGTTAATGGAAATCCTTTCAAGAACCGAGCTTTGAAATAACTTTGTGACACCTTCCATATCCAACATCATTTTTCTATGCCTTATTACCCTTAGGGTAATGGTCAGGCGGAAGCTACCAACAAAACTCTCATCAAAATCCTTAAAAAGGTAGTCAACAATACAGGTCAAGATTGGCACCTTCATATCCATCCTTCCCTTTCGGCATATCACACTTCCATCTGCACCCCTATTGGTGCCACTTCATATTCTCTTGTCTATGGTGTTGAGGCTATCTTGTTGATTGAGGTAGAAATCCAATCATTGAGAATATCCTTGAAGAATCTTATTAGTGACAAAGACGCTCAAGTTGCAAGACTCAACCAGCTAGAAATCCTCAATGAGAGATGAATCAAAGTGTATGACCACCTTCAAGCCCATTAGAATCATTTGAAAAGAAGCTAAAACAAGAAGGTTTGTCCTCTTTAGTTCAACATTGGTGATTTAGTCCTCAAGGAGAATCAACACACTCAACAGGACCGAGAAAAGAAGGGAAAATTTGAAGCAAATTGGCTTGGTCCTTATGTCATCACCGCAAAATATGGATCAGGCACCTAAAAACTTTCTACACCTGAAGGAAATCCCCTAGAGGAGCCCATTAACACCATGCTCCTGAAAAGGTTCTACACTTAAATTAACTTGGGTATCCTATCTTGCAAAAAATCCAAAAAAATACAAAAAATCAGAAAAATAAAAAAAAGCAGTAAAGAGAAATAATTTGTCCTACAGTGAAAACCACCCCTGGTAGCGCCTTCGATAAGTATGTGTGGTGAAAACCTGATCACAAGTGGCATTCGTAAAGGGATTAATCATTATCTACCTTGCGTCCTAGTTACTTGATGCTTCCATCCATCTCGATCTCATAACCTACCATCTCATCAACCCTCTCCTTCCATCCGCATTCATTATTTGGTCACTTGGTATATTTTGGTTGAGCATTGGATGATCTTAATCTTCTATCCATCATCCTGAGCTTTTATCCTAATTTGAGCTTCTGTTTTTAGTCTTGTCATTTTGTTAGTCCTTCATGTCCATCTAGGATCCTTCATTGTGTTGGTCTTCATTTAGATCCCATCATGTCACGTCAATCTTTTTGGTCTTTGTCGAACTACATTGCCCCTACACTTTCACGTAGGCAAGGCTAATAATTTGATCTGCTCCCGGGGCATTTTGTCCATCCTGTTTTGGTCATCCATTGTGGTCTCCATCATCCCCTTTCTGATCTTATCCCTGGTTAGTCCTTTTTCGAACTGCATTGCCCTTGTGCTTGCACGTAGGCAAGGTCGATATTTTGATCCACCATCTGGGCTTTGCTTTACTTTCTTTGTTTTCTTTGATGTCATTTTCCATTGCTCATCTCCATTTGTCATCTTTCTGCTTTTATCCATGTTCTTTTCTGGAACTACGAGGGCTCTGCACTTTCATGTAGACAAGATTAGCCCTCGAGCCCCTAGGTCATTAGGGTGTGTCAGTCTTGTGTCGTGTCGTCAAGTATGTCCTTATCTAGTTAGTTCTTCACAAATGGGATCCGCTTGTATCGTAAGATTCAATCAATTTTGGAATCTCCTGTGCCATGATCGATCTTTTAGTTTAGTATCCATATTTAGTCTCAACAGGATGCATCCTTCCTAATAGACCTCATCAACCCTATCCATCCTTTTGATCCTATGGAAAAGGATGTTTTGAAATTGATTGCGATCTTTTGATACTTTTGGCTTTTATTTATCATTTGAGCTCCCTATCACAACTTGTCAAGGTCCCATGATCTATCATATTATGGTGTGTTTTGATCAGTTAACATAGGGACATATCTTGATATTTATGCTTTGTTTCTCTCTTCTGGGTTGTCCCACGTAGAACCCACCAGGATCCCTGAGGTCTTGTGTTATGCTGGGACATCCCTTTGTGCTTATGGTTATCCCAATGCTTGGCTTGACCAAAGTCTTCACGACTTTGGGGTGTTGGGATAGCCTTCTTGTTTTTTGTGTTTGTTTTATGCATTAGGCGCTAACTTGCCTTGGTTTCACATACCCTGACACCTGGTGTCTTATGCTATAGCAAAAATCAGTGCTTCAAAAATGGAAAATTACATTAGGATTGCATTTCATGATCAATTCTGTTGCATTGCATTCATACCTACCCTAAGACCTATGATTTTGGTTGTGCAAACATTCACCATCCATCTCCCGTTCTTCTCAGGATACCTATGGTTCTTGACAGGTACAACTTCACACCCATCTTCCCTTAATTTTATAATTATTACAGGGAAAGTACTTTCCATTAAACTAATAATACACCTACCATCTACCCTCATTACTATTCAGGTCCTTATTGACACTCATGTTCATGATATATTTCATTTCATGTTAGACCGTCTCACTCACATATCACACACCTTTATTTTGTATAAGCTAAAACAAGCACGATCACAAACAAAGTCCATCTACCATCCACATTACATTTCATTCATCTATTAGTGTTTGTAAAGAAATTAATTGCATCTCATCCCATATTATAGGTTCATTGCATTATCATCTCATATTTATTTTAAGTTGTTTAGATTAATCATATTTGGTTATTCTAAGCATCTTATATTCATCTCATTATCCATTCATTTCCACATTAATCCATATCATTAACAAATTGCATCCATCACCACCTGCATCACCAACCATTAGATCCATCCACATAGCATATAAAGTCATAAATCATTCATCACATCTTGCATCATATACGTTAGTTGTCATACATATCATCTATATCATCCATATAAGAATAACATACATCATCACAAGCATATACATACATCTCATTATAAGGATCATCCATAATAACATCATAAACATACATATGCATAAATAAAATCATCCATCATATGAACATCACATAGTGTCAATAAGGGTTATCACATATCATATATAAAAATCAAAATATGAATGTCCGTTGCATAGTCCATAATAATTTCCATCATATAATCAAAATACATATCCATCACATATATCACCAAATAAAGTACAAATACAACGCTTTAGATCAACTTTGATCTCTGCTACTTTGTACTGTACCATCCATCATGCACCTATCAAAAAATATTATCTTGTCACCTGCTCTCTCCTTTCTCTATTATGAGCTTCCCACATATGATCTCTAAGGTGAGTCTAGCACTCCCCCTTTGTGTAGAGGAATCTCTCTCCAGCTGTTGTATCCGTGGGTACATGTCCCTCTTGACTGGGATGGGGCTAGCATCTGTGGCCTCACTCGAATGTAGGGAGGTACTAACCGTTCCTCTATCACTGCTGTATAGTAGGCCACCATATAATATCTGGCCTCTCACATGTACTCATCCCACTCTGCCACCTGATATCTGACTACGTCCTGCTCTCCCTTGTATCTATCCTGGGATCCACATATGGATCTATGCTCCTGCACCCATCCGTCCTGTGCAAACCTCAACTAATCTATCTCTGCCCCCATCTATGACACCTATTTTGTAGCCTTGTCTCTCTCAACCTACATAGCCTATATTTGTGTCTGCAATCTCCGCACCTCTGCCCCCGTCTAACCACCCTCACCCTGCTTTGTTTGTGCCTAAGCCTATGCTGCATCTCTCTCTCTCTGTAACATACCTCTCCCTCTACAGGGTCTGCACCTGTGTCCATGCCACATCCATCTCACTCTACAGGGTCTTCACCTATGTTTTTCCTGCATCCCTCTTTTCTTGCAAGGTCTACACTTGGGCCTTCATAGCATCCTCTCTCTCCTACATCAAAACCATGTCTGCTACTATCTGCTCTACTACCTCAACTCTATCACGAAGCTCATCTCACTCCAGTCTCAGCTCAATCCTCTCTCTCAGTAGTCCCTCCACCTACCTCCTCAAATCATCCATGTCCCTCTTCGCCTCTACCATGGTCTTTGCTAATACCTACTCTATCACTCCTCCAAGCTCTTGTTGTCCCCTCGCCTACAATATTGTCACCATGAAATCTAGCCTGTCTTGCTCCCATCTCACAACCACCCCCTCCTCATACTCTTTGGATACCTCTCCCTCTAGCCGAGTCACTCTGCCCATAGTTGGATCACCTTAGCTCGTAGACCATCCCTCTCTACCTATAGCTCCTCCTCATATTGTGATGCTGCATCAACTACAGACTTGAAATTCATCTCGCCCTTTGCCCATGCCCTAACCACCTCTTCTTGTAGCATGCTCACCTTTGCCTCAATCCTGCATCTTGCAACCTCTGTATCTCTCAATCTCTACTCGATGATCTATAATATCACCATGACCCCCCTCAACAGTATAGAAGGATCCTCTACTATTGGTGGTACCATGGCCAATGGGGGAATATGATGAACATCCATATCCATCACCTCCGCCTCAACCTCATCTCTCTCATCCATCATTTCCACCTTTGCCTCATCTCTCTCCTGCTTTGCCTCTAGCTCTACCTGGGCTCTCCTTCGCTGTCTCCTCCTCCTCACTCTCTTCTGTTGACTTGTGACTCCAGCCTCCACCCCTGCCTTATCTCTCTCATCCATCATCTCAACCTCTACCTCATCTCCCTCCTATTCTGCCTCAATCTCCACCTGAGCTCTCCTCCATTGTCTCCTCCTCCTCCCACCCACTCCTGCTGCCTAGCGGCTCCCACCTCTCCCTATCCTTTCTCTTGCTGCCTTGCTGCTCTAGCTACCTCATGTACCCCCTCTTGTTGCCCTGCTACTCTAGATGCCCCCTGCCCTCTCCTCTACTATCCTCTCTTGCCCCCTCTCCTCTGACTTTCCAATTGCAGCTCATCCTCTGGCCCAAACCCCAATGCCTCCACAATCAACTCCTTTGGAGTAATCCATGGGGGTCGGTGATAGGTATGCCACACAGTGTATCAAACTCTCACTCATTCCTCTACTTCCCCACCGATCCTACTCGGGTAGGGTACCAACTACAATGTCTCCCAATGCTCTCTCACAAACCTTGGTGAAATCAGATCTCCCCATGGCTACTCTTGTGAGATCTGTTAGAATCTATTTGGTTTGCACGAAATATCCTGCATCACTCCAAATTCTCTGGTCACCTTGTTTGGTCTATGTGCCTCCATTGTCCATGGCTCCCTCCCAACTATGTAGCATCTGGTACAAAAGTAGCTTCAATGTCTCTCCTCATACCTCCTCCATCTAGAAAACCATCATGTCATGTACAACCTCCACACTATATCCTCCTCCTCAAGGTTATCCAATGCCCTCCTCCATTTGTGTAGATCCTCGAAGCCCTCATAGTGCCACACCCAACCATACTCTACCCCATACTAGTAAACTAATAGTGTTGTCACATCTTCCTCTCTTGCTCTCACCACTCCTGGCTTGGCAACACTAATGTGCTCCCATGCCCAAACTAGTAGCAGTGTCACCTACATCACGCTAAGAACCTCTCAGTAGCACACAATGTGCATGTCTCTATAGAGTTGTGCTAGTACGCATGTACCCCATGTGATCTCCCCCTCTCTCCCCTCGATAATGTGTCATATCACCTCCATGTAGCTTAGGCTATGGAAGCGCCCACTTTGGTATGGTAACAACAATCCACTAATCAATCCGCATTGGTATAGTGGTAGTGGTGACCCTCCCAACACCAGACATTTGTCTACGTCCAACCTTTGCCTCTACACAGGAAGGTCATATCGTCCAAACAATACCCACAGGGTATGATCCAACTCTGCTACCTTTGATGTCATCGCACTCACCAGGCGGCCTGCTATAGGAAACCTCTATTGAGATTATGGATGCACAATCCCTGAAGCTGTACTCTTCGATGAAAGACCTTTTCCAGAAAAGATAATCAACCACACAGAAAGTGTTGCAACTAGGCATTCATAATAGAGATTCTATATTGATGATATGATTACAAATGTGAAAAATTCCTGAATATATAGGCAAGAAGGAAAACCTAAGATGTAAGAGATGTTTCCATGTGTCATGATCTAACAACATGTGACAATATGTGAACCATATCTAGAAAATTATTAAATTTTGAGATAATTTCTAGAAGGACAAATCATCTTCTAGAAGGAATCTTATCCCTACAAACAAGTAAGGGAACATAAACCTATTTATTAAATGGTTTATTAGAATGCAACCTAGGAATTAATTAATGCATGACCTAATTTAACTTATGCTAGTGTAATAATTAATTAATTACACAAAAAACCCCCATAAGTTCAACTTAGGGAGGAAAATGCAATGATTATGTAGAGATGATGAAAAGATGATGATGGGTCCGGCTACGAGGCCATGTTAGGTACCCATGTACATGATAAAGATGTAGAAAATATTCCACAACCGGAGAAAAGGGGAAAAACCAATGGGAACAAAACCCCTCTCCAAAAAGGAGATGAAAAAGAAAAAATGTGAGATAGGATGGGAAGGATGGAGGACTCCCAAATACCCCCCAAGGACACCATCTGTCACATGGATACATTAAAATAGCCCCCCCATAGGGAGGAAAGAGAGAGACAATATATCTCCCCCAAAAGATGATATCACCTGCAAAAATGGTAAGTGTCTGAAGACAAAACAAGATCCAATGTCGACAAAAAACTTGTCTCCCTCTCAAAAGAAACAAAATCAATTGTAAGTGCAAAGATGATTCCCATTCCGGATAGGAATTGAAGAAAGGAAGGATGAAGGTGGATGATGATGATGTCTCTGAACTCTACTCAAATGTCTCCTTGCCTGAAGATGAAGATGCCACAATCAATGAAGAGGGTGAAAAATCAGGACAATGCAAAAACTGATGTTGCACAATATCCAAAGATAGTGATGTGATGGATGTGATGGAGAATTGATAGCCCCCCCTAAATGAAGTGTCCTCAAAACCACTGAAAGAAGTTTGAAGAAAATCCAATGGTAGATGCTGAAGAAACCTCAAGTCCTGAATGGAATGACATGGAAGAAGTCTCATACATGAAATCTCTGAAGAGAATCCAAGTGCCTCCAAGATAGTCTCTAGATTCCTAATCAAGGCTGAGACAAAGGAATGAGGAGACTCAAGAAAAATATCCAAAGTGGAATCTGAATAGAGGATTGATACCCCCTCAAGAATATCCTCCAAACCTATAGAAGTATCCAAGTTAGTGATACTTGAAACAAAGCCATCATGTGATGCCAAGTTTGGAAAACTGAAGGTTTCCTAATGAATGATGCTAGTGGAAGCCTCAATCAATGAATCTAGACAAGGAATTACTGAATGTGAAGGGATAACAATAGTCTCTGATGGAGAAGAAGCACCCAAAGAAACCTTGTCAACCTCTTCAGAAGATTCAAGGAAATCAACCTCTTGCACAACAATATCATTATGAGGTACTTGATCTGAGGAATGACATTCTGAATCATGAACATCGAGGAAGGGTGGAGTATCTGAATCTCCATATAGCTCCCAAAGCATAGCTCAAATGATGTGAGGATAGTCATAATGATCAATAGATCTTAAAACATCATAATCAACTTGCATAGAAATGATCTCCAAGACAGTGTATCTGCTGCAACTCTAAGAAAATTCATGAATACCTTCACTCATATGAGGAACTATACCATACAGATGTGGCAATAGATCAAGTGATTGGAGGTGGTGGTTGATTCCATCTTGCCATTGTTGATAGTTTCCCTTGTGCAACATAACCAGAGAAGGATTACATGCAAGCCCCATAATGAACTTTCTCCAAAAATACACAGACAAATGACCTTCAACAACAAATAGAAGCTTCCAAATATGATGTGCAACTGAAGTGATGCTACCCGGATCAAAAAAAAATTTCCCAAGCTTCAGGATGTCTAGGTTATTGAACAAATGCACCAAACTGAAAAAATCAATGCAAGATTACCTAGAGTTGAAAATGATCAAGGGGTCTAAACTAATGAAAAAAACTCTAAATCACCTTCTTGATGTCATTGGAATCACTGAAATCTGATAAACGGTTGCAAAATTATGAGCCTTTGAGTCTAAATTAGGGTTTTGTCTTTAGTTGGATGTAGAAATTTCTATGAGAAAAATTTCATAGAATGGATGTCACCACTGGAAAGTACTTAGAATTACCTTTCTGACGGTATCTTGTTTGTTGATTTTTAAAACATTGGGTGAAAGTTATGAGAAAATGAAAAAAATGCCTATATTAGGAAACCTGTAGGATAATGAGGGGCATAAATTTGGCCCCCAAGTGCTAAGCACCTGGTTCCTAATATGACTGGTGCATAATAAAAAGAAGAAAAAAAGAGAGCTGTTGGATAGGCGGTGGTAGAGCGGTTGGCGGGCAGCGCGGCTGAGAATAGAGGGTGGCTTTGCTTGGATGTTCTCCATCGGTGAAGGGAGAGCCCGGTAGCCGGAAAGAAATTCTGGTGGTCGAAGATATGGAGGACCCCAATGGCACAACCAACAAAAAATCAATGGTGGTTGGAGGATGTGACCGGTGGGGGTAGTGAGATTGATCAATGATGGGACGGATCTAGCAGAAGTAGTGTCTTGTGAAACTACGAACGCCGACCACAAGTACCCTTGCCAGAGATTAATGTAGCTGACAAAGGAATGTATTCTACAGAATTATTGAATATTATGAGCTGACAATACAAATATGTATTTGATTTTTAATATTGATTTTATAGCAATTAAAAATCAAAAAAATTGTGCCGACCAAGTATTGATTTAATATATTTGAATTTGCAAATAAAAATATCAACTATCGACTATATAAAAATATAGATGCTGATGAATTTAAATCAAGCCCTCATACAATATGCCAACTAAAATATAAAATAGCAATCGCCCCCCAAATATTTTTTCTCAAACTATAGAAAAACTAACAAATATTTTTTTGTGCCAAAATTATATAGAGATTGAGCCCAATTTTTTTCTGAAATGAAAAAGTGCCCATTGCTAATTTTTTTTTGCCTCAGAGGACAACTGAGAGGGAGGATTTTTTACTGCAAATTTATATGGATCGTATCAGTTGATTTTGCAAACCCAAATACCTTTGATGCTCTCAGGTTGATGTATCTAGTTTTGATGAATGGGTAGGCGATCCTAGGGTTTTGAGGCCTTCTGAAAACAATGGTGAGTTCAGATATGACTCTATCTACTTCAGAAATCAACTTGGTCCCCGGGTGGAATCAAGTAGCCTTCAACAGAAACCTTCAGCCTGCGAAGAATCTCGCACACCAACTTTCTTGATCGAGGGTTGACGTTTCACTGGAAAAGCCTTGATACCATGTTGAGATTGTGGATGCACAATCCTGAAGCTGCAGTCTTCGATGAAGGACCTTTGCTAGGAAAGATAATCAACCACATAAAAAGTGTTGCAACTAGGCCTGCATAATAGAGATTCTATTTGTATGATATGGATATGATATGATTAAAAATTTACAAAATTTCTGAAAATATAGAAAAGAAGGAAAACCTAAGATGCAAGAGATGTTGCCATGTGTCATGATCTAACATGTGATAACATGTGAACCCTATCTAGATAATTATTAAATGTTGAGATAAGTTCTAGAAGGACAACTCATCCTCTAGAAAGAATTTTATCCCTACAAACAAGGAATGGGACATAAACCTATTTATTAAATGATTTATTAAAATGCAACCTAGGACTTAATTAATGCATGACCTAAGTTAACTTATGTTAGTGTAATAATTAATTAATTACACTAACAACCTTAGTATCCGCCATATGTCCTCTAGTGTCATAGTCATCCCCCCTGTCGAGAGATGGAAAGTTGAAGTATCTGAACTCCAATGCTCAATAAGGGTTGTCAGCATAGCCTGATGGGATCTAATCATCAGATATCCTAGTAAATGTAGTAGCTCCGCTCATGACAGAGCCTCATGATCCACTCTATTCATAGCCACTATCGTTTCCTCCAACACCTCTAATTTCCTCTCACGTGTCTGCAAACTATTGAACCACTACATCCATACCACATCACATGTCAGTCATCCCATCCTTTCATTCATCTATCTCCCTTGTCTATTTCCCAGCCCCAAGGTATATTTTCCCTAATTTTTCCCCTCCCCCTTTCTGGCCCAAATTTACTAGATTTTCTTGGTCTATTTTTCTTTTTCTCCACCTCCCCCCCTTGTCTACCCCTTGGGCGAGCTTGAACTCCGATGGGCGAACTCTCCCCGGTCGCAGGTGAGCCCACCCTAACCTATGGGAAAGCCTGCTCGGGAGGCAGACAAACCCACCCTGACCTGCAGACGAGCTTTCCTTAGCTGCAGGCGAGTCTGCCTAGGAGGTGGGTGACCTTGACCCGACCAGTGGGTGAGCCTGCCTAGAGGGTGAGTGAACCCTCCCCCAGATAAGTGGCTATGCCTAGACGGGGTTGCCGCCCTTATGGGCGAGGTCACCCCTCTATTGGGCAGAGTCACCCATCCCCCCTAACCAATTTTTTTAGGAGGATTTTCCCAATCCTAGGGAAAATTCACACTCCCTTGTTTTCCCCTTGCCCTTTTCAGGCATTTCTTTTCTTTTTTCTAGGTGAATTTACCATCTAATGGGGAAAATTCACCCCCCCATTTCCCTTGCCTCTAATAGGAACTTCTGCCTACCTGCTGGAAAAAATTGATATTTCACCCCAACCCATTTTTCTAAACTAATCCAATCCCAAAAACCACATTTAAAAAAAATTAAACTTCAAAAACATCACAGAAAATGCTTAAAATCATAAAGGGAGTTTTGAACCTAACCTGGTGTGGAATTGCGTGCTAGTGGAAGAACCGTCATACCTTGTCCCCCCAGTGGATGATGTCAGAATCGTAATTGTCTGAAATTCTCGTCTCCTCGTCTCCTTCCTCTCCTCTTCTCTCTCTCTCTCACTCAACTGCTAGGTGTGAAAATGTGGAATAGTAATTTCTAACATTACTATATATAACCTTTTCTCTCCATTTTTACTTTTTTTAAGTAAAGGGTATTTTCCCCTTTTATTTAAACCTTTTTTAATTCAATTAATCCTCTAACTTCCTAGGGCCACCATTTACAAACTGTGTTTGTTTCACTCTGTTCAAAATTCAAGCTTCATGGTTTTTTAAGCTCTATCCAATGGTACCTTCCGTTTCGTCATATCAAGAAGTCACCTAGAGCCCCTTTTTCTTCCCCAACCACCCTCTCGAGGGGGCATACCCTACCATTTTCCTCCATTCCTCCATCATGGTCATTCCCTTGTGCAATTGGGGCATCTCCTTTCATTTCCCTCCATTTTGGTAGCTCACGTAACTCCTCCCATGTCGGGGCATCATTTTCTAGTCACTTCCTCTATAGAGTCATCTGGATTTTATTTTTCTTAATTTGAAACACTATTATTCTAACAATATTTCGAAGAGGGGAAAAATGTAGACATCCAAATTTGACCATTCCCATATGGTAAATTCCACCTCTTTTATCTGTTGATAATATTTCCCCTTTCCCTATAATTAAATACTTTGCCTTTCATCCTTTCTCTTAATTAAATAAATACATCAATTTATTTAATTTGTTCATTTAGCCTTTTTGGAATTTAAATCAAATTTAAATTCATTTTTCTCTCTCCTTGTCACATCCTCCATAACCTTTTTCTAATCTGGATTAGTCTAATTAATCCATGATTAGGATGTGCACACTTTTAATCAGGATTAATGTCACATCCTCCATATTTTTCCACTTGCCTCCTCATTAATCTTCTTAATCATCAATTTGCACAACCTTAATCTAATCACATGCCATATTTGGCATGTATTCCAAGTCAACCTTTCATAAGTGCTTTCCCTTTTAAGCCTTGACCTCTTCACCATGTGAATTTAAAATTCACATTTATTCATTCAATGCATTTCTTTTCCCCATGCAAGTTGTTGGGAAATTGTAAATTCCCTAACTTGTCATATCAGTCACATGGGACAAAGACTTCCTTTATAAGGGCCTTGTCTTATCCACAAGGTACTTTTAAAATTACTTTATAAGGACCTTGTCTTATCTACAAGGTGATTATCATCATGTGAATTTAAAATTCACATTTATTTTTCCAACCACTTTTCCCTTCCAATCATGTGAATTTAAAATTCACATTTATTCCTCCAACAACTTCTCTCTTCCCCATGATGATGTGTGAGGAATTCTAAAATTTCTCACATGTCAACATCCTTCCCACATGGGGACAAGAATTTCCTTTTTGAGGAAACCTTCTCCCCATCCTAAGGTACTTGCAAGTACCTCCACTTCACATGTCCTTTTTCCAACTCACTTGTCCTTGTGACATCTCATCCTCCACATGGTAAGATGTGAGGGCTTGTGAGCCCTCAACTCACCACAACTCTTCATCTTTTCCATGTTGGGAAAATATTGACCATCCATTTCTCTAGAGATTCTTCCCTTAAAATAAAAGATTTTCTCTCAATTTATTCATTCATCAAATTCAAGCTCAAACATTCAAGCACTCAGACTCAATCATTTTGCAAGTAATTTCATATCCTCCATTGTTGCATGTTTCAAGCTCTCATCACTTGAATTTTTATTCATCCATCAAAATACCCAAATAACTCATTGCATTCATCATCTCACCTAGATCATTTTTCATCCATTTTTAGTCCATTTGCCATCAAGGATCACACAATTATCAACTATCAAAGGGACAACCAAAGTGAAACTCATACAAGGTAGAAATCTATTTTTCATCTTTATTTTGTTTGAGTTTAACGAAGCCCAATCTTGAGGTGTTGAAGTGTTATTTGATTCTTTTGCATTATATTTTGCATCATTTAGGATAGGTAAATAATGTTGCTCACAATAATAAAGCTAATCAATTCAGATCTAGAATGAATGAAAGTAAGTCTGTTCAAAAGAATGTCATTTTTTACAATTACAGTAGACCTGGAAATATCTCTAAGTTTTGTAGAAATAAGAATGTGAAAAGAACAATTCGGTAAAGAAGAACGATCCTATGAAAAAGGTTGATCTAGTAGAGAAAATAAAGAGATGTAAAAGATTTGGAAAAAGGAAGAGACAGAGGCTAACCATGTGTTTGTACCAACATTTGGTGCATATGTTTCCTCTAGAAACTAAGTTAAGAGATTTGGATCAAGGGGAGCTCTAATGGAAAATATTTCATCCCCTACTAAAGAAATGGTGTTGATGCTTCAAAATGTGGATATGAGGTGTGGGTCAATATGCTTGACTATTGGAGAAAGAATTGGTGGAAAATATTGAGTTTTGGAGATTTTTGGAGCATTTGAGGGTAATTGTGCAGTGCAGTTAGGGTTTTCACCAACTTTTCACTTTGTGTATTCAATGTGAAATTAGGTCAATTTCAAAAGGGTTATAAGTGATTTTACTTTATCAAAATGATTTGAAAACAAAAATTCAAAGAGCGAGAAGAGTAGATCAGTGAAAAAGCAAAGTGAAGTGATCCAAGAATTTGAGATTCAATACAAACAAAACCCTATCCAAAAGTGATTCAAAGGTATTTGCAGTTTTCATTTGCCCTAGTTTCAGAAAGCATTTTCAAGTTACAAAAAATATGTAGACACCACAAGTGGTAGAGGTTGTGGAGTGTTTACGCCCTAAATTCAAATGACATCTCAACAAATCATTGATGGATGATCCAGATGGTGCATTTTCACAAATCCCATATGGAGTTTTATACACATAAGATCTTAGGGCATACATTCATGTTATGTCGAAAGAGTATAATCAAAAAAATTTGAGTGATGTATGGTACAAAGAGCTCAGTAAAGATGATTTTGAGTTGAAATATGATTTTGAGGTTTTGATAGAGAAGAAACTCAATTTTTGGAACAAGTTTCCGATATTTTGCTATGTGGATGAGTGGGTGAGATACACCCTAAGAAGAATTCATGACAATTTCCTCTAGTTAACATGCCACATTTTATGAACAAAGAATCAATTAGGGTTGTGATAGGACCATGCTCAGTTGGAATAGCTCTGATACTTAAATTTGTGAAGAATGAGGTTGTAATGGAGTGAACAGGTGCAAAATATGATAGGAGAGCCCTGACCATCAAGGACATCAAGAACGTGATAGTTAAGTACATTTCAATGATGATTGGATACAAGTTACACTTCTCTAATAGAGATAATTTTGTATTCTCAACTGCCATCAATACAACATTTGAGATGGTTGAGATGGGAGCTGATTATGATCTATTTGAGCTATAAGACTACAACTTCTAGAAAATATGCAGAAGAAAAAGGACTCCAAATATCCCTTTAAGTTTGCACCCTGATTATTTTCTTACTATTCTACTTTTTGAATGCTATTGGTACAAGGAACATTGTGTGGCTAAAGGATAGATCGGTAGCCCATCAGGTGAAAGATCATTTGATGAGATTGGGAGACTCAAATGCAAAAATAATTCCCTCTGGGAATTCTTTAAAAAAGTTTCAAGAGAAGATGTAGGCAAGAAAAAGAATACTGAAGAGCATTGTTGAGAAGTACAAGAATGACATCACATTCTTGGTAATAAAATATTGCTGCATTATACAGGCTGTTGAGCCTAGGATTGTTTGGATCCTAGAGATGGGATATGAAATTACAAATGAAGAGATCACTAGTTCAGTTGAATTTATGTTGAGCAAGACAAAAGACACCTCTGAAGAGATGTATGGTACATATTAAGAGAAACCCATGGAGGTTCACATGGATAAAAGACTCTCAAATAAAGAAGATCGTTGACAAGATGAATACAACACTTGTAGAGGCAATGGGCGTCACAAAAGAATAAGTTGAAAAGGAAAAAGCCATGTCTAGCTCACTGGGAGGATCATCAAGTGTTAGGAGATCTAGTAGAACAACTACCACTCTTCTGGTTGCTCCAAAGTCCTCTAGGACTAATTCTGCCTCAAGGGAGAAGAGAAAAGAGCTTGTTTAAGTATTCTGGTAAAGGAGAAACACCTCTAGTTAAACAACATAAGAGGCATGAAAAGGAAAAGTGTGCTTCGACACCACAAAAAATTAGCCCTACAAAAAGAAGAGTGAAGAAAAAGGCTACAAGGAAACATTACATGGGTGTGAATGTGGAGGATGAAGAAGAAGAAGATGAAGGACCAAAATTGGCTTGAAAGAGGAAAACTGAAGCTTCAAAAGGTGAAGAAAGTGGTAAAAGATAAAAGGTTGATATTGTGGATATAGATGATGAGGCTGTGTAGTGTCAAAAAATGTCCTCCTTTACATTTAACACTATGTTTGGGTCCCCTAATTTAAATTAACTTAATTAAGCCTCTAATTGCCTAAATTTTGCATCTACAAGCCTAATTATTTTCAATTTTTGAAAGAGGAGTTGCGATTTAATTAATACATTTATTATTTTTAATACCAAGAAATAAATAGGTCCTGATTATTTAGGTCAAGACCCATTCACCCTTAGGAAAATTGGTCCTTAAGATCAAAATTTCAAATTTTAAACATGTTTTTGGTGGCATCTTAAGGTCCTAAATTCAAGATTTAAGTGTTGGCTTGTAATGTTTACTTTTTGAGAAATTAGAAAATCATCTATAAAAGCAAGGTCTTTTATCAATTCAAATCCTCAATTTATATGAAAGTAACATAATTCCAATTTCATAATGTCAAAGGTGTTCAAGAGCAGATTTCTCAAGAATTTATTGTAGTATTCAAGATCTCAAGAATCATGTCAAAGTTGTCAAGATTCATACATGTTTTTGGAGCTAACATTGTGATGTAGGTTTCAAGTTTCAAGTTAAGATTCAAGATATCAAATCAAGATCACATCAACAATCAAGCCATTTCATGCAAGATCTACTAAGTTTTAGTTCTTCAAGGGTTTCAAATCAAGGGTTTGGTGAGTTGCAACATAGCACTTGTTCATTCATAATTCATTTCATGCTTTCTTTACTTCAATTCAAGATTTAATTATCAAAATGGGGTTTGACCAAGGAAAACCTTGATTCACCAATAACAAACTATTTTTCCCTCTTGTGTGTGTTTTGCAAATCTTAGGTTGAAGAATGATTGAAGATTTAGATCAAAGAGAAAAATTGGAAAAGTTGCAAAAGTTTTCAAAGTTATCATCAAGCCACATAAACTCACTTTTAGAAATTATTTTTGACTTTACAATTGTGAAATCTAGAGTGTTTGGGAGTGCAAACACAGGAGTAGAGGACCCAAAAAGCAATTTCAGAGAGCCCTACAAAGACCTATTCACCCTAGGGTGAATCTATCCCACAGTACACTCTACAACAACATTTTGGTGAAAGGTGCAAAAATACTAAACCCTCTCAGATCTTTCTGAAAGTTATAGGTTCTAATAGATTAAGGTTTAATCTTCTGATTTCATGTGTTGCATTACATTTTTGTGTTAATTTACTATTTTTAGTTTTTCTCCCAAAAGTGTTATTTTAGCAAGACTACCCCATCCTAGATTGTAAGGAAAATAACAATATTTCCTTCAAGGTTGACTCACCTAAGGCTTTAAATTCAACCTTGGCTCAAGGGATCTCTTTCTCCTAATGAAATAGAGGAAAATAGGTGCATGATATTCCATTTTTCCCTTTCTATTTATAATAAGTTATTGGTGAACCCCTCATTTTAATGAAGAACCTATTTTCCTATGTTTCATTTTGGTGAGCTTTTGTACATCAAAATAATTATGATTGAAGTCCATTCATACCCTAGATCTAGGATTTGTATTAGTTTTCATCGCATTTAGGGTTGTTAACTTGCATTTCATTTAGGGTTTTAGGCTTGCATTTTGCATTCTTTACAATCTAAAAAATTCAAAAATTGGCATTAGTTTTGCATAGTGTTTGAATATTGTGTGTTCAATCATTCTTATTCAAAAATTGAGTCAAAATTGTATTTCAAAAAGTGTCATATTGTTCATCATTTATCATTCATTGCACTTGCATTTAAACATCAAATTATGGAAAAATTAGCCACTAAAAGTATAGTTTATAACCTGAAACAAGAAATCCTAGATTTGAACTTCAAACTCAAATTAAAATTTTTGTAACCCCTGTGCTAGGACCCATTCACCCTAGGGAAAATTCTTCCTTGTATAGGTCATGTTTCAGACTTTTGGGTAGTGATTTTTCTTAGTCTGCATTCCTATGATCTATTGTTAAATCTGGGTTTTAGTTTCAAAAATAAAAAAAATCTGTCATCTTTTGCATTAGGTTTAATTGGTCAAATTGAGTGCATTGTTTGAAAATTTGAATTGGCATTAAAAAAATTTCATTTTCAGTATATTGCATTAAAAAATCAGAAAATATTCATATATTAGATCTAAAAATTTGCATAAGAATTCATCATGGACATTTGTATGGGTAATATATGGAAGACATTAAAATATTTGGTAGATGTTTCAAGTTGTGTGTTTGGTGAAGACCCTAATGCAATTGAGAATATTAATGAACCTTCACCTCCTAATGAATGTCCTCGTGAAGTGGAAATCTTAGGCCACAATGAAGATAGCATGAAACAATTCATAGAAGACTCCTTACACAACCTTGAAAATGATACATCATTTTATCCATCCATGCAAACACCACCTATAATCCCATCACTTGATAGATTCAACCTCTTACATCCTGAAATGGAAGCACAAAGTAAGCTTCAACCATCAATCATTAATGAACTTGGTCACAAGGACAATAATGATACTCTTCTATCCTATTTTCATTGAGTTACCACTAAACCTATTAACTTAAAAGAGATTTATGGTCAATACTTTAAGATCCTAAGCAAACAAGGATGTGACATAACAAATGAGCATAAAATTTACAAAATTTTAGAGAAAATTCCATCTGAGGATACCAAGGGGTTAGGATATCAAGATATTCCCCCCTTGCACATATCCTCCTCCACCTCCACCTCAGCAAATTCCCAAACAAGTAAGAAATATAAGCCATATAAGATCAACGAATTGCCATTATTACATGCTACAATAGAAATTGGATGAAAAATAGAACAACTCCTTTGTTTAGGATTAATTTACTTTCCACCTATCAAAGAAAACAAAAAATGAAATAGTATAAACATGAATTACTGTGCATCTCATATAACTCTTGGGAATCTTATTGATGAGTGTTGTCTTTTACAACAATTGATCCATTAAAATGATGTTATTGATGTAATTTAATAAAGTGCATGCGTCTTGCTTCTTGCCATGTGATAGTTGCAGGATCATAACATACTCACTATTGCATGTTTTACATTTATTGCAAATAATTTTTATATTGCAAGAAGCTCATTCTCATCACCCAGCTTAGCTCATCCTCGTCTTGCACTTAGTGGGGGAAACATGTTAGATAGCCTGTCCTAGTATGACACTTTTTTTTGTCTTTTTGTCTAGTTATCCGCCTTCCGTATATGATGAACAAGATTGGGATGCAACTAACCCACTATAGGTTGACTCACATTGCCATACTAGTAAATTATTTTTTTGTTCTTTGTGATTGCATGTGCATAATGTGATCCCCCCATATTGTGATTCTTTTTGAAAATGGAGGTAATTATGCAGCTTAATACTTTGTAAAAATATGAGATTGTAGATCTAATTAAGTGTTCTTTGTTACAAATTCTTTGTGTATGATTATATGTTTAGATCAATTTTACCAATTGTAGAAAGTAGAAAAAATATTGTAGAAGAATGAGACAAGAAGATAGAAGTGACACAACATATACATGGAGAAACCCTTTCAAGAAAAAAATCCACCACCATAATCAATAGTGCTTGTATTATTTAACCTTAGAACAAGATTACAATAACACTGTATCAATCCTTGATTGAGATGCTTTTTTTGCCTTCCAACAATTCTTCTTCACAACCTGCAATAAAATCTAATAAAAATCTCTTCAACTTGCTGCAATTAATAGACAATAATGAGCATTGAAAACTGCAAAGAGTTGTCAATTATAAGGCACAAAGCTTCTCTCAAAAACCTATTCCTATTTTGTGCAATTAGAGTTTTAATGTGTAACATGAAGTCAAATCCAATGTATCCTCAATTTAAGCACCCCAAATTAAACTCCTAACAAATCGTTGGTTAATTAAATATCTTCCAAGCTTCTCCTCAAAGTTGGCGCCCAAGAATGGGCCCACTTAACTCATCCTTGTAAATATCTTCTCATGCAAAAGGTGTTAACTCCAAGATTCCAACTTGGGCACCCAAGGTGGGCCCAAGTCAATCTTTGTTAACTGAAACATATCTCTCCATCAATTCATGCAAACATGATGCATGATTGATCATCCCCACTTAACTAAATTTAGCCACCTGTTATCTATCATGCAACTCAATTCATTAGCATGCAACTAAATTCAACTAACATGAAACTCAAACTAACTACATGCAACCGAAGATAACTGAACCATAACATAATTGAATTGAATTGAAGTGACCTGATACTGAACTAAACTAAACTAAACTCCACTCATGTAAATATCAATTCCTAACTTGTAGGATCTTTACATGCATTACTAAAGTGTTATCTTTTCTCCAAATAGTTAACTGAACTCAAGGTGGGTTCCACCTTCCATGTGGGTGCCTCATGTGCTCCTATTTTGTAGGAACTCTTCTTGGGTGTCCCCACATGTTCCTATCATTTAGAAATAATTAAAATTTTCAATTTACATGTTCATTTCATTCAAATTTAATCTCTTTCTAATCCTAGTGTTGGGGAACACTTTCCAAGGACTTAGGAGATACATAAAATATGTTTAAGATTGCAATTAAATAGAATCCTATTCCCAACACTTCTTGTGTTGCAATTCTCTTGGTATCCTCTATGTACTGTGACGCTTGGGTTCATGACATGGGTTAACTACCTTGTGTGTATCTTGTATAAATTTGGCAGTTGTATCAAGCATTAACAGGTCGATCTTTTGGTGCAATGACAACCACCAATATAAAAATTGGTAACAAAGTTGAGGTCATAGGTTTGAACCCCTTGCTTACATTGGGGAGATTTTTGCAAGATGGTGTGTCCCTTGGTCTCCTCTGTGTAGTGTGATGCTTGGGTTCGTGAAATAGCTTAACCGCCTCTTGTGGATCTTGTATAAATCTGGCGGTTGTATCGGGCATTAACAGATCAATCTTTTGGTGCAAGGACATTCACCAATATATCATCTTCGTGTGTCTTTATATGTTTTTGAGCCTTCTTTGGATGACCCTTGTCACTTCTTTGGTGCAAGGATACAAAGGAAGTGAATCCGTTGTGACATTCTTCTATTTGTATCTCCATTCTTCTATATGTCGTAAACCTTTGTCTTGTGTTTCTCTTTTGGGGATGAAACAAGGTGTCAAGACATCCAAGTCTCTTCCATTTCAAACCAAAAGCATCTATATGTTCTCTCTCTCTCTATGTGCCACTCATCCTTAGTGCATGTTGTTCCATGAGTCATTTAGGGAATGATGATGATTCCAAGCTTGGTTATATCACTACAACAATGAAAAATGCTGACCCCAAATCTATGGATTCCCTTATATGTTATCTTAGGATGGCATATGGGGGGAAACCCTCCTTTATATGAAATATCTCTACTCGAAAAAATATGTTTACATAGGGATTTCCGAATAAATCTCTCATATATTGGAATCTATTGTGTTCTACTTTAAATTAATTGCTCACAACATGGTGTTTAGCAATTTCTTTAATGTGGGGGAATGCATGTCCTTGTTCATTTTTCACTTCAAAGTGCGGTCTTCTTACTTCACATGATGTGTCTTCTTGATGACATAATTGGATTTTATTTCCTTCAAGATTGCAACCTTTTTGAGCATATGACATTCCTCTTAGTGGTAATGTTATAGATTGCATTTCCTAAATTACAAATCTTTTATCCTCGACTAGTCCTCTCTTGGAGACATTAGGCAAGATGTTTTCGAAGGTGAAACATTTCATTAACTAAGAAAAATACCTTTGAATATCCTATTACATGTATCAAGGCCACGAAACATAACAAAACTTGCTTTCCAATGGAGCCTTTATGTTTTTCAAGGCCACCAAGCATAACACAACTTGCTTGCCAATGGAGCCTTTATGTTTTTCAAGACCACCAAGCATAACACAACTTGCTTTCTAGTGGAGACTTTTTCATGAGTTCCTAGCATAACGTAGCTTGCTACGCTTGTGACCATTTTTCGTGGTGCCTTATCAAAGTTATCAAGAGGTATAACTTTGGTATGGTTAGTACAGTGAGAGCCTAGACAAAGGCATGGATTTATATTACCCACTTTTTGGGGGCTCACCTAGTGGACAAAAAATTTCACTAGCCCATGTGAGTGCATTTTGGTTTGCATAGTGGATAATGAGTTTCCACTTGTAAACAGTTTTGGACAAACAACAGACACAAAATTTCACTAGCCTGTGTGAGTGCATTTTGGTTTGCATAGTGGACAACGGGTTTCCACTTATAATTTTTTTTGGACAAATAGCTAAGGCTTGATCCATACCAGTTGGACAAACATTCAAGGCTTGATCCACCCTTTTTTGTTATCTCTTCTCTAATTTTGGCATTGTATGCTTGTGTATCTTGTCTTGCTGCTGCATATTTAACAAAGGTAAGTGTCTCTTTGTGCCTTTTTTGGTTTTTCTTGAGATCTTAGGTCTTGGGGGATTGATCATCCTCAAACTTTTTCATCTCACATTTCCAATAATTGCACAATTAGACCTCTCTCGACGCTTGTTTGACTAATTTAGTGTGATTTTGAGTGTAGGGATACTCCTCTCACTAAAGTGGGGGCTAAATGTAGTGTAAAAAATGTAGTCCTTTATATTTCAAACTATGTTTGGGTCATCTAATTTAAATGGACTTATTTAAGCCTCTAATTGCCTAAATTTTGCATCTACAATCATAATTAATTACAATTTACGAAAGGGGAGTTGTGATTTAATTAATGCATTTACAACACCAAGAAATGAATAGGTCTTGATTACATAGGTTAGGACCCATTCACCCTTGGGTGAATGGATCCCCCTTAAGATCATAATTTCAAATTTTAAACACTTTTTTGGTGGCATCTTAAGGTCCTAAATTCAATAATTGTCAGCTTGTAATGTTTAATTTTCAAGAAATTAGAAAATCATCTATAAAGGCAAGGTCTTTTATCAATTCAAATCCTAGATTTTATATGCAAGCAACATAATTCCAATTTCACAATGTCAAAGGTGTTCAAGATCAAATTTCTCAAGCATTTGTTACAGTATTCAATATCTTAAGCATCATGTCAAAGTTATCAAGCATCATGCATGCTTTTGGAGCTAACATTATGATGTAGATTTCAAGTTTCAAGTCAAGATTCAAGATATCAAATCAAGACCACATCAATAATCAAGCCATTTCATGCAAGATCTAATAAGTTTTAGTCCTTCAAGGGTTTCAAATCAAGGGTTTGGTGAGTTGCAACATAACACTTGTTCATTCATCATTCCTATCATTTTTTCATTGTTTCAATTCAAGGTTTAATTACCAAAATGTGGTTTGACCAAGAGAAACCCCCATTCACCAAAATAAACAATTTTTCCCTCTTGTGTGTGTTTTGTAGATCTTAGGTTGAAGAAGGATTGAAGGTCTATCAAAGAGAAAAAATGGAAAAGTTGTCAAAGCTGCAAAGGTTGTCAAAGTTGTCATCAAGCCACGAAAAATCACTTTTAGTTTTTGACATTTCAATTGTGAAATATGAAGAATTTGGGAGTGCAAAAATAGGAGTAGAGGATCCAAAAAGCAATTTTAGAGAGTCCTACAAAGACCCATTTTCCTTGGGGCGAATCTGTCCAAAGAACACTTTGCAACAAAATTTTGGTGAAAGGTTAAAAAATAATAAACCCTCTTAGATCTTTCTAAAAGGTGTAGGTTTTGATAGATTAAGGTTTAATCTTCTGATTTCATGTGTTGCATTACATTTTTGGGTTAATTTACTATTTTTAGTCTTTCTTTCAAAAGTGTTGTTTCAACAAGACTGCCCCATCCTAGATCATAAGGAAAACAACAAGATTTCCTTCAAGGTTGACTCACCTAAGAGTTGAAATTCAACCTTGGCTCAAAGGATCTCTTTTTCCTAATGAAATAGAGGAAAATAGGTGCATGATACCCCATTTTTCCCTTTCTATTTGTAGTAAGTTATTGGTGATCCCCTCATTTTAATGAAGAAACTATTTTCCTATGTTTCAAGATGAAATAGAAAAAGGAAAAACAAGCCTTTGTGATCCACATGAGAAAATAAAATAGAGTCCGTTAAGGAGAAAAAGACACCAGAAGACAAGAAGAGGAAGAAGAAAAATACTTCGGTAATTACTCATAGCCCCATGAAGTTGGATGCTCTATTTAATGAGATTATGGAGCGTGAGATGCTAGAAGAGACTACTGCATTGTAAATTGATGCTGGTGAGGTGGATAAGGCCACCATTGTAGAATCCATTGTAAAATATAATATCACTTTTGAAGTTAACATGCAAAATATTGAAAAGTAGTTGCTGAAAGAATTAAAGAATGTATTAATTGCTAGAAGGCAGGAGGCTATAGAAGAAGAAAATTTAAAATCTTATGCCTTAAAAAATATCAGTGCACCTCTTTTCGAAGAATATAAAGCCACATTGGATAAATTTCATAGAAATGATTTCCGAACAAAGAAAAATGTAACAAACCTCATGAGTAGAGATCAAAACGATCTAGAAAGGCTCCAAAATGAGTCTGTGAGGAAGGTTGTAGAGTTAGCTCAAAGATTAGGGATGACTTCAAATAGTACAAAAGTACATGTTGATACACAAACTTCAAATGTAAATACTAAATAAAAATAACATTATAATGATGCTCAACATGAGCATGACATCGAAGAAAGAAATGTGCAAAGTAATGTTCTTCTAGAAGTGGAAGAAATTACTATAGAGAATGTTACCGATGAAGTGAATGTTGCAGAGGAAGTTGTTGCTGAGGACACCAATACAAAGGAAAATGTAGCAGAAGGAAAAAATGGAGGATACAACCACAGATCATCAAACTCCTTGTCTGGTATCTAAGACAAATGTAGAGGATACTTAAGGAAACCAAGAGACAAATATTCCTCTGGATGGCAAGGATCAATTTGCTACTAAGGAGAAAAGGGATAAGGATGAGCTTGGGAATATAGATAAGAGTGATGAGAAGGAGAAGAAGGGTGTGGAGACACTAGTCAATACTAGTGACAAGGAAGAGGCTTTAAAGGAGAATATTGCAGAGGACAGTGTAAAGACTTCTGGCGAATCTTTTGACACCTCTGAAGATTCATTAAATAATCTTTTAAGCATGCAATTACAATTCCAACCTATAGTGTCTGCCCAATTATTACAACTTTTGATGCAATAGGGGCATGTGGACATGGAAAAGATTTCTCCTCTTAAAAATCTTCAATTGGGTAATGCTTTCCATGCATTTTCCTAGAATGAAATCTTAGAGATCCATCAAAAGAGTGGAGAAATGATTGAGGAGGAAATAAATATTCTGTAGGAGACCATAATCAATGAAACTATTTAAATTTCTTTATTTGGTATGGAAAATTTCAAATTTTTTCTTGATACATCTAAGGAGTATTCCAATGGGCTAGAAGAAAAAATGGAGGAGATAGACAAAAAGGTCAGTAATAAAAGGTTAATGGATATAATTGACTATTGTTCCACCATGCATAAAAAATTACAAAATAATCTCAAAGTTGTACAAGAGTGTGTTACAAAAGAAAAAATGTTGTTTCAATATTACATGAAATGACCCATCTCCACCAAGAGCATAAAAGATGAAATGGACTTCATTGAGTCCCAAATTGATAAGGCCTCTGGTGCTTATGATCTAGCACAAGACTTGGATGGGAGCACAGGGAAAGTAATTGAGAACCTACATGAACATCTCTTCCAACTGCAAGTGCAAAAAGAGAAAATAATTATGTAGTTTGGTGAACTCAGGGATTTGGTAAATGCCAAATTCATACCCATTTCTAGTGTCCTGATTGATGTAGAGAAAGCATTAAAGTTGAATCCGATACCCAACACCCTAGATGAAGGAGAAGAGATCATCATGGAATTTGAAGTACAAACCTGTGTACTTGGTAAGGCCAAGAGAGGATGGGAGGAAGGAAAGAAAGAGTGGCAATCCCACCTAGAGAAGCTGCAAGAGTCAAATACCTCCTCCGGGTGATTGTATTACTTTCTTTCTTTTATGCTTTCTAGTTTATTGTTCATATTTCATTATACATATGCAAATGGTATAAGGAAATTTTCTAGTGCAATTTTTTTGATCTGGTAGTATTGGTTAGCACCCTTATGGAGAGTCAGTAAAGTTTCAATTTATTAATCTCTTGTATATATGTGCATATTAGTAATGGGGAGTATGCATGTAATCCGATTGTGAATAATGTTAAAGGGGGAACAAGAATAGAACATATTTGCACCCTTTTCCCTTGATGTCAAAGGGGGAGAATAGTTTAGGAAAATAATTTTGCATGTTGCCATCAATGACAAAGGGTGAGATTTTTGGAAGACTAAGAAGATTGTGATTGATATGCTTACTAACAACATGAGCATGAGGGATAGTATGTAGATGTAGTTCAGTACATTATCATTGATTTCAACATTGTATTCTAGATGATCTTTGGGCAGGTCATTTTGTATAGTTTGAACATGTTTGAAGATGGTTATCCAGTGGAAATTTGTAAGAAGGTTTGATCCGATGAAGATAAAATTGGCTAAGTGTCAAAACAATGTTTCTTGTGTACAAGACATCTGATATTTTGGTCTACATTGGTCCATTGTGTAGAATCTTGCTCTATGATTTTCATGTATTTTTCTTGGATGTTAGAGGATTCTAAATCCAGAGTTTCATAGTGTTTTGATTTTGGGTGTTGAAAATATGAATGGAAAAAGTTTTGGTCTAACAATTATAGTGTTATTAGTATAATATGTATGTTTTGGAGGATCTGCATCTCTCCACGTATTGGAATATGACTTTGTAGATTGTGGGAATGTTGACAGGTGTTAGTGGCACCTATATTCCAAGTGGCATGAAGGTTGGAGGTTTGCGTGTTAGTTTTGGATGTATAGTGGAAAATTCTGTTATTAGGTCATTAGTAGTGCTGACCTAATAAGTTTTGTGTATTACGGAGTTTGAATATATTCTGATCCATTATGTGGGAGCTATTATAGGTCCATGCCAACCTATTTTGATTTGTTATAAGTTTTGAATCTTGATGTGAAGTGTGTATGTGTGTATGTTGAGATGACAAGATATAATTTGTATATTACATCTAATTAGGATGACCTAATTGATGTTATAGGTGTTTGTGGTTGAAGCGGATATATATGTGAGATATTTTTTGTTGTTTTGGTAGTAGTGATGCAATGTGATGTACACTTGATGCGAATTATGCAATCATAAGGAAAATGCAAAGAAGAGATGAATGTTAGTGCATATCAGTATGAAGTGTGTGAAGTTGGTATATTGAGCTTCAATGGAACTATAATTCATGCATGTGTTAGATGCAATTGTAACAAGTCAAACTTGGCTGTGTGCCACCACTCTCCTCTATCTTTTCTTCTTTCACTAGGTAGTGAGTCCACTAGGATAGTGAGTCCACTAGGATAGTGAGTCCACCTACAGTGAGCACTTTTGCAATATCTTATAACTGGTTATAATATATTGTGAGCTAATCCTCACCGTGGTCTTTCCCATTTTGGGTTTTCCATGCAAAAATATGGTGCTCATGTTTCATGTGATTTTGATGGATTTTTTCATGCTTTCGTTTGCTGCTACAAATTGAATATGCTATGTGGAATGAATTTTTAAATGATTAAGTGGTTTAAAAGAATACTGATTCACCCCCCCTCTCGGTATTTTGGGTTTTCAATAGGATATATAACGAAATTAATTTCTACCAAAGATCAAATATCAAAATGAAACCTATAGATGGAAGATGCAAGATGGATGCCAAATGAAAGGACAATTCATGATTTTAGTAATGCCAATATATATGAAGAGCAACCCTAGAAAGTGGATATCATGCACTAAGGTATGAAAAACCAAGATGCCTTTTTGTATCATTTACCCCCTTGCATGGACTTTGACGCGATCATGACATACAAGGAAAATGATCATGTCTCATTTCAAGCTACTCTAAGCACATCAAGATATAGGCTTCATCGAGCAAATGTAAGACAAAAGATAAAATCAAGAAAGAAAAAAGAAAAAAAAATGTCAAAAGAAATCAACTAAAATCTCTTTCCAAACTATAAGCTCAATTTTTATATTTCCCATTTTAGAAGGATGTATCCATTAAGGCATGAATTTGTTTTGATAGTGCGAGTTGTAGGAAATATATTTTCATCAAGGAATTAAAGTTTTTTGATAATTATAGCTGTTGTAAGCTATGTGCACTTGGTATCCTTGTGCTATGCAACATGGTGCTTGGGTTCGTGACATGGATTAACCACCTCCCATGGATTCATTAACTTGGCGGTTATATCAAGCATTAACAGGTTGATCTTTTGGTGCAACAGAAACCGTCTTTGCAACAATTAGTATTAGAGCCTAGGTCACGGGTTCAAACCCCTCGCTTGTGCTGGGGGAATTGTTGCAAGGTGGGTGTCCTTGGTTTTCTTCTGCTATGCAACACAATGCTCGAGTTCATGACATGGCTTAACTGCCTCCCTAGATTCATTAACTCTAGTGGTCGTATCAGAAATTAACATATTGATCTTCTGGTGCAACGAAAAACCATCTTTGTAATGTAATAGCTAAAGATAGGCAACAAACTATGCAAACTAGACTTAGTTCAACAATTAAGATTTGTTTTCTCATGATTTTTATGAAAGCGCAATATTTTGTAATGTGTAATGTGCATGTGTAAAGTGTCTTCTCAAGAAAAGCACAAAACACCAATCCAAAACCTAGGTCAAAGGAAAGGTGCACCCAATTAGGTAAGGATCATTGCTATGCAAATGGATGTATCAACTAGGGTATGCTAAATGGATAGGTGAATCAAAAGATACCAACAACCAAGCCATGGTAGATGGGTAGGTGGAATGCAAATGCTAGTGATAAGCAAATGAGATAGAATACAATAATGAAACTAGTATGTACAAACTACTAGGATACCTTGTGGTTCATGCATAAAACTTCTTTAGATGAATGTTATTAATAAGCTCTTCTAAATGTTCTCCTACAAGTATAGCAAGTTTATAAGCTCTAGAACCATAGGTTGCTATAATGACAAAGGGCCCTAGGCAATTAGGTTCAAACTTTCCTTTCTTGTCTTTGTCTTGTTGATTCATTTGATTATCTTTTAGAACCAAGTCTCTAATTTCAAACTTATGAGTTTTGATCTTCTTGTTATAATTTTGACAAAGGTGATTTTCATAATCTTGTAAATCATTTATTGCATTAAGACACATTTCATCTAATAGCTCAAGCTCATGCAATCTAGATAGTCAATACTCTTCCTCATCAATGACATATTTTAAAGACACCCTTAAGGAGGGGAGCTCAACCTCAATAGGAAAAATAACTTTAGTTCCAAAGACTAGAGAATATGGAGTGGATTTTGTAGTTGTGTGGATCTTAGTGTGATAAGCCCATAATTCAAGATTAAGTTGCGAGTGCCAATCATGATCAACTTTATTGACTATTTTCTTAAGGATTTTCAACATAATCTTTTTTGAAACCTCAACTTAACTGTTGCCTTGTGGGTAATAAGGAGTAGAAAAATGATGTTGAATATAAAATTGTTGACAAAGATTATGAAATTTTTGATTTTTAAAGGGCTTACCATTATTAAAAATGATAGCAAGAGGGATACCATAGTGGCAAATGATATAATTTATGATGATCGTGGATATTTTCTTTCCAATAATATTAGATAATGGAACAATTTCTACCCACTTTGTGAAATACTATGTGGTGGTGGTAATGAAATTATGACCATTGGATGAGGGGGGATGTATTTTTCCTACAAGATCAAGTCCCCATTGTTAGAAAGGCCATAGAGTAGTTATCGGTTGTAACTCTTGGCGGGTGCATGAATCAAGTATCTATTTTATTGACATTGAAAAAATTTCTTAGCAAATAGTTGTGCATCTTGTTCCATAGTTTTCCAATAGTAACCAATTCTTACCAACTTTTTGAGAAGAAGTCCACTAAAATGTACCCCGCAAACACATTTTCTTAAGAATTTTTTGACAATGGTAGGTCCACTAAAGTTGATTGCTCGAGATGCAATGGATATGGTTTCTTAAGAATTTGTGCAAGGTTTTTGTAGCATGTACTTGCCAATCTCTAAAGATCATGATTTTTTATAAGGATTGGCTTGAACTTATAGATGTTGGTTAAGAATGTGAATGGTGAGGATTTAATCTTGAATAAATGGTGGAGATTGATGAAGAGTTATGATGAATCTTTAGTGGGATTTAAAATAGGTGAGGATAATTAGTCATTTTTATTTATTTATATTGATTAATTAATTGTGCATGGATTAAAAATAAAAGAGAATCATGGAGGAGTTATGATGGAATATGAGTGGATAATTATATATTTTTTTATTATTTATAGAAAAATATGTGAAAATGTATTTATTTATTTATTTTGGAATAAATGAATGAGTATTGGTCTAATTAACTAAAAAATTTGAATTATTTAATTGATCAATGATGGTAAAGGAAAAGGAGAATTAGTATGGAAATGGGAAAAGGCCGACATGGTATTAAGATGTAATATTAGGTGTAATGTTAGAAGGTAGGAAGAGTTAATTGTCTACAAGTACTATACAAATAGGATCAAATCAAAGAACCAAAAAAACTAACAAAAATATATGATTAATCAAAAGTATTGATGGTAATAGTTGCAACAATGTTTAGACTACATTGTGAAGGATACAACAATATTTGAATTTATTTTTAAATTTTTTAGAGTTTACTTAATATGAAAATCCTCCCAATCATTCTTTTGAAAAGATGAAATAAAAAGGAATAATATGAATCCCTTTTCACCTTAACACTGACTAAAAATTGACATCTCATTTCCCTACCAGATTATGTGTGTTCCTCGAGAGACAATCACCAACACATTGATAGGCTCTCTATATGCTCCATTATGCCCTTTACTTGTAATAGAGAAGCACATCACCTTTTCATTACTAAAGCCAAGCAACACAAAGAAAATAGGGGAAATTGGTGAACATATTAGATGTGCAGTAAGTGGATTGAAATCTAATGCTTGCACACTTGTTAAACATGCACACATCGAAACTCAAAGCTTGGGCTGAAATATGCACCTTGTTTTAAACTATAATACCTATGCACGTACATAGTTGGAAACCAAGTGAGGGGAAAACAAATAATCATTTTCTAAACAATTTGCTAGAAAACACTATATGCATCAATTTCACCCAAAGTATAGCAAGGCATACAACATTCTTATCAATACTGAACTAGTTGAAAGAATGTAGAAGTGGCTAGAGCATGACATGGGACAAAAAGGAGATAATGAGTTGTGGACATGAATTTAAAAAATATTTTATTGAAGAATGTAGACACCGAAAATTTGAGATAGTTTTGAGCAAACAAGGAGATAAGGGAAATTGGGGGCTTGAAGAGATAATCTCTTGATACATAAAAATATCTACTTTTATACTAATTTAAGTCTTCTAGAATGAAATGCAAATGAAATAGATGGAAAACTAGACAATAGAAAAGTATTTAGTGAGGCTCTTATTCCATGTTAGAGTAATCATTAATTAATTATGAGATTGATTTCACTTTATTCACTTAAGCTCAACTTAGGAGTGTTTTTTTATTTGATTAGATTAGGTTATTATTAAATAATTTTTTCTCATTACATAGCATGAGGACACTTGTCATGATCTAATCCTTTTCTCATCTAGGGTTTTCTTTTGTAAGCATTCTCCTTCATTGTATTCATTTATTCTATAAGTTTTTCTTTTTGAGGAATAACAAATATTTTCTTGTAGCTCTCATTTGTGAAAGGTGTTCTTGTTTGCTATTTGATCTTGATTTTGTGCGTGTCTCACAATTTTAACATTGCATTCAAGTAAGTGTACATATTTATCAATATAAAATGATTGTTTAATTTAATTTCTAGATGAATGCTTAGTTTCTAATGCATTTAGGAAATATAAAATATTATCCTACTGCACCTAGAATTATATACAATAGTGTTATAATTTTATTTGAAGCTATGAAATGAAATAAATAAATAATTTTTTCTTATCACTTTACAAATAAAAATTGAGCATTGTTTTAATATTTTTTAAGTTTGATTTTGATTCTCCTAGGCAGTAAAAGAGATGCATATGAGAAGGAATTGTATCTTTGTATAGAATTTGTCTTCATTCAATATATGGTCAAAAAGGGATATTTTGGATGAAAAAATGGATTGGGAAGGTGTATGAGATTTGCTATGTTTTTGTGTTGTTTGCGGTCATTCTTGGCCCCTCTTGCGTCATATTGCACTGTTAGCACAAGAAACTACTCTTTTCCTATGTGTACGACCACATTTAGTGTGGTTTTTGTATTTTAATATTCCTTCAACTGGCTCTAACTTGACAGTTCATGTTGGTGTTAGCGGTTCGTTGACTTTGCTCAATGGCTCCTCCGAACAAATGTCCCCGAAAATTTATTTCAAAATTATTTCATGAGGTAAGTGCTCTAATTCACCAATTGATGTGGTTTTTCATTTACTATATTTTGATATTTCTTGTCAATGGCTTGAGCAACACACCCTTGTCAGGTATTTTGTTGGGAGAACTCCCCCTGAAAGTGTGCTTAAAGAATGGGTCAACAAGGCTTGGGTCCCTCATGGGGTCCACCTTGACATGGTCTAAAATTTAACCAAGGGTTTCTTTTTGTTCTACTTTGTGGAAGTCAATCATGTCCATGCTATCTTAGCCCATGGTCCCTGGTATGCCCAATCTTCTTTGTTAGTTTTCCAGGCATGGAACCAGGACTTTGCTGTCTCAGATGACACCAAGTTGTGGGTTCCAATCTAGATTGTATTTCCTGGTTTACCCTTGCCTTGTGTGCCTTTTTTGAATCATATAGCTTCCTCGCTAGGGAGGGTTATTTGCATTGAGCTAGATAGGTTCTTTCAGGCCCGACCCCAGAAAAGGGTTTGTGTGGAAGTGAAACTTTCCAAAGATTTGAGAGACTCGATTGATATCCAAATTGGAGATCTCTGGCATACCCAGAAGGTCACATATTTTAATCTTCCCAACATGTGTTATAGGTGTCATTCTATAGACCACAAGATCAAGGACTGCCCCTTGGAAGTGCCTCGTACACCTTCTTCGCCATGAGATGTTGATAAGCCTTGTCTGGCAGATGCCTCTGCTGCCAAACCTAATGCGAAGTGGACTATGGTTATGAACCGCAAGAATAAGTCCATTGGTTCTGGGTCGGCCCCCAAGGCCTCTGAACCAGTGAAAGCTATTTCAAACCATTCAATGAAGGGGATGCAAGTTCCTATTGGAGCTAATTATGTTTGGTCGTAGCCTAGGCCACAGGAAATGCCTCAACCTGCTGCTGTCATGTTATTGCAGCTAAATGTTTCCTCTCCAATGATGAGAGCTCAAAGGTGGTGTTGCAACCCTTCTCCTCCTAGGGAAGAGGAGAATATGTTCAAGAAAAGTGGAGGCTTTCCTCTCCTTCCATCCAAATTGGGTTAGTTCTGCCAGAATTTTTGTAGAATTGTTTCTCTTCTTTGAATGAAGAGGAACTGGGCTTTGAAAATATGGAGGAGTTTCATTCATGAATTTCCTCTCATGGAATGTTTGGGACCTGACATACCTCTCCAGAAAGTATTCTATCAGGGATACCTTGTGTAAGTATTATGGTATTGAAGTGATTTATCTCCAAGAAGTTAAAATTTCTGGTTTTTTGCTTGCTGGGGCTTGTTGCTCTATTTGGCCAACCAATAAAATGTTTTGTATTGCTCATGATGCTGGGCGTGGTGGAGCTGTCACCCTTTTTCCCCATGGTGGAACTCTTGTGTGGTCGACCACGGGTCTGATCCCACTCATCAAATCCTTTGGATCCTTCTCAACATCGATAATCATTCCTTTGGGATTATTAATGTCTATGCTTCTAATGTTGTGGAACGTTCCTTGCTCTGGCATTGGATTGCTGATTCATTGCTAGTTGCTACCTGGTTACTATGTGGGGATTTCAATATAGTTGAGATGGCGTATGAAAAAGATGGAACCTTTCCATTCAAATGGAAAACTAGCGAAAAGGAGGCGTGGTTTTACATGCACGATAAATTGGGGCTCTTTGATCCCAATATTGGCTACCGTCTGGCACACTTTGTGTAATTTCAGAGCTGGGTCTGGTAGAATATTTAAACGCCTTGATTGTGCCATGATCTCAGCTCAATATTTTTTCTATTTTGACAACTCTTCCCTCCCAGTTAAGCCGTTAGTGGATGTGACTTTGTCAAACCACTTCCCCATTTCTTTTTGCATTGAATGGGAGACTCGATAGCCTCGCACGTGTAAAACTCAATTTTTTTTAAACACGTCTTTACTCTGCCACAAGCCTACCTTGGCCCACATTCCTAGAGTCTAGAATCTGGATTGTAGGCCAGCTCATCATACAGACTGATTACTTGGTAGAATGATACTATCACTCGCACGAGTAGATTTTTGTGCATTTATGGGCACCAGCTGGCTATCTTTCATTGGCGGTCATATGAGGCTACCATTGCTGACCTTCTCTCAGCTACCGAGGCTTTGGCGGCCAACCCTTTTTCTCTATCATTGCAAGTCAGGGTGGCATAATTAAGGCATAAGAAGCAAGTTGTAGACAATTATGCTGCCAGAGGTGCACAAATCAAAGCCCGATTACATTGGTTAAAAGTTGGTGATCATGCCTCCAAGGAATTTTTTTGGCTCTGTGTGCTAGGAACTCATCCCTGGGCATTAAAAAAATTAAAGATGGTGTTTAAGTTCTTTTTGAGCTTCCTGAAATTCTACAAGCCTTTGTGTGTCATTATGAGTAGGTTTTCATTGCATAGGAGCCCACATCTGTGCATCAGCAAGCCCTTTAGGATTGCCTTGCTGTGGTGCCAAAAAGGCTTTCTTCAGCCCAATTTTTTTTTTGTGATCAATTGTTAACAATTGATGATTTGAAAGAGGTTGTCCATTCCATGGCTGATGAAAAAGCCCCGGGGGTTGATGGGTTCCCTTGCAAATTCTACAAGGCCCTATGGGACTATATTGGGAAAGATCTACATCATGTTTACTTAGAGGCGTTTCATGCTAATTCTCTAGGTAACTTAATTAACAAAGGTAATATAAAATTCATACCTAAGTCTGGTGACCCGGAAGACATTTGAAATTGGAGACCTATCACGCTTCTCAATGTCTCCTAGAAGATCATTGCCAAGGCTTTGGCTCTAAAGATCTACCATCTTTTACCTCAGATTGTGTGTCCAGAGAAAACTGGGTTTATCAAATCCAGGTTTATTCTGGATAATATTATTGCTATTTGGGAAGGTATGGAATGGGCTAGGCATTCAAACCAGAAAGCCATGTTTATCAAAATTAAATTTTCCAAGGCCTATGACCATATTGAGTGTTATTCTTGCTATGCTGCAAGCTTTGGGTTTTGGGCCCAACTTCATTTAGTTAGTTTGAATGCTCTTTATGGATGCCTCAAAATGCATCACCATTAATGGCCATCAATCCTTTGCCTTTGGAATCTTTCGTTCCATCTGGAAAGGGTTCCCACTTTCCCCCTCTTTGTATGTGCTTGCTGCTAAGGGATTTGGCTACCTCCTGGACAACACGGTTTCCCAACAGTGTGTCAAGGGCATCTCTCTGCCCAACTCTTAAGATCAATTGGTTAATGGCCATTTTGTAGATGACTCTTTCCTCACTCTTTTGGAGGAAGGAGATACTATTGTTGTGGCCTTGGAGTGCCTTAACATCTTTTGTCTTTCTTCTGGTTTTTTCATTTAGTGACACAAAATGTTGTGCTACAGACAGTCCATCCTACCTTCTCCTCCTTGGTTGCAGCAATATGGTTGGAAGTGGATTGGCCCAAGAGATATTTTTTGGTTTATGGGCATTCCCTTTTCTTTCTAGGTGTCCTCAGCTGAAATTTGGCAAGATGTGCTCTCCAGAGTCAAGAAAAAGCTTGCTTATTGGATTACCAAGTCCCTCTCTTTGGTGGAGAAATTTTCGGTGTGTTCCAAAGTTTTGGCTGCCACCCACATCTACTATTCTTCTTGTTGGGCCCCTTCTAAAGCTTCCTATGAAAAACTTGAAAAATCGCTTTGAGACTTTCTTTAGGCCTCCTCCGAGTCCCGTCGAGGGATTCACTTGTGGCTTGGGAATTTTGTTGCCTTCCCAGAGATTTTGGAGGACTTGGGTTGTTGTCCACTCAATGACAAGGGACTACTTTATGTGTTAAATGGATTATATATGCCCTTATTGGGGACAAGGCCTGGAAAATTATTCTCAGGCATGGTATTCAATCAGGCTTCCCTATCCATAGACCCGCCTGGAAGGGGATTGGCTTTCAAACCCTTCTGGTCATGGAAGAAACAATCTAACTTGTTGGGAATTTTGTGGCCGAAAGTATCTGGTGAGCCTGGGAAGCTGTCAAACCTTGGCTCCGTTGGTTTGACTTTGGTTTTCAAGATGGGATTTCTCTCAACCAACCAAATATTTGGTCGCCTCTTTTTTCTTGTAATGGTTAGCCATTGGCTAAGTCACCTTGGCTTAAGGTGCTCAGATTCCACAAGAAGGGTATCCAGACCCTGCAACAATTATTTCATAGACCTACCATGCATATCATGTCGTCGGAAGATTTTTGTGCCCATAATAGGCTTCATAACTAGGACTGTGCTACTTATGATGGTCTAGTGAATGTTATTCATGTTTAAATGCTTCATAAGGCTAGAATTCGTGGGACCAAACCTTGGTGGAAATACTGGAAGTGGTATCCAGACACCCCTTTCAGGAACTACAAGCCTTAACTTGTTTACAGGTGGCTTTCACCACACTTTCCTATGATTCAGAGTTTGAACTAGAGGTGTCTTCATCAATCTCCGCTCATGTCTGGCGTAAAATATTTTCTACCACTTGGTCTACAAGTGTTGAGCTGAAACTTTCCCACTTTTCTTGGTGTATTCTTTTCCAAGGCTTGCCTATGGGTTCTTGGCTTGTTCACTTGGAGGTCCAAGACCCTCATTTCCCTTTTTGTGGGCAAGTTGAGAGTTTTAAGCATCTTTTCTGGTTTTGTCCCAGAGCTCAACAACTTTGGACTTGGATTCATAATTCTTTTTGGCCCTTTAGGCCAAAGCCTTTCTCTTGGCATATGGTTTTGCTGGGAGATTCTCTTAGATTTCCTACAAAATTCACCCAGCTTTGACACATTTTTAGGTGGAAATTCTCTTCAATATCTAGAAAGACAAAAATACTTGCATATTTTCACATACTCAAATGGATGTTCATGTATCTTTATATGCTAAAGCTATTCTTTGTTTTAATGTGCTTCTACAGGTTCAAGTGCAAGCTAACAAAGTTGCACTTGAAGTTGCTCACCTTCAAGTTTTGCTGGATCACTGGGGTAATGCCCCTTGTATTGTTGCTCGAGTCCCCACTTCTCCCACCTCTTCTCGCGATCGGTCGCCCTCGAGGGGCTGGCAGCAGAGTGGCTCTACATGTCCCCGCTCCCAACCTCTGCTTTGACAAGATTCTCACACTCCTCGATGAGACCATTCTCATCTGCTGCGGGCTAGCCAAGGGTGGCTTCTAGAAGTGCTTTGGGGAGTGGTGGTGACGGTTTCGAGTGGCCCTCTGATGACCCTCCTGAATCTGGCTCTGGTTGGCCAGATACTGGTAAAAGATTTTTGGGTCTAGCTCTTGCAATCTCGCCCCGATGTGAGGATAAAGATAAAGAGAAGGAAAAAGATGCTGATGATGGTTGGCGTCCTCCTCCTGACGTCACTCCAAACCCCACTAATGTATGGGGGAATAATATGGATGACTGAGACCCTCCTGGCTCTACTTGCACTGCTCTGGCCGCTTAATGACCATTTTTTTTTGTTTTGTAATCTTGGACTCCCAAGCTCAGCCCATGTGATTTTTTGGTTTTTTTGGGCGTTGCCCATATGACTCTCAGGGTGTGCCTTTTTACCACCCATCTTTTTTTGTGAATATGTATCTTTATCTTAATTTAATATAGATAGCTGCCTATTCATTAAAAAAAAGGGATATTCTTGTGACACATGTTGATGATATCTTAAATAAATATAGAATGTATTCACATTATATTTTGATTCATTTTTTATTTTCTTGAAATCATGAACAAAAAAAAGAAAAACATTTTTGTTGCAAAATGATGTTTGATAAATTTTGCCTTGTTTGATTGTTATGGATGGTGAATAGTAAAAGATATTTTTTGGTTCAATTTTAATTATTTATGTGTTATATAGGATTTTTTTGACATTACATGTGATTTGGAAATTTTGGAAGTTTCAAAGTTGAGAAATTGATAAGATATTTGTTTGAGTTGTTCAATTTTGTTTGACAAGTACATCATGTATTAAAAGTTATAAAGTAAATTTTTTTTAGATAGGATCATGGTAGAGGATCTCAAATTTTAGGGTCAAGAAACATTTGGGGACCCCAAATTTCTCATGGAACTATTAAAGGAAGACCTTGTATAGATTGAAGAGGTTTTAACAAGTTTGGACATAAAAAAATTGAGACATCCAACTAGAAAAAAATCAAGGTCTAGATAGAGGCACTACGGTCTCTTTGCATTTGGATATTAGAAAACCTCACAAATTTGGAATATTCTGGAGATGGTCTTATTGATAATTTTAATCATCCTAATAAACATGTGAACAATGTTACTATTGCAATTGGTTTGCAAATAAATCTTCCAACCTTAATTCTATAGCCCAGAACCCTTTGTGTGTCTCTCATAACTAAGGTTGGTGATGAAAGAACTATAATTTTCCACTAGAGGATATTCTTTTAGTTAGGAAGGTGACATATGTAGTTTTGGAATTTAATTGTGTACACAATAGGTCTAAAAGGAATACCAACTTTGTAAATTTGAGGCATTCCATAAATGTTAGGGGTGATATATTTACTAATAATGAGATACTTCTTATTGTTGTCATCTAAAAATGGATTTCAATTCCTTCCCCCTTAACCCTAGGTGGTGGAAATGCTATCTTGATAATACTTTGGTGAGGTAGGAAATTTCTTGTTCAATTTAATTTATTACATCCCATCCCTAAATTACTATTTATTTTTCACTTTAACTTGAATGCAATGTGAACTTATGTGACTATGAAGTTTGAAAGGTTGAATGTTTAGATGAAATATATGTAATCCAAGAGTTTAATATGTTGAATGAAAATAATGATGTATATGCAATAAAATGGCTAACTACGTATTTTGGTTGTCCAAGTGGATATATAGGATTATATTTCATGCCTCCAGTGGATGAGGAGGAGTATCACCTAGGAGAAGGAAATGGATAAGATTTGAATAGTAAAGCCATTTGAGTTCAATGAATTGTCCTTAGGTCAACTTTGGATGTTATCATAATCGAGTAAGTTTTCTTGAGTTACGTCTTCTGGTTACTTCAACTTAAGTCAAGTAAAGTTAGTATCCCTATAAAAGGCTTTAGGGTTATTGGTGTTTTCTATATATATATATATATATATATATATGTTATTATTGTCAAAGTGGATTTAGAATTGATATTGTATTAATGATATTCAATTAAGGAAATGATAGTGTGTATATCTTGATATGTGTGTATGCATCACAGTTATATGGTTCAATCTTTTAAATATATATATGCATGCACAAGTAGATGAGCATGTATGTACATGAATCGGTAGAAATTGATAGTCAGTGTATATATACGCTCATTTCATATAAATACTGTAAATGTTTATGAACATACGAGGATATATGTATGTATGTATGTATGTATGTGAAATAATTTTGCAAGTATATATATTAATTATCTTAATATTTCAAAGAGGCAATTAAAATTAATTAAGTTGCCAAGTCAAGAAGTTTTAAAAGCCAAAAGCCAAGTTAATAGGTCAATATAAGGGGCCATAATATAGCTGATTAAAAGCATGTTTAAAATGTAAATATTTGTCAAAGTAATTAGCCATGAGTTAGATGAGAATAAAAGCTTATTTAATGCTTGAAACAACCCTAATAATGTTGGGAAACATCTACCCAGCCATCAAGGTTCATATTTGACTATATTTATTAATTAATAAATATGGTCAAATATACAGTCTGATGGCTGCATAGACAATTCGCAAATATTACATAAAAATAGAAGTTTTTAGTGGTCATAAAGGGGTGTCAGACTTGGTGAATTTGTTGCATTTGACAACCATTTTAATCTATTGTTATATAGCAGCATGTGCAAGAGTAAAACAAGCCTCATGCACCTTTTAAAAGGCACAAATATTGCTAACTTTAAGGGAGTTTAAACAACCAAAAAGTGGCGCTACATTTTGAGCTTTTTAAGCTTGGAAAATAGCTTTGAAAAAGTCAGCAATTGAAGTGGTTTTTG
Organism: Sequoia sempervirens; assembly: GCA_007258455.2. NCBI lineage: Eukaryota > Viridiplantae > Streptophyta > Pinopsida > Cupressales > Cupressaceae > Sequoia > Sequoia sempervirens. The sequence continues at coordinate 281,253 of VDFB02324016.1, read as the reverse complement.
GCAACAAACTTAAGCCAGTTATGAAGAATTTTCAGTGCCTATTTTAGGGAGCATTCTGCTTGATCCATACCTGCTATTTTCCAACCACTTAGTGGCCAAAGTATTGCTATTTACTAGACTCTAAATGAGTTGATTGGAAGCAGTCTCCAACGTGGGTTTTGGAGCAGGTTTTAGAAGTATTGTATTTGCTTCTTTTTGCAACTAATTCAGCGTGGAGAAATAGTCATAAAGTCACCTTGATCTGCTTTATAAATTTCCTCAAATTGTTTTGCATTATGTTCAGTCATTAAGAGATAGTTAACAGTTGTGGAGAGTTTAATTATGCATTTGTGAAGGGTATTTAATTCATAATAGTGGGAAGTAACGAAGTTGAATCTCTTGTCTATAAATACACGAGTGTTGCATTGTAAAAGGGTTGGTTACCAAGAAGGAAAAGGTATAGATATTGTGACCAAATTACTCTTAGATTATTAAGTCTGAAATCAATCTAGTTTGAGTTTGGGAACAGTGTTTTTAGAGGTCCGAAGACCATTCTTCAAGCAAGAAGGAAGCTGAGCAAGATAGAGAGAATAGAGTTTGGAAGCTAGAGCTGCAAGGAATAGTTGGTAGCAAATCAAAGTAGAAATAACAGACATATTTCATATGTTGCTAAGCTATTCCTATTCTTATTTTTTTTTAGGGCGAACAGAAAGGGAAAACAAATGAACGACTTGATAATGAATATGTTAAGTTCAAAAATAAGAGATGGATGTTGATAACTTGTTAATGTTAGATTTGAAATTATGTACAATATGGTACTATTATGTATTATAAAAGCAAACTAAAAGATTATGAGAAGGAAATCAGTAATATAACTTATAGACTAGAATAAAAGTATTCATATTACGTATATCTCCGTGAATGCTAAATAAAACTCCTTAGTATGTTATACTACTTGAAAATGAGTTTATGGGGTTTTGAGCATGTGTGGTAGATGCTCAATAACTAGATCTTATTATCTATTGATAAACCCGCTTATCTTTTGAGTTTTTTTATGAACCCAACCTGATGACAAGTGTTTCAAAGTCTTATTTCTTGTTTAAAGGATAGTAATCTTTTGGTTAGCTCAAACTATGTTGTTTCTTTGTATGTGTGACATGATGTCAATGATTTGTGAATGACCATAGGAAGGTCAAGATGTTGGCATAGGATTTAATCATATTTGTTTGAATAACCTAAGAACTAGGTGAATGGTTAACCCTATGGGTTGAAATAATTTGATTAAAGGTTGATGCTTAGACCCCGGATGTTGCAAGAATCGTAACAAGGGAGAATTGCATTGTCCATGAAGTAAAACTATTTTTCTATGTGACCACCGTAGTGGGTTTTTATGAATATAACATTTATATTAGTAGAACCAATTGGTTTATAGAGGTTTTAACCTCAATAAACAAGACTACAATGTTTACCATGAAAGATCAAAACTTAAAGGAAGTTATGTTCCTATTTGAAGATTTAACCATCACTATGGGGATTAGTATATGAATCAGTATACCTTATGATGACCAGATAGGTCAAGATTTGATTAAACATTATATTACAAGAGTAGTAGCTCTCAAGGGTTAAGGTAAATATTTGTACAAGTGGTTGTAACCAAGACCTAGGTAGTTACATGAAAGTAACTCGAGTGTTCAAGTCAGAAATTACTAACAACTTAGATGAGTTATTACTTTGTGAGTCTTCACATTCTAAGAAAGGATTCTATAGTGGAACTAAACACTAGACATCTGAGATTATAATATGAGGAAGGAATTTTTAGTTCAAGAATAATATTTATTATTTATATATGATGAACATTTTGTCAATACTATTAGTTGTGACCAAGAGAGTTTGGTCAAAGACCGTGGGTCATCAGTATCAATTATGTATGCTTAGAATGGGAGAGAAGATACTCCCATGGTTAATACGAAGGACTAGAATAAGTGGTAGATGCTATTTCCCAAGAAGTTACAGGAACATAACTTGGGTGTTCTAGGTCAGTAAAGTATAACCAATCAAGTCGTTTATTAGCTTAGTAAGTATGAACTAGAAAATATGGTGGTTTCCAAGGCCCAAGTTGTTACATGGATGTAACATGGGTGTACTAAAGTCAGGAAGACTTAACCAACCTAGATGAATTATGACTTAACAAGGAATGATACTATGCTCGAGATTGACAAGTGCCAAGGAGCAGTACTATACTTGGGATGGAAAATAGTCAAGGAGAACTATAATGCTTGAAATTTACAGGTGTCTAGGAGTATGAATTAAATAAAGAGAACACCTTTTAGATGAAACTTTGTATGAAGTGTTAACCAATAATCAACTCATAAGTTTGAAGTGTTACAAGGTCAGATTAGGTTCTTGAAAGGAAATAGAAAAAAATAATGGAAAGTACTAATGAATGAGCAATTGTTTGAAAGAAATAAATTACCAAATAGATTAAAGTAGCCAAACCAAGCATCACCAAAGCAAGAGAGACACAAGAATTTGTTAAGGGGAAAAAACAAGAAAAATCCCCAATATTATGAATGAAGGCAAAATGCCTAAAAAATAATACAAAGAGAGAGATAGCTTCAGCCTTAGCTTGCTTGCTTGAATCTTGAAGAATGAGAGGAGAGGCACCTCAATAAGTAGAGATGAGAAGGAGGAGCTAGAATTTAACTCCCAACTCAATGAATGCCACCATTCATCTATGTGTGTGCAAAGTGTCACCTTTTAAGGAGGTGGCTACAATATTCCTTAATAAAGGAATTAAAAAATAAATCATCCTCACACATGTGTGAGATGAAAAAAAGAAAAAAAACTTGTAGGGATTCCTTTGGAATATTCCTACAAGTTAATAAATAATTACAATTAAAGAATAACCTTTACCAAGTAAAGAATAATCTTTTAACAATTCTCCAAGTCGAGTAGGGTGGATGAATGAATGAATTCTCTTGAAGTTCAAAGTGGTTGTATATATACATATGTATTAAAACTACTTTGGCCAAAGTGAGTGCATTAGTCTCTGCATGCACTTGTCAGTTCACCGTGTTCTAGATACTTAACGCAATTAGAGTTTTCTTTCATAGTTGGAAGGTCTCCATAGTTGATAGATGTTATTGGTTAAGCATGGCACAACATCAAAGCTTAGATGGCTATTATTGTGGGGTTCTTAACCATTCTCTTCGTTGAAGGGTAGGCCCACTTCCAACTAGGAAGGTGTGTGGGGGACCGCTTAAGTCCATGGTTTGAGGTAAAGCACTTGGGTGATGCTCTCCCTGTTTTAGATGACTTGTCGAGTCTTGAGAGATAAAAATAAAGAAATAAATTATCCAAATAAGGATCTCTCACCCTTGTTCCTTATTTGTTTTGATGAATATATATTTGAAACGGTTTATGTGGAAAGTGATGAAAAGAAAAGTAACTTGGGATTTCTAGATTGAAATATTGAAATTAAAATATTATGGTTCGCTTATGTTTTCAATTATGCAAATGTATCTTTCATTTATTGAAGAAATTTGTATGTCCTAATTTAAGGAATAGTTACTTTTACTTTGGGGTTAAATATTCCATGTAAATTCCTTGTTATAAGGTTGTGGTTGTTACACAATCCTTATCACCAATAGAAAAATCCCTAGTGGATGAAGTCTTTAAGAAAAAATAGAGCAAGGTGATGATCAAATGACACATGAAGGTAAAGGTCAATATGGTATATTTTCTAAAGACATAACAAGCTAAGGAGCCATCATTTTTCTTAAGGAGAAGAATTTTGAAGAAGGTGAATTTATTGTTGTCTTCAAGTTCTTTCGTGAACTTGATGGACTCAACAAAATTGTTTAGATGAGAGTAAAATTCATCTATCTTGTTTGGGTCATGTGGCCAACATATGTTATAGTATCATAAATATAGTGTTCCCACCACCTAGGTTTGAGGAAATAATTGAGGGTTCTCTATTTTAAATACTCCTACTAAAGGTTAGCCACAATTGGAAATAAAGGTGACCCTATGACAACCCAATCAAATTGATTTTATTCCATGCCTTGGAATGTGAAAAATGTTCACCTTAGGCATAAGACCATGAGTGAATCCATCTCATAATTATCTTGATTTTTTCTTGGCCAACCTTTCTTGATTGCCTTAGGGGTGTTCCCTCTAACCCTTCTTAACCACTCTCTTTCCTTATCGACTTTCTTTCTTCTCTTGCTACCTTTGTTCCTACTCTCATATTTTTATTTTTTTCCTCCCCTTTTATGCTCATTGATATCCCCACTATCAAACTTTACCTATATTTCTCCTCATTTTTATCTTGAAATCCTCTTCCTCCTTTACTATGCTTCACCTTTCTATGTTTTGCGATTAATTTAAGAACTTGATGCATTATTTTATGCATTTATTTTTATTTGTCTTCTAATTTTTATATAAGTGGTAGACATCATTTTAATTTTATTTATTAAACCAATCTCATCTTGTGGTTAATTTCTCTTATTCTTTATCCTTTTTACTAATTTTAGCCCTTCTAACACTACAAGTTTTTGGTCCTCAAGTATCGTTGTTTAATTTGTTGCCCTCTTTTCTAATTTATATTTTGATGATATTTTGATATTTTTTTATTAGATGCTAGGTATTTAAGGTCATTGTAAGAATAACATCCTTATTGTATGTTTTAATTTTTAGCTTTCTCATTTCCTACTCCCTCCTCCCCCTTTTCCTTATCTATTTAGTTAAGTATGCAGTCCACTCTACTTTTCCTTATCCTAATTATGAATCACATAGTGTGATTTGAAACATTAATGTAAAAAATACTTACAAAGTTGATACCAAAGGAATTCTTATTCATAATTATGGAATGTCTAACTATCACATCTCTTATTTTATGTTTTATTAAAAATTAACTTTAAGTCATATATCACTTTAAAATTATAAAGTCAATGCATTTATAGGTTAACTTTAAGTTCTAAAGTATGTTTGATGCCCAGTTTAAATCTAAAAAATGTAAACTAAGTTGGTTAAGCCATTAATATTTTTATTAGAACTTAAGAGATAATGTTGATAACAATTATAATTGACGTATGTCTTTAAAAAAGATATTGACTACTTATTTCAAATAGGGATATCATACAAATATATTTGCATTATAGATAAAAATTTATTTTAAACTATGTGAGAAGACAAATACTAAGTTGAATACATGACTACATGAATATTAACAATACATTTTTTGGTGGAGGTGAATGGAAATAGGGAAAAAAAATAACCAACACGGTCTCATGAAGTGGAGAGAAATCATCACCACAAGGTATTATGGAATCATGTCGATAGTAGGCTAGTGAAAATGTTGAAGAACAAGGAATTCATGTAGAAGGTGCTTTTAAGGCTCTTAATGGTGATTAGGTGATACTTGAGAACCATAGGTAGGTCTCCATACTAGGGGTGATGTGGAGCCTTTTAAACTAAACAAAATAAATAATGGCGAGGGAAAAAGAAAGCAAGTAGTTAATAACAATCATTTCATGTGTATTCCAACATTCCTAGGAAAACAAAAATTTGAAGGAGAAAATAATACACAAGGGCTTGGAGCATAGGGTAGGGTTCAATAACTTCAAAATTAAAAGAAAATATGTTTTGGAATTAGGTAAAGATGAAGAGATTGAGATGGATCATTTCAGGGAGATGGGATGATTGGAGGTTTAGTTTTCTATAGCCTTCTCTCTTGACATTGAACCAAGGGATTGAGTAGGTCTTGAGCCCTTTATGAATGGAGTCAATGATAATATTCCCATATGCATAAGTATATTTTTGATGGTTTGTGATTCTTTGAGTGATAGGAATTTGATCTTAGAAAAAGGTCCTTGGTATTGGGATGAGGTACCTTTTCTCGTAAAATCATGGTTATTTTTGTAGTTTCATTTTTTTTACGAAAAATATTTTGGGTTGCTCAAATATAGGTAGGGCTTTCAAAACTCCCTCTATATTCTTGGTTACAATCTATATTAAAAAAATGTGGGAGATTCATTGGGTAAGTTCATTGTTGTGTCTTGATACTTATAGGCATAAGCTAACAATTTTGACCAAACTCCTTGTTAAGATGGATTTGAGTAATGGATTACTTCTATAAATTAAGCTAAAAGTGGGAAATGAAATCTAGAATCAACTATTAGATTATGATAAACTTTCTTTTCATTGTTGGATTTTTTTTAAAGTAGGGCATAAGGAATAATAATGTTCAAGAACTAAAATGTCTATTAATTGCTCCTCTTGGTCGAAGGATGTATGCCCTCAAAATTGACTAGCGGGTTGTTCTTCAATTGCAAAGCCTAATAACCTAGATGGGGTAGGGAGTGTAGAGAAGATAACTATAGTGTTAGAGGATGGTAAGACTAAGGAGATGATATTAGAAAATATAGCGAAGGAAAACATAATAGAGAGAAGTAAACGAGCTAAGGATTCAAGAAATAATGTAGAGATTCCTATGAAAACAAGGATAAAAAAATCATAACAAGGAATCTAAATGGATAAAGAGGTTATTTTAAACCTTCTTGAATTATCATATACCACCTTAGAGTAGTGCAAAAAAATGTGCTTGGTATAGATGAGTAGGAAATTTTTTTATCCTTCACCCCTGTGTGAGGGGGAAAAAGGACATTAGATTTGAATTCAAGATGAACAAGAATGCAATTTGACAAAGGAATCTAATCTATAGTCAAATGCACAAATCTAAAATCTAAAACTCCTACACATACGAGATTAAGCTATACTATTGCAAACATAATAAGGAACCTACTGATTACCAAATGAAATGAAAGCAAAAGACATTTTTGCCATCCCATAGCAGAGCATATTCACTTGATGTTGGATTGCTCTTATCACAATGAAGCCTCCAAATTTCGTGTGCAAAGTGTGGATGAATCATTCGTTGATCGAAGGAAGGAATGAAGCTCTCTTAAGGATGATCTCGACAACACTTTGTTGCATAAGGTAAGTTGAAATTATGATCCCTATTTGTGAAGAGAAAGGCTTGTTATATAGAAAAAACAATTTTGAATTGACGGTCAAGATCGTGTCAGAGAATATCCAGATCAATATTCAAAATGAGTTGAGAGGATTTAGACATGAGGAAATTTTGCAAATTTGATTGCACAATTAGGGTGATTGAAGAATAGATTAGCTAGTTAGGATTTTGATTGCTTAGTTAGCAATTGATTGATTAGTTAGGGTTGAGTTAGCAAAATCAGATTGCTTAGTTAACAATCCATGATTTTCTCAATCAAAATGTGGGTGAGGAATATGAATTAATTAATTAATTCTATTTTGATTTTTGATAATTTGAATAGTTTGATTTAATTATTTAAATTTTGGAGGGAAAGTATGATAATTAAATTATTATGATTTAATAATTCAATTAATTTTGAGGAATAAGTGAATTAGTGACATAATCAAATAATTGGTGTTATTTGACTAATCAGGATGAAACACAATAAGATTAAGACTTTATTAAATAGTAATTTATTTATTGGTTGAAAATGATGAAATGTGAATTAATCAAATAACATTGTATTATTTGATTAATAGTAGAATTAGGGTTTTCAAGATTTTATTAAATAAACGGTATTTATTTAATTTGTCGAGAATAATGAAAAAGTGAATTAATTAAATAATGTTGTATTATTTAATTAATAGAGGAAATAATGTTTTGGATGTCTTTTGATGTTGTTTGATGCATTATGAGATGTTGTGGGATGATTTAAAGATGTCTTAGAGATGTTCTGAGTTGATTTAGAGTCGTTCCGAATTGATTCAGTCATTCTGAGTTGTTCTGGGTTGATTTAGAGTCATTTTGGGTTGATTCAGAGTTATTCTGAGTTGATTCAGAGTCGTTCCAAGTTGATTCAGAGTCATTCTGAGTTGGTTCGAGACATTCTAAATTTGTGATAAGTGTTAAGTCAATTTTACATGTCTACAGTTTTCCCCTCTTTGATACAAAGTACTAGTTGCTTTGTTTCAAAGATTCTATTTTTAAGATCAAGTGTTTTGAAAAAGTATTATGCCCCACTGTGCCCCAGTGTTTTGTGGAATGATGGTTGGAATTTGTGTTGCCCCCTCAAGAGGTTGACCAAAACTTTCAAGTTTTTAGGTCAAGCTCGTGACTTTGTTCTATTCTGTTATGATGTGTTTAGGTCATAAAATCAAGTTTATAGGTCATTCGTTTCTTGTTCTGATGTTTCTCTGAGCTTCTATTTTGAAAGTAGGAAGTTTCCCTAAGTAGAAATTAGGGTTTCCTTCCTTCCTGTTGGGGTCTTACTTTTGTACTTGATTTTCATGCTATTCATTGCTTAGAGGCATTTTGTAGACATGTATTTTGTATGCCTATATTCATCGACCCGATCGAGGCCTCGTATAGATATTATGATTTTGTATATCCTACCACACTAATGATGTACTCTCTTTTTTGATGATGATATTTATGATATATACCTTCTTCTATTCATTCTCATTTTATTCTCATATGATGATGATATATGTTGATGTATGTTTAGAAGAATATTGATGATAGATAGAAATGTGATGTTTGTTTAGAAGAATATTGATGATAGATAGAATTATGATGTTAATTTAGAAGAAATTATTGATGATAGATAGAAATATGATGTTAATTTAGAAAAAATATTGATGATAGATAGAAATGTGATGTTTGTTAGTAGTTGATGAGTTTATTTTTCTTTTCTTTAGAGAATTTGTAGTTTGAACAATCCATTTTGATAAAGAAAATAAATACGATGCACCAGGATATTAATGACCAAGGTGACTTTGTATTTATTGCATGGACTTTGACTCTACAAACAAGGAGTATTCTTGCTCATACCAGATATACATAAACCCTGTTAGAGTGTATGGGTGAGAAGCTAAATAAAATATGTCAGATCAGTAACACAAGAGGTATTAAGAACCTAACATGTCACTATTACACAAAATTTTCCAAAGATGCCTTCCACACATAGAAAAAAGCAAGTATTCACCATGGTAGTATAACAAGATTATCCACAAACAACAAATCAAAATTACACTCAAATGCCCCCATTCCTTCTTCTCTAAATCCTTATGGACATCCTTGAGAGATCCTAGGAATGAGTCAATAATGTAAATCACAAAAAATAAACCAACAAAAGATAAAACAATGCCATTATATCACTTGCCATATCTGTGTGGGGTGGGTCTATATCCAATGTTGATCATGTCTATCATAGGAACGGATCCGTTAAGAAATATCTCAGGATGTTGTTGGGTCTTTTCAAAAAGATATGTATTTGATAATTGGATTTTATTTTAGTTCAATTTGGGATTAAATTCTTCTGTGGTTGTTTTTTTGAAGGTTCCAACTATTGATGTTTTATTTGTTTGTTTTGTCAAAGGGTGAGTGTGATGATCTTTTTATTATGGATGATGTCTTATTACAAATTGTGATGGGAGACATGGGTCTTTTTAATTTTTCTAAGTTTCATGATGTTGTTTTTGACATTTTCTGGGGACTAACCTAGGGCCTCGAGGGCTCATCAAAGATAACCCTTGTTACGTTGTACATGTAGAGGCTCGTAGTTCGCTTAGTTTGAATGTTTTTGACCTTTTTTGTTTTGTGAATGTTTTTGGATTTTATATCTTATGACTATTTTTTTGGACTTTTTGTGTTTTGACTAAGTTGAAATAAAGCATGTTGGAAACCTAAGGGGACTAACCTAGGGTCTTGGGGGCTAACGAGCCTTTCCTACATTGTACACGCAAATACCACGTAGGTCGACCGTTTGAATCAAAGCATAAACTATTTTTGGGTAAACAACATTGATAATTTGGATCATAGTAATGAGACTCAGACTTGGCTTGGACTTGGCGAGGGCGACTCGGGACTCAGACTCAGAGTAGACACGACAAAATGAAAAAAAGTTTAAAAAACCCTAGAAATTTAGAGATTTTTAAGGATTTAAAACTTGTTTCAAGCACCCTTTATTGAATAAAACACAAATAAAATCAAATTTTATCACATGCACAAGTATACAATGATCACATAAGTATAAAGTACATAAATTGTAGCTGCGCTACTAAAGGAAATAGCATACTTAGATATATAAAATTAGTCAAATGTATACAAAACTCATGGAATATGAAATCCATGACATCAAATGTTCCATAAAAAAATTAAATATCAAAAGTAAAACAATAGCTATAAGTCTATGACTCTATGCCCTATGGCATAGTGGAGCCAACATCCTTCCTATGAAGGCACCTAAGGGTCTTGGATGATGTTGCAACTGCAACCATAATCTCTGCTTGTGTCTGACTCTCCATGCCACTCTCATCGACAACAACTATGTCTCATTGTGCTCTAGACTCCTCCTCAGCCATGGCTACAACCTCGGCCTCTCTCTTTTCCTAGTCCACCCAATCAAGGTCCTCATCACTAAAGGCTACATCTGTAGCCTCAGTGATCCACTCAGACTATGGATAAACCTCCTCTAGACAGATCATGGTTTTTTCGTGGTCAAAAAGCTTCTTGTATCTGAGCTGAAGGTTGTAATGAACATATACCAAGTCATTCATCCTCTCCACTATCAATCTATTGCGCTTCTTGGAGTGTATGCACTCAAACATACTCCAGTTGTGCTCACAACTAGATGAACTGCATGGCTGGCTCAATATACGAATGAAAATATTTTGCAGGATCGGTGTATCATAACCAAACATATGCCACCAACTATCTGAGATGAGAAAAAGAAACAAAATCAATCTCATTTCAAGTTTCAAGTTCAAGTTCAACATTTAATAATAAATTATAATATAAAAAGATGAAAATTATACCCTTAAATATATTTTTACCTGGCAGTAATGTTGTCCTATTATTTTTGCACATTTGGCGTGCAAAGAAGTCTCCTTGTGCCTTAGTGAAGGAATCTATCTCTTGCACCATCTGTGTAGTAACAACAGGCAACATCCACTCTATCGTCGTGTAGAGCCCACTAAGAATTTCTCTATTTGCACGGAGATCATGGTGAATTGGAAGGCCGGATTTAGGAAACATGTGACTGCATGGATGGGCCTATGAAGTTGGTTTTTCTATCTCCTATCAATGATGTCCCAAATGGGATGATACTTCTCCTCAACTCCACCATAGACTGATCTAATGGCCTCTTTGGCCCTATCCATGCCCTCATATATGTAGCCCATTGCAGGCTTCTCCCCATCTGCAACTCGTAGGAGAACTAGCAAGGGCTCAATAAACTACAAAGTGCAAACATGTTTAACAAATAAGTGTGAACGAAAATAAACAAATAAAAGTAAGATATGATTAAAAATTAAAACATAATAAATAATTAAATTTTACCTTCACAATCTTGTCCATTGGTTTCCAAAACCCTTGCTCATCAAAAATGCAATCAGCCACAACAATCCCTATAGTGCTTGTAGAAAAGGATGAGGAAGACCACTCCTCACTAGTAAACATGTGCCTTAAAGCTGCCCTTGGCCGAATCAAGGATTGCATCGTGATAAAATTTGTTGCAAACCTAGTGATGCCAGGACGAGACAACTCCCTCAACCCCGTGTATTGCCTCGTAAGGTTAAGCACCCATGTGTGATTGTATACAAATTTGCATATGTTTGTTGCTGCATCCACACATGTTTTGATCTGTGGGAGCTTTCCAAGATCCTCCAACATAAGGTCAATGCAATGGGCGGCACACAGAGTCCAAAATATAGTAGGGTGCCTCTCCATCAATAATCTACCAACAACATAATTTGCTACATTATCTATCACCACTTGTACTACATTCTCTTCCCCCACATCAGCTATCACCTCCTCTATAGCCTCACACAAGTATGTGGAATTTTTGAATTGGGTAGAAGCATCAATGGACTTCACGAAGACGGTGTCACCTGAAAAAATAAGCAAAACCAATTATTCAATAAATTAGAAAACATAAATCAGCCATATTAAATTATTAATCACTAAATCAAATTCAAATTTCAATGTATTGAGGTAAGTAAAATTACCTCTGGAGGAAACTAAGAAATTAAGCAGCATCCTATTTCTCCTATCAGTCCAACCATCAGTCATGATGGCACAACCAATTATCCTCCACTGCTTGTTATGCTCCTCTAATTGTGCTTTCACATCTGCCACCTTTTGAGTCAAAAGTGGGCGCTTTAATACATCTTCACTAGGGGCTTTGAACCCCGCCCCACATATGGTTATGGCATCAACCATATTTTTCTAGAAAGGTGACCTAAAACATGTCATAAATAAATTAATAAGTTACATAAGTATTGTAAAATGAAATTTTTTAAGTTTTTAACTTTAAATCTGAATTCAATAATGATATACATCTAGATTCTAAAATTTAAATATAAATTTTAAAACAATTAAACGAAAAAGAATTACCTGGCTACATGGAAGGGAATGGTCCAGTAGTACCAAAAGTCTGCAATTTCCTTTTTTGTTGCATCATGTGCGTCCTTATTCCAACCCATGCTCTCAAGCGACGGTTGGGAACCAGAAGTAGTGCGTGGTACAAAATATGAGTCCACCCTAGATTTATGAAGTCTAGGGCCAATGCTAATATTGCCACTACCACTAGTAGTAGCAACACCACTAGCACTAGGAGTACGCATAGGAATAGCTGATGCAGAAACAAAAGCACTAGCACAAGCACTAACACTAGGACGGTATGGAGGCATGGAAGAAGCATCTCCAACAGCACCAAGTCCCTGTCCAACTCCAACACTCACCAACTCCTGCTTCTATTTCTTTTTCATTTTTTTTTGCATTTCAAAAGTTTCTAACTACATCTACACTTCACGAACAACCTTCAGGAGGTGCTCTAGTGCAACCCACTGCATCATGGGCGGGTATGCGTGCAAGATGGTATTTTAATCTATTTATGCCTCCATGATATATTGTTTTACAGTAGTTACATTTTGCGTCTCCTCTTTTCATTCTGGGAAAGATTTCAACATGTTTCCAAGCAGGGTCTTTTCTGACTGGGGTTTGAGACATTGTGAAAATAATAATATGGTTTGATTTGCAAATGAATGTGGCTGCAAAAGTAGAGTTTCTAAAATTATTTAAGTTGCAAGTAGGGTTTGTAAAAAAAATATGCAAACTCAAAAAAACAATGATTTTACAAATTACAATGAATTATTTGTTAAAAAAACACAAAAAAAATGAATTAAAGGGTATGTGCAAGATCATCATGGAAAAAACAAGCCCTTAAGTGGCAAAAAATTAGAAAAACAGAGGCAACTTGACATAAAAATTTGAATAAGTTATCTATATTATTTCAAAATATGTAAGAATATAATCTGTAGAAAATTGAATGTAGTTTCTAAACTACTAGGTTTGTTAAAAACAAAAATCTATTTGGTGAAAATTTGAAATTTCAATGGTACTTAAATTTCAGGGAAAAATAAGGAGTAGGTGTCTGTCTGACCACCCTAACCAAAATCAATTTTTTTTTTATAATATTTTAGATATAAGTAGAGCATTCATGCCCCAATGTGATGCATATTTTTTTGTAATTTTTTTTCAAGTAAATAATTAATTATGAATTTTTTATTACAACTTTTTAAAAAATATAAAAACTTGTATATCTAACCACCTTAACTTGGTCAAAAGTTCATGAAATTAAATTTTTCTTTTTTTGATCCTATAGTATGCAAAACATAGAATGTGATGCATGCTTTGGATTCAAAAAATATGATATCGTTTGAAAGCTATAGATGTTTTTCAATCAGCCTATCAATCAAGACTTTAGTCATAATTTGAATAGAAAATGAATAATAATTACTTATTAAATTCAAAGTAAAGCATAATTTATATCGGTGGAAAGCTGAGAATCTCCTTTAAAAACCCTTTTCATTTCATCAATTTTGGGTAAAAAAATAGTCATCAACCACATACCCATCATATTGCCACTTTTTGGCCCATCATGATCCTGCACATACCCTAAAATCAAACTTACCTCTTAGATTTGGCTTGGAATGCAATGCAAACTCCTCCCAATCACTAGTAATGAGCTCTCAATGCACCTCCTTGCTGGTATGAAGCTCCCCAAATGATATATGACCCTAGATTTGTCTTCAACAACTTGTTGGTTGCCCTCTCTTCTCCTCCTATTTTTCCAAATGAATGAAATGAGGTTGCTTTTAGGGCTAAGGAGATAATATAAGTAAAAAATATATATATAAAACTTTGAGTTAATTTTTTTTTTTGCCTTTTTGACCTTTGTTGCACTGGTTGCATCCAAGGGTCGAGACTCTCCTAGACACTGTGCATCCAGTGAGTCCAGCTTGGATGCATTTGGATGTGGCCGCGTCTATGCCAACACTCCCAAGACGTGGCCAAGGCTACATGGAGCATGACTCATCGCGTTCGGGGCTTCTGGGCGAGTCTCGGGACTATGATTTGGATTGATATTCCACTTTTGTGTCTAGAGGATATGTTGCGGGAAATCTACTTGACCTAGCTGTGAGGTTCAAAAAAATGTTGATATCTTAGACTGTTTGAGTGAAGGAATAATCCTAATGTTTTGTTGGATTTTTTTTTGATGTTTTTTTGATGTTTTTGTTCTTTTTTCTATTTTGAATGTTTTTGGCTTTTTTCTTTTACTTTTCGATGCTTTTGATCTTTTGTTGTTTTCCATGACCATGATAGGATACTCAAAGATCTAATCCATGACCAAATTTTTGACATGTACCCCAGTTGTGGACAAGACAACTTTCCTTAATCAGTGAAAAGCCATGGTTGGATATCTTATTTTGAAATGAATGGATGGATGTTGTGGAATGATACAAGTTTATTCAAACATAGTTCCTGTATACGTCTAAAAATGGTCATGGTTAATCAAGCTTGTTAATTAATTAAATATAAATTATTTAATTAATCTTCTAAAGTCATCTACATATAAATAAATTTAATTATTTATTTATATTGTTCACTTTCATAATTCTTATACCTTAATTAAATAAATAACTTTATTTAATTATTACCATCTCCCATATTCCTCTTAATTAAATTAAATAAATTTATAATTTATTTATATTAATTATCATGTTATTCTAAATTTGAATATTTGAATTCAAATAATGGAATATTCCTCGAAACACTATCTTCATCTCATAGTTAAATTAAATATTATAAATATTTAATTTAATACCATTTCTCACTCCACAAATAATTAAATATTTTAAATATTTAATTACTTTCTACTTTCATCTCTCACACATAATTAAATATTACTTATTTAATTATGTGAACTTCTAATTTCATCCTCACATATAATTAAATAAGTTAATTTATTTAATTATGAAATTCATTCCCAACTCATTCTTCAAATGACAACCTTCCTTCAGTTCTAAATGAGAAAAATTGAAGAGGAAACCTTCTATCTCTCTCTCAACTCTCAAAAATCTGTCACCGTTCATCCCAACAAGCTTGATCTGAACCGTTAATCATGTCAGCCAATCAAATTCTTTCAAAAACTCTTTAAATACATGTGCAAATCCAAGCATTGGCTACGACGACAACGAATACATATACGCAATTACGCTTATGCATTTGCATCTTTAGCACTTCAGCAATAATCATATCTTGGCAATCATCTTATCATAACATAGCAAAATCTTGCATCTTAGTATAGCATGCATTTTAGTTGAAATCTCATTCTCTAATAGTCCATTTCATTGAGCTTGGCATGCTGAATCTAAGAGCAATTTGAATCAACAAGACGCCGGAGATAGAGAGCAATAAGATGACTTTGAAGAAGCTGCACTAAGAGTTTTTTTATATTTTCTTTAAGCTTCTTTGATATAAGGTTTTATTGAATGTGTTTGAATTCATTATAATTAACATATTTTCATACACATAAAATGGCGCCCACCGTGGGGCCCTGCCCCGATTTTAACCTTTTTCTATAGAGCATTCTGACAAGTTTCCACATTCTAGAGTTCGGCCTTCAGAAAAATATGGCATTTTAGCACATCCGATACTTTCTGCAGCGCATCTGGGGATTTAATTCTTCTGTTTTGCAGGTTTTTTAGCACATCTGGTGACTGTTCTAGCACTTTTGAGATTTATTTTAGCGCATATGGGATATAGAATAGCGCATATATTTCATCAAATTTAGAGTTAAATCTGCACTTAGTTAAAGTAGCGCATTTAGGAACTATTTTAGTGCATATAAGAGTTAAGCTAGTGCATTTAAGGTAGATTGTAGAGCAATATGGTTGCATTATTTATAGATTTAAATTTTCGTTTAACTAAAGTAGTGCATTTAAGAATTGTTTTAGCGCATTTAGGATTTTTCTGTAGTGCATTTGAGATCTGTTTTGGCGCATATAGGGTCTATTTCTGTGCATTTGAGATCTGTTTCAGTGCATCTGAGGTCTGTTTCTGTGCATATACTGTCTGTTTTGGTGCATATGGGTTGTAACACAAATACAGAATTTTGAGTCTGATGCCTTCCGTAGACAGAATTTTCTCTGGTTAAAAATAAGCAATCCTAGGATAGTCACATCTAGATAAAACGAATCAATACTAGGATAGACATGGAATTGAAAATGAAGCAATCTAGGACAGTCACCACATAATGATCTTGGAGTTAAAATTGAACAACTTATTTTTGTGAAGCAATATCTTCACTTAGATTAGATCATTGTGATTTGGGTTTTAAAAAGAATATTTGTTTGCTTTTTATGTGGCAATAGGTCTATGCTCTCCCCTTAATTGGGTGGTTAGAATACCAGAATTGCCTCTTTAATTTCATGAAAATTTACTACTTTAAATACATCCTTTAGAGAGCCTACTCTTGTGGGAAAAAGTACTCACCCAAGAGGAATGACTCAAGTGGGTTCAAGCCAAAGCCAGGCTATTCCACCCCACTATAAAATTTAAAGCAAATATGGGGAAACCCTTTTTTTCCGGTAGTGTGCAAGATAACCATCCCCAAATCCTTTGTTCTAAAGGTTGGGAGGTCTCCTGAGGGAGCTTATTATTGTCGCACCGAACGGAAACCCTTACTATGAACCTAGTGTAGTAGCCAGCCGAAGTTAGTTTCCGAACATCCTAATAATCACAGTGCAAGGGGAGGGAAGAATCTTCCACCAAGATACTCACCATATAACTACCAAGGACCATTTGCTCAAAGGATCTGGTATCCACTTCCGTCACTCTGAGTACGCGCCTAGAAAAGACAAAAACACGGGCGCCCCTTCGGGGGTGACACGGCTGTGTGAGTCGATGCAGTTCTAAGATGTGGGTTGTTGATTACTAGGATGACCTACTTGAGTACTGAGAGTGAGTCTACCTGAATTTTCTTTCATGTGCTAAACCTATGAAAACACTTGTTGAAAACATTTTCTTGATCATACACTTGATGTTAGTATAGGATTTCAAAAACAACTATTTTTCATAATGTTTGTTGTGTCTTCCATCACATTAATTCAGATAAAAGATCATCCGAAATGAACATGAAGAACAACAACTAAAATCATTCAAAAGTTGTTCATGTCCTTGGTCTAGTGACATTCTCGATATTTCTCTCATGCTTAGAGAGTGGAAATCAACAAAAATTGTCAAGAAATCAGTTTCCAATAGGATCAAGAAACCAAAGAAACATTTAGGGTACAAGAAAACATTGCAAAGAAGAAATTTTTTGCATAAAATTTGACACGTCTTGCTTCATTACTGCGGATTTCTTCATAGATACCAAGACTTTATTAGGGGATTCACTAACGAGTACTCTGTAGATCCCTTGGATTCTCGAGCTTATTATCAAAGATTAGCTCTATCTCAACGACATAATCTTAATCAACCTCTTGAGTTTGATAATATACCACAACCTTCTATTGAATATCCTTTACATCCTAGTCAAATCCTTCAGTGACTTTAAAAGCTTTCTTCGAAAACAAAGATCAAATCTTTAAGAGTGCACTTTTCAAACAAATTTTTGATTATTGATTCAACTTCCCCAACAGGATTCTGACATCCTTCATCATTGGAAGCCACAATAAAATAAAATAAAATTAGGAACATCTTTGATCATATCATAAGATTCACATCTTATCAGATCAAGATATCATCATCATCACACTTGTCAGAACTGTGATCTAAGTTTAGAAAATCTCTTCAAAATCATATGCCTATCTCTACAAGATCTCAATACAATAAATTGAAGGACACAATCCAACAAGAAGGTCATACCCAAAACACTCAAGCAGAAGGTGAAAGCAGTAATCCTCTTTACAATATAAGTCGTAATCCACTTTTTAACAACGACATGGATAACAGAGAAGAAAATCCATTCCACCAATACAAAGACATGAGAAAAACCCATATAGATAGTGATGAGGAACAAGATGAAGAATGTCTTAGAGAGGCTGAGCAAGATCCAAAATTTCACAAAGCCATAGAAAAAATCTTGCAACGTGATAAAGAAAAATATTTCCTCTATCTAGCTAACCAAGGAGCTAAATTGGCTCATGACTTTGATATCAAGAATTTGAAGAGTAAACCTGAAGAAACAACCCTATCTAATCTTAGTGCTTTGACTCAACAAATTAAGGCACTTCAAGGACAAATTAAAGAATTACAAGGGGGAACCACAACAAATAAATATACTCTTGAGAAAAAATTTCCTTACCCTTTTGATCGAAGTCTCAACATGATTCCATTTCCCAAACATTATGAAATTCCAAAATTTGATCGTTAGAATGGGAAATTGGATCCAATCAATCATGTTAGAGAATTCAGAAACATGACTTTAGAGTTCACTCATGAGGACACTTACTTGATACGTTTGTTTCCTAGGAGTCTTGGAGGTCACTCTATGGAATGGCTATCAAAGATCAAACCTCTTGTCAAGAAATTTTTATTAATCAATCTGTTTATATCACAATATGTGTACAACATCCAACACCAAATCACTATGATAGATATTTGTAAAGTTGCACAAAAACCTAGTGAACCTTTTATTACTTTTCTTCAGAGATGGAGAAGAATATTCACTAGATATCCACATCCTATTCCCGAAAAGGAAAAGATGGTCACCTTCATTAACAACTTAAATTCAAAAATGAGCTATCATTTGAATTTGCATTGCCCTCCCTCTTTTGAGAAATTAATTGAAGATGCTATAACCATTGAAGGTGCTTTGGTCAAAAGAGGAATAATAAAACTTGAAAAGGATAATCCTAGCTCATCCAATCATCATAACAATCAGGAAAAGTCTAAATTTTGGACCCATAACAAGAACGTGGTGAATGATGGTGTTATTGATGTGAATCATGTCTCGACTAAGCCATTTGTTCTTAGTACCCCAAGTACTCCTCGCAACAGCAATTATAACAATGTCAACTTGGTTACAAATCAAGGAAATAATCCTCCTCCTCTGAGGAACAATGTGAATCAACATTCTACTCCCAATCAAGGGACTGCCAACAATCAAGGTTACCGAGGAACCAATAACAAAAGCAACTCCTTAGGGAATACCTCAAATACAAATCCACAACGATTTTCATTCTTCTCTAGTAGAACTTACAATCCACTGGGTCAATCTTTGGAATCTGCATTCAAAGAGTTGATGGGTAAAAATGTCATTACTTTGCCACCTCAACAAAACTATGAACCCAGTGTGAAACCTCCATCATGGAATGAAGCATACTATTGTGATTATCATCAGTGAAAAGGTCATCGTACAAATAACTGTCAATCCTTGAAGAATACCGTTCAAGACTTAATCGAAAATGGCACCATCACAATAGAAGGACATCAACAATCAAATGAAGACCACCAAGAATTTCGTAACCCTTTTCCCAACTATCAAAAAGGTGAGCCCTCTAGAAAAAGTGTGAATCATATCAATGATCCGTTAATCAATCATATCTACACTGATGACAAACAGGTCAATGTTATAAAAGTCAAGGAAAAAATGGAATATAGGGAGGTCAATGCAACAAAAAGTGTACAAGCTAAAGTTTTCTTAAAGGGTGCCTCTTCAAAATCCACTGCGCCCCTACCACAATAGTAGTATGATTTAGTCAACCAACTTCGGAAAACTCTGGCTCAAATCTCTATCTTAGAACTCTTGAAGATTTCCTCAGCACATAAGGAAATTCTTGAAAAGGCACTCATTGAAACAATTGTATCCATTGATTTGGATGTGGACCAATTTCAAGCCATGGTCAGACACTTTTCCTCACCCACATGCCTTTCATTCTTCGAAAAAGATGAAGTTTCCATAACTCATCCCCATAATTCATCATTATGTTTAGAGGTCATGGTTCACAAGTTTCGTGTCAGACGAGTTCTAATAGATGGAGGTACTAGTTTGAACATATGTACCATGAAGTTGGTTAAGGCTTTAGGATTCTCTAAGGACTCCATTGATTTCAGAAGAAATATTACCATTAAAGCCTACAATGATGAGGAAAGAGCATCCAAGGGTCTAATAATGCTACCCATCAGAGTGGGACTTGTAATCAAAAATACTTTTTGTCAAGTATTAGACCATGATCTTGCATACAATATCTTGTTGGGTCGTCCTTGGATCCAAAAAATGCAAGCTGTCCCATCAACATATCATCAATGTCTTAAGTTTCCTTATGATGGACATGAAATCACGATATCAACTAATAATTCAAATATTCAAACTTGAGCCAATATCAAATCCAGTCAAGATACTTTGGTTCCTAACAATCGAGAAGCTCATACTAGTACTTCTCTCAAGATCGACACACAAATCAGTCAATTAGCCAATAGTTTTGATAAGAAATTGAAATTCAAGGACCATGGATTCGGGGAGTACTCTCTCTGTTTGGCTAATTTACCTACATCACCTCAGTCACATGGACAACCTTCTATCACACAACACCAAATATTAGCAGCATCAACATCAACGCAACCACCAATAGAGCCAATCACAAAGTTTAATGGATGATTCATCAAAGAAAAATTCCCCATGGAAGATCCCGATGATAGAGAAATTATAAATTGGCTCTATAAAGAGGAAGATGAAGCAGTTTTTAATGTCAAATTACCAACAAATAGATATGGAAAAGGGTATTCAATCATGCAGAAGATGGGCTATGATAAGGGTCCTATTGGAAAAAGAAAAGAAGGGGTAATTGAGCCTATTCACCTTCAAGGACTAGTTGCAAAAGAGAAAATCGGATTAGGCTATGATACTAACCCAAAAGAAAGAACATCTAAACAAATGTTTGACACTGTCTTCACATTGCAAGAAGGTTCAGATTCAAGAGAAGCATGTTTGGCAACAATTCATAATTTCGTGGATAATAACTCTGACACAGACTTTGCGGAATATGAATGGGACACCATTTACAATGATGAGTTCTGGAGGGACAAAGAGGTTGATGTAATACACAAGTATACCCCAACTCTAATCGAAGGTGAAGGGTCGGGATCCCAACCACAAGAATCTGAACTACAAAGTGACTATGATTCTAGTGATATTGAGTTAGAGTTAAATGAACAAGACTATCATGAGGATAGTATCATCATTGATCCACCTCATACCTCGGATCCTATGTTCAACTCCATTATGACTATCACCATAGCTGATTTCATGCAACTTGATGACCCGCTATCTTTTATCCATCCTAATCTCATTGATTGGGATTCATCCAAACCTATCGATATACCTATGTTTCTAAGTGACGAATCTATCGTCAACTTCCTTTTTGTAGATGACACAAATGATTGTTCCACCAGCGATTTTCAGCATAGAGTCTTTAATCAGGAGAGTGTCAAGTCTCCTAGCTGCAAAAACAAAAATAAAAAAGAAAGATCTAATGGTGAAAACCAAAATCTAGCAGTGTTAGATAAATAAAAGATAAAATAAAGAGCGTATCGGATGGTAAAAACATTTTTAAGGCACCAGACGATGGGAATCTTGACACTCTCCCAAAGCACTACCATGAGCGATCACCTATCTTGATTGAACCTACAAATGTAGTCAACCTTGAAACTTCAGAAAAACCAAGGATTTTACAGTTAGCTGCATTAATGACAGAGAAAGAAATACCAGAGTTCATGGAATTTCTAAGAGAAAATCAAGTCAAATTTTCTTGGTCTTATGCGGACATGCCAAGTCTTGATCCCAATTTTATCATGCATCACCTGTCTATCAAACTAGGGGTTAAGCTTGTGAAACAAAAACTCATAAAAATGCACCACCATGTTGCATTATTGGTTAAGGAAGAAATGAGAAAACTCCTTGATGTGGGCTTCATAAGATCAATCGACTACGCATAATAGTTCTCCAACATTGTTCCTGTGTCCAAGCCAGATAAAAGTGTCAGAGTGTGCACAAATTTTAGAGATATTAATAAAGCATGTCCTAAGGATGATTTCCCACTTCACAAATTCGACACTATAGTTGACCTGACAGCTGGCCATGCCATGTATTCATTAATGGATGGTTTTTCTGGTTACAACCAAATTAAGATTGCACCCGAAGACTAGGAGAAAACAACTTTCACATGTCCATGGGGGACTTATTGTTGGAATGTCATGCCTTTTGGTTTAAAGAATGTTGGAGCTACGTATCAAAGAGCTATGACTACAATATTTCATGACATGATGCTCACATTCATGGAAGACTATGTAAACGACATATTAGCTAAATCACACATGAGAGAAGTACTCCTTGAAGTATTATCTAAAATATTTGCAAGGTTGGAAAAAAGTTTACCTAAACCCTAAGAAATGTGTTTTTGGGGTCATGTCTAGAAAACTCTTGGGGTATATTGTTTCAGAAAAGGGAATTGAAGTAGATCCTGCTAAAGTATAGGCAATCATGGAAATGCCTCCCCCAAGGAACACCAGTCAATTGAGATCATTACAAGGATGACTTCAATCTATATGAAGGTTCATTGCACAACTAGCCGACAAAAGTCTACCTTTCACACATCTACTACATAAGAATGTTCTCTTTAAGTGGGATGACAAGTGTGAAGTGGATTTTCAAAAAATCAAGCAGTACTTGATGACTCCACCAGTTCTAGTACCACCAACTCCAAAAAAACCATTAATCTTGTATATTGTTGCAATGGAGACATCCTTGGGTGCATTACTAGCACAAGAAGACTATAGGAAAGGAACGTGCAATCTATTATATCAGCCACACATTGATAGGGCATGAACTCAACTACACATCCATCGAGAAGGCTTGCTTAGTAGTAGTCTTTGCTTCACAAAAATTTTGGCACCACATGTTAACTCATACAATCAATCTTGTTGCAAATATTGATCAACTCAAGTATCTGTTAAGCAAGGCATCATTGATAGGAAGGTTAGAAAAATGGGTAATGATTTTGAGTGAGTTTGACATCCATTATGTTGATTGCAAGGCAATCAAAGGACAAGTTATTGCTAATCAACTAGCTGAAGCACCACTGCAAGCAGACCATCCCCTGCACATTGAATTACCAGATGTTGATGTCTTTACTACAAAATACAAGCAACCATAGTGCCTATATTTTGATGGTTCTTTCACTGAACACAGATTGGGGGCAGACATTTTGTCACCCCTCAAGGACACA
The DNA here is from genome assembly GCA_007258455.2 of Sequoia sempervirens. Classification (NCBI taxonomy): domain Eukaryota; kingdom Viridiplantae; phylum Streptophyta; class Pinopsida; order Cupressales; family Cupressaceae; genus Sequoia; species Sequoia sempervirens. The sequence continues at coordinate 257,649 of VDFB02324016.1, read as the reverse complement.
CCATTCCTCGATCATATAGGCTGATGTTTCCATGCACCAACAACATAGCTGAATATGAAGCATTAATCATCAGACTTAAAGTAGCATTGGAATGGAGAATCACTGAATTGCAGGTGTATGGTGACTCACAATTGGTCATTTATTAGATTAATGATGATTATCAGACCAAAGATGACAAACTGTTGCCTTATAAAAATATGGTTTACGACTTTAAGAAATGCTTTGTGGACATCAAATTCACACAAATTCCAAGGCTTGATAACAAAGCAGCTGACGCCATGGCCACAATCGCATCATTGCTACAACTCCCAGAAACTCAGACTCACTATGAATTTTTGGTGGAACAATCATTTACACCTGCCTATGACACACCTGAAAGTCAAATCATTTGCCACTTGGTAGGAACCGATTCACCTTGGTATGGAAAAATTTATGCCTACCTAAAAGATGATATCTTACCACCAGATTTATCCCGTAACCAAAAGCGAAATTTTATTTTCCAGTCTGCTCGCTACACTCTTATCATCGACACCCTTTATCATCGTGGTCTTGATGGTACTCTACTTCGATGTATTGAACATGATGAATCTAACAAAGCCTTACAAGAAGTTCATGGTGGCATTTGTGGTACTCATTCGAGTGGATTGAACTTATCCAAGAAATTGATTAGAATGGGTTACTACTGGCCTACAATTGCCATATTCATGGGAATCTCATTCATGCTTTTGCATAGGAACTTCAACCATTTACACCAACCTGGCCATTCTCCCAATGGGGATTAGATCTAGTAGGTAAGATTCATCCTTCATCATCAAACAGACAAAAATTCATCATCACAACGATAAAGTATTTTAACAAGTGGATTGAGGTAGTACCTCTCACTAAAGTCATCGAAAAACATATCTCATCTTTTATACTCAACTATCTCATTTGTCGGTATGGCATTCCCACCTCCATCATCAGAGATAATGGATGACCATTCAAGAATCAAGATGTTGATGAAATTTGTGAGAGATTTCACATTTAGCACAGATATTCAACACCTTACTATCCACAAGGGAATGGCCAAGCAGAGGCCTCAAATAAAACAATATTAAATTTTTTGAAGAAGACTGTGAATGATGCAGGGAAAGATTGGCATGTTCAACTCAATCCCGCCTTATGGGCCTACAAAACTAGTGTCTGCACGCCAGCAGGAGCTACATTGTTTTCCCTTGTCTATGGAGCAGAGGCTATACTTCCTCTAGAAGTTGAGATTCCCTCACTTAGAGTCTCACTGAAAGGTCTCACAACAGATGATGACTACAGATTTTCCTGACTGCAAGAGCTAGAACTTCTAGATGAAAAGAGACAAAGAGTAGCTGACCATTTGAAAGCATACCAACAGATGATGTCTCATAGTTATAATCACAAAGTAAAGCCACATACCTTTTAGGTGGGTGATCTGGTTTTGAAAGAAAACCCACGAAATCAGAAAGACAGAGAAAAGAAAGGAAAATCTGAACCAAATTGGCTAGGTCCTTATGTGGTTATCGCCGTCTACGGTTCAGAAGCCTACAAGCTATTGACGCCAGAAGGGGACCTGTTTGGCGAACCCATCAACAACATGCACCTGAAAAAGTATTATATTTGAAGTGGTTATCATCATCGGAAAAATTCCTAAAGAAATCTAAAAACATCAGAAAAAGTCTTGAAGAAATCTAAAAACATCAGAAAAAGTCCTGAAGAAATCTAAAAACATCAGAAAAAGTCCTGAAGAAATCTAAAAACAACAGAAAAAGCCCTGAAGAAATCCAAAAACATCAAAAAAAGTCCTAAAGAAATCCAAAAACAATAGAAAAAGTCCTAAAAAAAATGCTTACCTTGGTGAAAACCTGGCAAACAGGCATCTCGGTAGCGGGAAAAAAAAGAAAAAGAAAAAAGAAAAAAGAAAATCAAAAAGAAATAAGAGAAAAATGCAATAAAAACAAATAGCGAAAATCTAGCAAACAGACACTATTTCTAGCTCTCCGTCTATTAGTTCATGTTCTGCACTTGGCTTCTCAGCCTTCATTTCATGCATCTTTCCATCATCTTAGGGCCATACCAGCATCATGCTGCCATCATTTTCTTAGAGTGATAATGTCTTATCATGGCTTGAATATTGTACATATTCATTTCAACAAGTTGTGTCAATACTGGGGGCAAACGTTGACATACTAGGGGCAATCAACTTTCAAGTTTTACCAAAACAACTAGACTATAACATTAAATCAAATCATGCGAACAAACAATCAAATCTTATGAACAACTATCCAATCAATTTTTCCAAAGCGCAATAGTTTTCAGCAAGTACCATATCATGACTCATATCTGGATGATCTAAAATTTGAATAATGTTTGGAATAGCAGTATTATATTTTGAACAATGGCTGTTTGATTTTTGATATCAAATCTCTGGAGCACACTTGATGATGTACTGAACTAGAGTGGCGAGGAAAGAGAATGATTATTTTTGTCTATTGTCTTGACATTAACTATTCATCTATTGCAAATATGTCGCGAGACATGATTTCCAAAGCTTATCATTGATGAAAGTTCCAAATTTGCATCAGAAGGTGGTTAGTCTTTGTCTATTTATGCAAGATATGCTCAGGTCATCTTAGTTTAATTGTACCTCGATGCTTGTGTTTACTCGCTATTTCAAAAATCATGAAAGTTGTACTCAGGTCATCATTGGTGCTAATATAACCTTCTGATGCTTGTACATACTTCCAACATTTTAAAATGCTCTATGATGATTCAGGAAAGATAAAAAAAAATCTCAACAAATGGTTCATTTCATTTAATTGCATTTCATTTTAGATCATTGTGCATATCTGCATATTGCATTTGCATCCGAGTTTTCTTTGAAAGGCTAACAAGAACGTCAATGACTGCCATGTCTCTTTGGAATATTTGTGGAGGACATTCAAACATTTGTTTCATCATCACCTTTCATCTTCATTATCATTTCATTAATCATTATCATTAGGTCCTATCATTTGTCATTTATCATTTATCATTTAGTTGCATATCATTTAGATCCTCTATCATAATCATTAACATTTTATCATTTTCATATTCATTTCATTTTCCTTTTACACATTTGCATCCCATTTATCACTTTATTTCATTTCACCTATCATTTATCATTATCATATCATTTCGTTATCATTTCATTTCATATCATTTCATTTCATATCATTTCATTTTCATTTCATTTCACTCATCATTTATCATTATCATTTCATTTTTGTTTTCATTTCACTCATCATTTATCATTATCATTTCATTTTCGTTTTCATTTCACTCATCATTTATCATTTTCATTTCATTTTCATTTTCATTTCACTCATCATCTATCATATCATTTCATTTATCATTATCATATCATTTATCATTTATCATATCATTGTACCATTATCATTTCATTTATCATCATCATGTAATTTCATTTATCATATCATTATCACTATCATATCATTTATCATTTATCATATCATTATCATTTATCATATCATTATCACTATCATATCATTATCATTATCATTTCATTTATCATTATCATTGCATTATCATTCATCATTTCATTATCATTTATCATTATCATTTCAACATCGTTCATCATTTCATTATCATTTCATCATCATTCATCATTTCATTATCATTTACCATTCCATTATTGTTCATTTCATCTCACTTATCATTAATCACTTATCATTTATCATTCATTTCATTTCACATATCATTTATCATCATATCATACATCACATTATTATTATCATTTCATTAAGATATCATTACATTGTCATTTCTAAGCATCCCATTTTCTTTTATTATCACTTATCATTTTCACTACATCACATTGCAATACTTATCATTTATCATTTTATCATACCTTTTATTATTAATCACATCCATTTATTATAATTTGCACATCATATCTTTAATCATTTACCCTATCCTTCTACCATTTTACAAATTCATGATGCATTTCATAAACACAACATTCATTTTCCATCATATTATCATTATTTACTTGCATTTGAAAATCCAACAACAAAAATTCCATACATACGTTTTTATACCATTTTAAACAACATTTTCATAAAAAATATCAAATATCCCATGACATATATCCACCTGCATGACATTATTATTACGCATCTTTCATCATTTTTCATCATCATAAAAACATCATATCAAATCATCTTGCATATCACATTAGTCATCAAATCATTAAAATGCATACCAAGATCCATAACATATCAAAATAAATGCATATCACATAATCATCCCATATCATATCATCAAAAATAAATACACATCACATCATCAAAAAATCATTGCCGCTGCATATCATCGCTCATCATAAATAATACAAATGTCCAAGGAAACTGCAAAGTCCAAAGAGAGATACATATGATCAAAATCAATATACATGATCCAAAAATAATATACATCACAACATCATACACTAGTTGGTTGATGCCCCTGATGGAGCCGGTTTGGAAGGAGGTGGCCTGCCACTAGTACTTGTGTCTGGATCCTGCCAAGGCCCAGTAACCCCCAGACTCTGTGTAGCTATCCACAACCTGCTCTTGGTCCTACTGCGAGACCGTGGAAATGGCTCCCTGCGTTCGAGGGGACACAACTCCTTGTATCTAACTCGGCAGTACTCTACCTCCCTCGCCATCTCCATACCCTCGACAATCGTATCTCACAAGGATGCACTCTCTACAATGCCCATGAACCTCTAAACGACACCCTCGGCCTCCACTGCCCTCCATCTCAGTGCATCCCTCTTTATGATCAGCTGGGCTATCTGTGGGTTTGGGGAAGGCTAAGATACCTGTACCTGTACCTATGCCTTTGCTTGAGCCTGAGCCTGTGTCTGTGATAGTTGCCCCTGTAACTATGCTATCAAACCCTGCGCGTGCCCTAGCTGACCCTACATAGTCTGCACCTAGGCCTGCAACGTGTCAATTTGTTCCTACCATGACGAGGAGGATACCCTGATGATAGTCTATGGTCTGCCACCAGATCTGGTCCGCCATACAATTTGTGCACTGGCCAGGCTATCGAACCTCTACCTCACTACCCTCTCCACCTCTCCTCCATCATCCCCACCATCTGAGTTGTCATCATCCCTACCACCCTCCCCCTCATCTCCGCCACCCTCCTCCTCATCTCCACCCTCCTCCTCCTCTCCACCCACCGCTTTCTCTCCACTAGCCGCATGCTCCTGTCTCTCCACCCCTGGCTGCTGTACTACTACAATGGCCCCTGGCTCATCGGGGCATGTAAATTGTGGGAAGCGATGTGTGTGGAAGTACACTAGGTACTCATCTAACATCTCGACATCTGTCACCTTTGGCCTGTATGCCCATACCTCAGGCTGTAAGCTCAAATACTTTGTGTATGCCACCTGGTATGTAATGCAATGGCCCCATCCAGGATAATCCTTGCGCCACCCATAATGAGCAATGCCTTGTGGCATCCCCTACGTGAATTTGTAGTGTCTCTAAACCCGCAAGGCCAAAAATCTCTCAATAATATAAGGGGTTCGTCCTATCAGATACGAGGGTATACAAACATATTGCATCTCCAAATGATATGTGTCCCAAGGCTCACAATCTGTATACGACCTCCATGTGATTGCATTCAAATCGTCTAGCACACGTCACCAGTACTCCAACTTTCCTAGCTTGGGTTGTACAAGTGCACCGGAATATGCATATATGTATGGGCTGCCTAGTGGCCTAGCCCTGGCACATGCTGGCCTTGTAACCGTAATATGCTCCCATGCCTAGATCTGGAGCAAAGTCACACCACTGGCCAAACTCGTCAATCCTCGGTAGACCACCTGATGTAGATCATGATATAAATGAGCCAAAATGCAACTCCCCCAAGCATACCTCTGTGGCTGAGTCACCATCCACTCTAGCATCCTCCCCCAACTAAGTGAAAATCCCTTTGACCGATGGTACCGTCCAAGGAAGCCTCCAATAAATGTGCCCAACACTGCAACTAAGGCTGGATATCTACTAAAATCCACCCACGGCACCCAATATCCTACTATGGACATGTCACTATAGATCCTACTCAATGCCTCCATCCTGTGGTCATAAACCACAAGGGCGCCTACCACAGGAATCCCTAGAATCCTATACACATCCTCAAGTGTCACAGTCATCTCACCAGTCAGAAAATGAAAGGTGTTATGATCAGAATGCTACCTCTCTGCCAGTGCAGTCAATAGTCCCCTATTGACTCGAATCCCTCATGGGATAGTCAACAAAGATCCCATCCCACAGTCACCTATCCACTGTATCTAGATGCTGGAGTCAGCTCTCCTATCCACTCCCAGCATATCGGGAAATGCTCTCTAATCTAGAGGTTGTCGAAAACCTCCTATTTTATTTGGTCATCACAAGGAAAAATTAATCAGACACATACCAATGGCTCATATCAGGTGTTCTATCTATCAAGTGCTCATATCAGGTGTTCTATTTATCAAGTGCTCATATCAGGTGAATCATGTTAGTGAATCATATCATGCATATCTTGCAATAACGACTGCATCTATCTATCTGAATCACAAATCAATCCACTCTACTATCATCTACTATTTGGTTTCTATCATAGAAAGCAAATTTATTTATCAATCTACTCTTTGTTTTTCATTCATGCGAAGCAAAGTTATTAGTCAATCAATCCACCAAGTTACTCTTTATTTTCTCATTTCCAGGAACCAAAGTTATCAGCTATCTACTCTTTGTTTTCTTTTTTGGGAAGCAAAGTTATTAGTTAATCATCAAATTTTCTGTCATTTCTATCAATATCAACATGATGGAAAAATAATTTTTCTATCTATTGACTAAGGAAGTAATGTACATCATCATTTTTCATCACAATTACATTCTGCCAAAATTTTCCCAGATGCACTAATCTGTGCCTCTGATGCGCTAAAACTTGAAAGCGCTATAGTTCACCTCGAAAGTGCTAAAACACATAAACCACAGTTTTTGCATCCTAAAAGCACTAAAGTTTTTCCTATAAGCGCTAAAAACCTATATGTGCTAAGATACCCCTCCAATGTGCTATTTCATCATCTAGATGCGCTAAAAACCTAAATGCGCTACAACATCCAGTAGATGCGCTGCTTCATTTCTTAGATGCGCTAATTTACATCTATTGCCACCAATTCCTAGATGCGCGACTCTTTGCCCTATATGCGCTAAAGTTTTATAGCCGAATTTCAACCCTATAAGCGCTAATCTAAACTTTGTATGCGCTAGAACACTTGGTTTTATCTTACACCTAGATGTGCTACTATAAACTTCAAAGCGCTAAAACAGACCCGCATATGTGCTAAAATGTCATCTTTTTCCCTAAATCCGTGTGAAAAACTTACAAATATTAGTCAAATTCACAAAATTTTGAATCATAAAGGGTTCAATTGACTCACCGGTGGTCCATACGCAGTTGATCTCTGAAATCGGCGAGCCCGCTTGAATCTATGCATGTGAATTGGAATCTGCATCTCGCCAAGTCACTGTTAGAGCATCAGAATCACTGTAGCAAAAGGGTGAAAATGACTTCCATTTTTACCCCTTTTTACCTTATATGAGTCATTTCAAGTAAGTTTTTGGTGGCATTTTCTTTTCTATCATTTTATTCTTCACCAGAAGCATCTTTTACACCAATTATCGGGAGTTAAATCACTGCATTTCATCATCCAATCATGTTTTTCAAAATTCATATCATCATCTGTGATTTACCTCCTGAGGGGGCATCATTAGCATCGACATCAAAAACATATCAGGGACAAAAATGTTATTTTCTTTGAAGCAATGTGTTTCACACATCACTTCAAAGAGGGGCAAAATGTATACGTTTAAAAATGGTCATGGTTAATCAAGTTTGTTAATTAATTAAATATAAATTATTTAATTAATCTTCTAAAGTCATCTACATATAAATAAATTTAATTATTTATTTATATTGTTCACTTTCATAATTCTTATACCTTAATTAAATAAATAACTTTATTTAATTATTACCATCTCCCATATTCCTCTTAATTAAATAAAATAAATTTTATAATTTATTTATATTAATTATCATGTTATTCTAAATTTGAATATTTGAATTCAAATAATGGAATATTCCTCCAAACACTATCTTCATCTCATAGTTAAATTAAATATTATAAATATTTAATTTAATACCATTTCTCACTCCACAAATAATTAAATATTTTAAATATTTAATTACCTTCTACTTTCATCTCTCACACATAATTAAATATTACTTATTTAATTATGCGAACTTCTAATTTCATCCTCACATATAATTAAATAAGTTAATTTATTTAATTATGAAATTCATTCCGAACTCATTCTTCAAACAACAACCTTCCTTCAATTTTGAATGAGAAAAATTGAAGAAGAGGAAACCTTCTATCTCTCTCTCAACTCTCAAAAATCTCTCACTATTCATCCCAACAAGCTTGATCTGAACCGTTAATCATGTCAGCCAATCAAATTCTTTCAAAAACTCTTTAAATACATGTGCAAATCCAAGCATTGGTTACAACAACAACAAATACATATACGCAATTATGCTTATGCATTTGCATCTTTAGTATTTCAACAATAATCATATCTTGGCAGTCATCTTATCATAACATAGCATAATCTTGCATCTTAGTATAGCATGCATTTTAGTTGAAATCTCATTCTCTAGTAGTCCATTTCATTGAGCTTGGCCTGATGAATCTAAGAGCAATTTGAATCAACGAAACACTAGAGATAGAGAGCAATAAGATGACTTTGAAGGAGCTACACTGAGAGTTTGTTTATATTTTCTTTAAGCTTCTTTGATATAAGGTTTTATTGAATGTTTTTGAATTCATTATAATTGACATATTTTCATACACACAGTTCCTGTTTGCCAAGTTTTCACTATGGTACCTATTCTAAGAGCACCACAAAGTGGTTTTCACTCAAAGAACATTTTATTTCTCTTTACTATTTTTCTATCTTTTTGATTTTTTTGTTTTTTTCATTCTTTTTTCCATTTTTTTGGATTTTTTACCCTTTTTCATGGGGTATTCTAACATGCTTCATGTGTAGAACTTCTTGAGGTGGCTATTGTTTAGTGGTTTAGCTAAAGTTTCTCCTTCAGGAGTAGCTAACTAATATACCCTAGAGCTGTAGCTTGCTGTGATGACAAATGGGCCTAACCAGTTGGGTTCAAAATTCCCTTTGCCATCTTGATTTAGTTGCACTTTTTGATTCTCTTTGAGGACTAATTCACCAAGTTGAAAGTTCTTGTCCTTGATCCTTTTGTCATAGTTTCACTTAAGCCGATTCTGATAAACCTACAGATGGTTTAACATGCTCAAACATCTTTCATCTAGGAGTTCTAATTCATTCAACCTAGATACCCTATATTTTTCATTGCTGACCATGCCTTTTAATGAAACTCACAATGAAGGGATTTCAACCTCAATAGGAAAGATGAACTATGATCCGTAGACCAAGGAAAAGGGTGTGGCACCAATAGGTGTGCGAATGTTGGTTCAGTAGGCCCATAAGGCTAGGTTTAGCTGCAAATACCAATCATAGTCGGCTTCATTAACAATATTTTTAAGTATTTTCAGTATGGTTTTGTTAAATGCCTCAACCTAACCATTTCCTTGAGGGTAATAAGGCATGGAGAATCGATGGTGGATAGAGAATTGGGAATAGAGCTCTTGAACATCCTGATTTTTTAATGGGGTTCCATTGTTTGTTATTATTGTTTGGGGAATTCCATACCTGCAAATGAGATAATTCAAAATGAATTTTGATATCTATTTTTCAGTGATATAGGTTATTGGAATTTCCTCTATCCATTTAGTGAAGTACTCTATTGCTATGATAATGAATTTATGCCCATTGATGAAGCAGGTGATATCTTTCCTACCAAGTCTAATCCCCATTTCGAGAAAGGCCATGGTATGGTTATAAGTTTCAATTCTTGTGTTGGTGCATGAACAAGGTCACTGTGTTGCTGACATTGTTGACACTTTCTAGAATACTGTATGCATTCATGTTCCATGGAGGGCCAATAGTATCTTGTTCTGAGAAATTTTTGGATAGGTTAAGTCTACCAGAGTGGGATCCACAAATACCTTCATGAACCTCTTGTAAGTTTGTTTGTGATTCTTCTGCATCAAGGCATCAAAGTAACATACCATTTGACTATGCCGGTATAGGGTATCTCTTAAGATGGTAAAATGAGAAGTTCTACAAGTAAAGGTTTTATTTTGAGTGATTGTTAAGTCAATGGGTATGGTACCATGTTGGATGTAGTCAAAGGTATCTTGGTACCATGGGGAATTAGGAACAACAACAACACATACCAATTTTGATTCCAGGATGTCGAATACTGGTACCAACAACTGTTCCACTAGGAACTCATATTTAGGCACGTTCTATGGAATATAGAGAAGTGAGCCTATTGTTGCCATTGCATCAATAGCTATGGTATTGATTCAAGGGATTTTCTCAAAGGTTATTCTAATGAAGTATTCCTTGAAGCTACCCACCATCCTTTTATATGGAAACAATTTTTCATCTTTTATTTGGTACTCATTGTTCACTTGTTTGATCACTAGTTGAGAGTCTCCAAAGACCTATAGCTCTTTTATTCTCCATTCAATAGCCATTTTTAACCCTATTATAAGAGCTTCATATTTTGAGATGTTGTTCATGCATGGGAATGCAATCCTATAGGCCTTGGGTATACTCTCTCCTTGTGGTGTGAGAAATAGAATACTAGCTCCAGATCCATGTTGAGTATGGGGCGTATCAAAGTATAGAGTCCATTGGTCTATCTATTTTTTCATCAAAATACTCTCATTTGGAAAATCCACTATGAGAGGTTTATGATCATCTAAGGGTGCTTTAGCCAATTGGTCTGCTATAATATATCCTTTGATAGCTCTCCTATCTAGATATTCTATATCAAACTCACTTAGGATCATAAACCATTTGGCTATTCGACCTATTAAGGTTGCCTTTGCTAGTAACTATTTGAGTGGGTCTATCTTAGAAATCAGCTTGACCTTTTTGTTTAGGATGTAGTGTCTCAAATTTTGTGTTGAAAACATGACTAAGAGACAAACTCTTTCAATGGGAGAGCATTTTAGTTCATATCCCACTAGTGTTCTACTGATATAATATATTTACCTTTCTTTATTGTTATCATCCAACTGGGCCAAGAGAGCTCTTAGTGTTGCTTGTGTGGTAGACATGTAAATTATCATTTCCTTTTCTAGAATAGGCGGCATGAGTACAGGAGGAGTATGTAGGTAATCCTTGACTTTTTGGAATGCTTGGCCACATATCCTATCACACTTGAAGGCGATGTCCTTATGTAGGAGATGAGTGAAAGGGTGACACTTGTCTTCCAATTGTGCGATAAATCACCTGATGGATTGCAGTTTCCCTTTTACACTCCTTAACTATTTTAGTGTCTTTGATAGAGGCATTTCCATTATTGCTTTTACTTTGTCTGGATCTAATTCAATCCCTCTTCTTGATACTATGTACCCCAAGAACTTTCCAGTTGTTACCCCGAATACACATTTCTTAGGATTGAGTCTCAGATTGTATTGTTCAAGACAATCAAATATCTTGGCCAGGTTTGTTAAGTGTTCTAGCATTTTGAATGATTAGAATGTAATCCACATAATCCCCCATGATTGTGTTTAGCATATCATGAAATATTGTTTCCATTGCTCTTTGATATGTCACTCCTGCATTCTTTAGACCAAAGGGCATTACATTCCAACAAAATGTTCCCCAAGCATAAGTAAATCTTGTTTTGTGTTGGTCATTTGGAGAGATCTTTAATTGGTTGTATTTGGAGAAACCATCCATTAAGGATAACATCTCATGCCCTACTGTTAGATCTACAATCATGTCAATACTTGGTAATGGAAAGTCATTCTTCAAACAGGCTTTGTTCAAGTCTCTGAAGTCTTTACATATCCTTATGCCCCCAGTAGGTTTGGACACTAGTACTAGATTTTATATCCATTGTGGATAGTTGATGGTTTGATGAAACCCGCATCTAGTAGTTTATTTAGCTCTACATTTACTAGTAATGCTATCTGTGGATGCATTTTTTTTAGTTTTTACTTGATAGGCTTTGCTCCAGGAATTACAACTAGATGATGTACCATTAATGCTAGATCTAGTCCAGGCATGTCAGCATAGTTCCATGCAAAATTTATCTTCTGGGCATTGATGAAAGTTGTGAAGTTGTCCTTTTATTCTAGGTCTAGTGATGCAGCATGGTAGGTTATCTTCGAGTCCTCTATTGTGCCAACATTTATGGGTTCTACTTCTTCCACTATTAGTGTTGATCCAATACTTGACAAGTGGTTTCTGTTAGGGCTAGCCCTATCTGTATTGGTAACCTAACTGTTCCTTTAGAATTTATTTCTAGATCATTGTAGGCCCTTATTGTGATACTCTTTCCTTTGTCAATCACATCGTTAGAATACCCCAACTATTTGACAAATTTTAAGGTACAAATGTTTAAACTTGCACCATTATCTATCAGTACCCATTTGATCATGGTTTTATGAACACCAACCTCTATGTAGAGGGATTGGTTATGGAATGTTCTTTGGGGTAGATCTTTCTCAGAAAAGATTAAGTGATTACTTTGTGTGATTTTACCAACCATAGCTTGGAACTGACTAGGATTGAGGTCATCAGGGACTATTGTTTCCAATTCCTTTTCAAGTATTTTCCTATGGGTAGGTGATAGTTTTAACAACTCTAAAATTGAGATTAGGGTAGGTGTTTTCTTTAATTGTTCCACAATACTGTAGTCATTGGGTGACTTGATTGTAGTTTTGGGTGGTACTCCTTGAATTGTAACTCTTCCTCAGTGGGTGGTTATGTTACAGTTATTGTCTCCTCGTAGAGTTACTAAGTTTTCCCTATTATCATCAACTTGTGAGAGGGTTCCTAAAACTGTTTCCCCATATGTGTAATTGGCGTTATGGTACTCTTGTTTCTTTCCTTTGTCATTCCATTTGGAATGGTTTTGGATTGGTTTTGAGAATATTGTTAGGTCCTTATTCCCAAGATGATGTTCGACATCTACCTCCCCTTTGTCTATTAAATCTTGGATAAGGTGCTTGAGTCTCATGCAGTTGTTTGTGGTGTGTCCTTTGATCATATGGAAGTCACACAATTCCTTGTTATACCATGGTGTTTTTAAACTAGGTTCCTCATAGTTTGGACGATCATTAGTTTTGAGGAGGTTTTGTTGCACTAGTTTGCACATGACTATTTCCAATGACTCACCAAGTACTGTGAATTCCCTTCTTGGTTGATCATACTGCCTTTCTTGCCCTCCCTGATTCATTTGTGGGTTCACAACCTGATTGTTCTTGGGATAGGTATTTTGGTTGTTTTGTGCATTATTTGGAATATAGCTTTCCTGTGCTACCTGTGGTTTGTTTTGAACTATTTTATGTGATGGCCATAGTGTTCTAGCATTGACCACTCCATCGTTCATGACATTTTTGTTTTTAGCCAAGACTTTAGGTTTCTCATTTGAAGTAGACAAACTGTCTTTTGAGCTATTTATTTTAAGGGAACCTCTTGCAATGAGGGATCTCTCAATATTCAATCCTTTCTCAATGCTTTCTTCAAAGTCTACTAGACATAACATTGTGAGTCAATAATTGATCTCAAGTAAGACGTTGGTAATGAATATGTCTACCAATTCCTTATCAAGAATGGGCCATTTACATCTACTAGTCTTGTGTCTCCATTGTTGTAGGTAGGAGATAAAAGATTCTCCTTGATTCTGTTTGATCATGGATAAGCTTGTAATGGTGACATCTTGTTCAATGTTAAAGGAGAAGTGACTTATAAATTTGTAAGACAATTCATCGAAGGTTTTGACTACTAGTGTCAAATGGGTGAACCATTCCATAGCATGGCATGTAAGGATGTGTGGAAATAGTCTCATGAGGTATGAGTCATTGTGTCATACTTCCATGCATGATACTAAGAAATCTTGTATATGCTCTACTAGGTCCCCTCTTCCTTTGTATTTGTTGTCAAACCTAGGTATTTCAAAATTCTTTGGAAAGGGTATTGTAGTGACAAATTGATCAAACAGGAATGGGCATATCTCTTGGATAGTATAGGTTTTCTTTTGTTTTTTGGCTTGCATGCCTACTACTCGTTGGGTGACAACTTCTAGCTTCATTTCCATGTCCATTTTTGGCATGTTTGTTTGCAAGTTTTGTGTATAATAGTCTTGTTGTCTCACCATGTTTGGATCATATATCAAATATTGTGAAGGTATGAGACCTTAGTAACTGTTTTGGTCGTATACTGGGTTAGGTCCTTGATGGGTGTAAGGAGGGTTATCTCCTTGTTGTTGAGATGAAGTGTATTGAAGGTTACCCTATTAATGCATTATTGGGACACCTTGTTGGTAGGACGATTAAGGAAGGGTGCTCTCTGGCACACCTTGTTGTTGGGCATAACTAAACTGAAGGTTACCTTGTTGATGTGTTATTGGGACACCTGGTTGGTAGGACGACTGAGGAAAGGAACTCTATGGAACACCTTTTTGTTGGGTAGGACTAAACTAAAGGTTACCCTATTGATGCATTATTGGGACACCTTGTTGGTAGGATGATTGAGGAAGGGTGATCTGTGGCACACCTTGTTGTTGGGAAAAATGAAACTGAAGGTTACCCTATTGATGTGTTATTGGGACACCTAGTTGGTAGGATGACTGAGGAAGGACATTTTGTGGCACACCTTGCTATTGGGTAGGACTAAAATGAAGGTTACCCCATTGATGCATTATTGGGACACCTTGTAGGTAGGACAACTGAGGAAGGGAACTCTATGGCACACCTTGCTATTCTGTTGGACTAAATTGAAGGTTACCCTATTGATGCGTTATTGGGACACCTTGTTGATGAGTAGACTGAGGAAGGGTGCTTTGTGGTTGGTATTGATGGTTCAAAAGGGGACCATATGGTCCACCTTGTTGGTGCTACTGATTGTTAAAAGGGGGACCTTGTGCTCCACCCTGTTGAAGGTATTGAATGTTTTGAGATGGATCTATGTTTGAGGTATTTTGAGGTATATACTACTCAGGAGGAGGATTTTTGTTTTTTGGTTCATACTGTGATGGTCCTCCTTGATATAGTTGTGCTATTGTTGCTTGTTCAACCTGAGTTGGTCTTCTGAATAAGGGGTTCTCTTTGGGTTGACCATCATTTTGTGAGAACACCGGTGGCATGTTTGGAATCTCTAGAGGTTCAGTTATCTGTCTTACAACTGAGTTATCCCCTAAGGGAATAAGGTTGAAATCCTTGAGAGCTTCTACATTGAAATCCATTGGTAATTTAGCACCACTTTGTGCTAACTTGAAGAAATAGGAGTTTGGACCATTTCTCAATAACATGTCCATTAGTTTAAGAACCTTGGGGTTGTTGGAATGTTCAAATAGTTCATCCTTGTTTATTTCTTCCTCTGTGTCTACCTCCTCTATAACCACTTTTTTTGGGTCTTGGTTGTTTTGCTCAATTACCTCTTTCTATTTGTGATTTAATTCCTCTTCATTGAAGTTATTTCTATACATATGCCTCTTCTATGGTGTTTCAAGATCAGTTGGCCTATAGCCCCAAGGGCTACTTTCATCGTTTATGACATCAGTTGGTGGGATACTAGTGTTGGTTTTGTTTGCTTCCATTTTATTTCTGTGTTGTAACCTCGTGGTTGTCATAAATAATTACCAAACTTTTTGTGATTGTTTTCTCTAACTCCTATTCTCTGGAAAATACATGGCCTATTGGTGCAAAGCAAAAATAGAAGTGATATAGCTGGTTTTGATGGTTGTGATATCTCCTTGAGAAGAAACCTTTGGAAAAAAATTTTGTAGGGAAATTCTTTGAGAGCCTAAGTAAAGACTTTCATTTAAGGATCTTTCTCTTTCCAGACCTAAGGATCTTTTGCTTTCCAAAAAGAATGAGGTATGTATATTTATTGCCACGTAGGTGGTGGTAATATAGGTCTTTTGGCTGCTAGGTCTT
The DNA here is from genome assembly GCA_007258455.2 of Sequoia sempervirens. NCBI lineage: Eukaryota > Viridiplantae > Streptophyta > Pinopsida > Cupressales > Cupressaceae > Sequoia > Sequoia sempervirens. The sequence goes on along the minus strand of VDFB02324016.1, from coordinate 241,487 downwards.
CCATTTCTTCTTCTTCGTCTAAGACGATGGATGCAGTGAGAAATTGGTGGGGTGTTTTTTTTTCTTAAAAATGAACGTTCTCAAACTGTTGATGATGTCAGTTTGGGCACCTTCAATATGTGTGTTACCTAGTTGAAATATTGGTGTTGCAATACCTGGTTGTTGAACGATAGTTGTGGGTCACCAAATGGTCACAAGGTATGTTATGTGGCAGTTTATGGTGTTCAATACCCTATCATAAGGTCACTCAATACCTATTTCCACGTAGGAGGTAGTAATATGGGTCTTTTGATTGCTATGTTTTCTTTTTCTTCCTCCTCATTTAAGATGATTGATGTAGTGAGAAATTGGTGGGGTGTTTCATTTTTCTCAAAAATGAACGTTCTCAAACTGTTGATGATGTCAGTTTGGGAACTTTTAATGTGTGTGAGACTAGGTTGAATAATAGGTGCTACAAGGCCTGGTTGTTGAACAAGAGCTATGGGTCACCAAATGGTCATAAGGTGTGGTCGTATGGGGTGGTTTTCTATGAAACTCAAAAACCTTGAAGTTTGAGTGTTGTTTTTGAATGTGGCCACTTTTTAGAAATCAAAATGCTGAGGAACTAGGGTCGATATTCCACTTCCTGGTCTAGAGGATATGTTGTGGGAAAGATACTTGAACTATCTATGAGTTCCAAGTAACTATTGATATCATAGAATTTTTGAGTGGAGAAATGATCCTAATGTTTTATTGGATTTTGATTTCAAGTAAGTAGTATGGGAATAATGGGTGTGAGAATTTTGTGACCAATCTGATTTTCCAAGTGTCTTGTTAAAGTAGTGACCTTATAAGCAACTTCAGTTTATTTTTCCCCTAAGTGTTTTAGCAAAAAAATTGTGAGTTGGAATGGCAATTTGTAACCTCTTTGTGTTTGTTTCCTTTGTGTTCTTGAGTATGGAAAATGATATAATAGCACTAGAATGACTCAAAAGCATGGACTTTATGTGACCTGAATGTCTATAACTCAAATTGTGAAATCACAACACCTAAGCCATAGTTACCAAAGTGTTTACTTTGATCAATGCAACCTAAAAAATAAAAACTGAAATGTTTGGAAACCTTTAAGGATAAATCCTTTCAAGGACTACAAACATAGGACTTCTTTCACAAGTATACACTAACTCAAAGGGTTTGTGGTTTGACCATCTTGTTCAATGTTTGTTTTGATGTATTCTTTTTTAAATCAAACACAAAATTTGATGTCACAATTGTTTTTGAATGTAATTGGGAAAGTTTAACATTAACAAACAATTACAACCTTAGTGGAGAGGAATCATCCTCTTAGGTGGGCCTATCTCATGTTCTGAAGAGATGATTTTACATGTGACTTATGGCACGGGCTTGTAGTTGGACTTGGCAAGTAACTTCTTGGAAGTAAATTTTGATGCATCACTTTCAGAGAATGTTTTGGATAATAGGGTGGCTTCTAAAAGAATTGGATCTTTGTCATGTTTTGGGGATATTATTTTCAGGCACCTACACATGTGGCATTTTGTTCAATTAAGAACCTTCTAGCCCTTTTTGGTTTTTACACATCACAAGGATACTAAGGAATAATACATCGGTATAGGACATCCGCACCCGACAAGTGATGAACTTTCCTCACACTCACATAAGATTTATATAGCGGTCCAGAATGAAAGTACAACTTGGGTTGCTTATGAGTTCTCTAGTGCATGATGTGTCTTAATAGGTAGGCCCTCTAAGAAGGTAAATTTTGAAACAAATGTGAAGATAAAAAATGTTCTTCACTCACCCAAGATCGCCAAAATGGTGCAAGGGGAGAAGAAAAAACACTTTAGCTTTCCAATCAATGCATGTAAAAAGGAAAATTCATTGTAAATTGATTCATTTTAAACACCTTGAGCGATGTTATCCCCAAGAATATGTGAGTAAAAATGAAATGTTCATTTTATCTTTGCACCAATTGAAGTGTTCAGTACATCAAGCAGTTAAGATAGCAATGGTGTGAAAACAATCAAGAAATATTTTGTTCATTTGAAGCCCCAAAGTTGAAGTGTTTCTAAGAAAATCAGGCCTGGTCATTAAATGGTCAACAAATGTAAATCATACGTGCATCAACAAAATGAAAAACGTTCACACTCTTTTTATGCACCAAATTTAAAGGTGCTTAATTATGGAAACATGAAATGTGTTCATTTTTAGAGCCCAAAATTGAAGTGTTTTATGTTCTTTTTATGAGCACCAAAAGCGAGTTCCTACTTTAGAAAGCTTCAAATGGTTTATTTTAACAACACAAAATTTGAAATGTGAGAGTTGTGTTCATTTTTAGAGCACCAAAAGGAGATTCCTACTTTAGAAAGCTTCAAAATGTTCCTTTCAACAACACCAAATTTGAAATGTGAGAGTTGTTCATTTTAGAGCACCAAAAGGAAATTCAGAACTTAGAAAACTGAAGAATGGTTCATTTTAGCAACACCAAATCAAATGTGAGAGTTGTTAATTTTAATGCACCAAAATAAAGTTCCTACTTTAGAAAAACTTCAAATTTGTTCATTTTAGATAGCACCAAAATCAAAATGTGAGAGTTGTTGTTTGTTCATTTTAGTGCACCAAAAGGAAATTCCTAACTTAGAAAAACTTCAAATTGGTTCATTTTAAACACCAAAATAAAAAATGAGAGTTGTTGGTTGTTCATTTTAGAGCACCAAAATAAAGTTTTTCCTAATTTAATAAAAAAAGATTGTTGCTCCAAAAATCTTGGACCGATTGTCTTCCCTGCACAAAGGTGCTAGTTGTTTTCATAAAAAAAATGTGCCATAAATCTTGCAAGATCTTCCCAAGAGATGTTAGAAACTTTCCAAACACAACAACAATCAAATGTTAGGGTTAGATAATTGATTAAGCAACAAAAATCGTACAACCTAGACTAAATTTTGAGGTAAGTTAAGTTTAAGCGCCCCAATGAAAAATTCAAATGCATAAAAATTGAAAACCACCTACACAATTGTAAAGATCATGAAATTCTACCTCATTTAAAAAAAAAAGTCTTGAAAAATACTTTCATATGACCAAGATATGGTCATTTAAAGATAGGGTAAATAAAGGCGCCTCTGTTAAAAGAAAATGCGAGTTTCTTACTACAAATGCAACCTTCCCGTGGAAAATGCGACCTTCTTGTAGCAAATGCGAGTTTTTAAGCCTGGAAATGGTGAAATTCTTCTGGGCAGTGGTGTGGAACACTTTTCAGAATCCCTCAGAGCCCTGTAGCTTCAATTCAACTCACAAAAACATTAGTATTGAGGACCATTGGTCCCACCGGGCATGCCAAAATGTGTGAAGGGGGAAAAGGATGTTAGATTTGAATTCAAGATGAACAAGAATGCAATTTGAAAAAGGAATCTAATCTACAGTCAAATGCACAAATCTAAAATCTAAAACTCCTACATATACGAGATTACTTAGCTATACTATTGCAAACATAATAAGGAACCTACTGATTACCAAATGAAATGAAAGAAAAAGACAATTTCACCATCCTGTAGAGGAGTGTATTCACTTGATGTTGGATTGCTCTTATCATAGCGAAGCCTCCAAAGTTCGTGTGCAAAGTGTGGATGAATGATTCGTTGATTGAAAGAAGGAACAAAGCTCTCTCAAGGATGATCTCGACAACACTTCATTGCATAAGGTAAGTTGAAATTTTGATCCCTATTTGTGAAGGGAAAGGCTTGTTATATAGAAAAAATAATTTTGAATCAACGATCAAGATCGTGTTGGAGAATATCCAGATCAACGGTCAAAATGAGTTGAGAGGATTTAGACATGAGGAAATTATGCAAAGTTGATTGCACAATTAGGGTGATTGAAGAATAGATTGGCTAGTTAGGATTTTGATTGCTTGGTTAGCAATTGATTGATCAGTTAGGGTTGAGTTAGGAATAAGATGGTTGAGTTAGCAAAATCAGATTGCTTAGTTAGCAATCCATGATTTTCTCAATCAAAAAGTGGGTGAGGAATATTAATTAATTAATTCCATTTTGATTTTTGATAATTTGAATAGTTTGATTTAATTATTCAAATTTTGGAGGGAAAGTATGATAATTAAATTATTATGATTTAATAATTCAATTAATTTTGAGGAATAAGGTGAATTAGTGACATAATCAAATAATTGGTGTTATTTGACTAATCAGGATGAAATAAGATAAGATTAAGACTTTATTAAATAGTAATTTATTTAATTGGTTGAAAATGATGAAATGTGAATTAATCAAATAACGTTCTGTTATTCGATTAATAGTAGAATTAAGGTTTTCAAGATTTTATTAAATAAACGGTATTTATTTAATTTATCAAGAATGATGAAAAAGTGAATTAATTAAATAATGTTGTATTATTTAATTAATAGAGGAAATAGGGTTTTGGATGTTGTTTGATGCGTTTGATGCATTATGAGATGATGTGGGATGATTTCAAGATGATTCAAAATGTTTTAGAGATGTTCCAAGTTGATTCAGAGTTGTTTCGAGATGATTTAGAGTCGCTCCGAGTTGATTCAGAGTTGTTCCAAGTTGATTTAGAGTAATTCTGGGTTGATTCAGAGTCATTCCAAGTTGATTCAAAGTCGTTCCTAGTTGTTTCGATACATTTTGAATTTGTGACAAGTGTTAAGTCAATTTTACATGTCTACAACCCCATAAATTATAAGATTGTACCATGATTAAATGAAGGAAAAACAAAGAAAAGAGACACATATTTGAAAATGGTGTAGCGGTCTCACTTTAAAAAAAAAAATGATAGTATGTTTATGGGGATAAATTTTATTTGCATGTCATATGTTTTTGTTATTTTCTAGTTATTTAAATTTATTATTTTTATTTTTATTAAGGGCGGGGGGCCTATAGAACCCCTTCTAATTTATGTATATATATTCTAGTGATAAAGTGTATTGTTTGAAACAATCAAGTATATTCAACTTTAAGTTGATATCAACTTGATTATTTGACAATCGTTTACGTCTAATTTTCTTATGATCTCAAGGTATGTTGTGATCATGTGTTGTTTCATTTCTAAACTTTTCTATCTAAAATGATGAATACTTCGAACTTTAGTGGTGTGGCCCATATTGTTATTATTTTTACATTTGTTGTATTTGTTTAAACAATTTTGTTTATCACAACTCAAAATATTTTGTAACTTATCTTTGATTATTAATATAATTTTTACTTACAATCATTGGTCTCCACATCTTCTTTTGTACATATGTTAATGTATTTATTATGATGTACTTTATTTCACTAACTTCAATTTAGATTGTACTTTATTAAATTTGGTTTCTTTAATTTATTTTACCTTCTTAAAATAGATGTTTAAAAATAATTAATTGACAATAAATTAAATATCATTGTTTTCCATTCTATGATTACTCCTTAATGGTGTTACCTTGATATTATTCTCAATATCTTCTTTGAATTTGTAAATGAAATAATTTTCTCATATAGTTTCCTTCACTTACAATTGACTCATAAAGTAAGTTTAATTCACTTAAAAATTCCTAGAATTTGCTAGGCTGAAATATAGTTGCACACACAACTTAGTTTACTTTAGTAGATTGTAGACATTGAAAATATTCACTTAATTATTCCCCTAATAATTGACATTAATTTATTATAGTATCATTCATTAATCATTAATTTCATCATCATTATTATTCTTCATTCATTAAATTACCATTTACCACATATTATCATATATTAATTAATTATCATTTAATAATTCTCACTTCATCCATTTGATTAAATATTATTTAATTGTTTAATTAAATGTGATTAAATTATCCATTTTCAAGTGATAATTTTTATTTTTGAATCATCACTTAACTCCTCTTTTCTCTTCAGTCATCTTAACTGTCACTAATTAGTTAACTTAGTCTCCATTTGGAAACTCAATCTCCATTGATCAGTTAACTTCACTTAACTTTAGAAAATTCTTCTCTTCACACAAGTTAACTTAGTCCACAAATGGAAATTTCATGTGCAAATTTATCCAATTATCAATTTAAAATATTTTGTTATCCTCTCATGGATTCAAAATGGTAATTATCAATTTTCTACTTGAGTTGAACCCATCGTTAGTTTAGTTAATTGAAGTCTTCATTCTTATCCTCATCTCCTAATTGATTTTTCCTCAAAAAATCTATAAATATGATCATTCATTTATCATTTTCATGTCTCAAATCTTAATGCAATTCTTCTTTGTGAAAATCAATCATCAATCAAATCAATGTTATGCTACTAAGATTTGCATCCACATTCCTTCAAGGAAAATCAAGATATCACTTATTTGAGATTTGTAGTGAGGTTGTAAAATACGAATTTAGATTTGATTTTTATTTTGTATTTTCAATTCTTTTGTGTTTATTATTTTCCAATTTCAATTCTTACATAGGTAAACAACCATTTTTGCACCTAAACTAATCTTCTAATTGGCAAGTCCCTTTATGATTAATTTGGTTTGGTTCCCATTTAACATTCATGGCAAGTGAAAGTTGATACAATTTTTGAGGTCTTTAAACAAGTAGTATTTGATATTCACCAAATTCACAAGAATGAACAATAACATTATCAAATATACAAGACATATTATATTATTATAAATGAGGCTTTGATAAAGCCATCTTCAATCAATTCACGTGAGCTACTCTAACAAACTACCAACAATTACTTATATACATAACCATATTAATATACGTTAACTTCACTTACTAACCTACACAACATAACACAAAATAAGAGCATTAGGTTATAAAATAATCAATGCTCAACACACCAACATAACACTACATTAACAACAAATAAATTTTGGGTCATAAGGACTACAAAAACCCAATAAATCCTCTTTAAACTAGATAATCTAGAGATTTTGATAAACATTATGCAACTCTATGACAATAATCTTTTGCAACTAGTACTAGTCAATTTATGCCTTGTGAGGGCTAACCCCATCTATAACTTTGGTGACTCCTTAATAAGTGGAATTATGTTAGATTAGCGAACCATTTGATGCCTTGACCAATATTGTTTAAATATGATAATAGCATTGGAATCATTGATGGATAAAATGGATAAATCTCTAATTTTATTCTCTTAAAAACATTATGATTAAATGAGTGTGTAATTGAGAAATTTATAGATATTTAGGTTCTAAATGTATAGAACATCATTAATGATTGTACCCAACTGCGTGATTAATGTTCTACTTGCTCCATGATCTATTTTAAATGATTGTTGTAGTAAATGTGCCTTACTAAATGTGAATTGGAAAACTTGTTAGGAATAAATGCAAGCAACATGAGATGAACGAATTAAATTGATACAAGCAAGGGAATGGTGTGTACCTAAATTTAGTACAAATAATTTTTTAGTGTGTTTTATGTTGCTTGAAAAAGGATAATATTTGGGAATGAACTAGGACCTTTGAAGATCGCAGAAAATTTCAAAAAGGATTGTCATTCGAACATTGTCAATGGTAAATTGGGACAATGCTAACCAACGGCCAATATACCTAAGGTGAGTCAACAAGGTAAGTTATGTACATTGGATATCATGTCACATGATGATATTTGGTAATAAATGATTGCTCAAGGATCTATTATATAGTGTAGTTAAATAATTAAGGTTAGGATTTCGTTATTGTTAAAGGGAGATTCAAGTTCCTATCTTACAATCGAGGAAGCGAAAAAAATACTTATAGATATATTTTTATCCACTAACTATTGAATTGAATCATATTGTACTTATGAGCAAGTGATAATTATGATTCCTTAACCAGTCATGTATCAAGAAAAATGCATATGAGATGAGTGCCAATAGGAAGAAGGGAGAATCATTCAAACCCTACCAATTCTTCACTTGGTTGAAGTTCTCGAATGTGAACTTGTGTAATGAAAAGTGAATCAAGGTGTGGATTAACATTAAGAGTCAAGTGAATATTGTGTTTGTGGTTTATTTATTTTGAATTTATAAATGAGACCTTATAACCTAAGAAATGTTTTGAGGTCTAAGGACTATGGGTCATGTATATTTGTGGTTATGGGGATAATGCTTGTGGATTATGTGTGATTTGTGTTGTGTTTGAATTATTTGTGAAGTAATATTATTATGTAGTATAAGTGGCATTAAGGGATGCAAACCTCAATTAAGTCTAAAATTTGGATTCACTTTTTAAAAAGAGTTTAAGAGGGCTTAAAAATCTTATTTTAGAGTATAATCATGTTTTTTAGGACCCTAGGTTAAGTACATAGGGGTTGGGAGCTCATTTAAGGAAATATTTTGGATAATTTCTAAGATATTATCTCTCATAAATTTTTCCCTTGAAGAAGGGTGGAGGATTTTTTTTAGTCTTTGAGAAAGAGTAGAATGTGGAGTCTTCCAAACTCATTTATGAGAAAGGAATTAAGGGGTGGAGTGTTAAAATTCCACCCACCTCCTCTTAATGGTGAGAGGAATTTCTTATTGGAGTGAAGCTCACTCCAAACCCTCTCATCTCCCCAAAAATCCCACACTCAAGTATGAGCACACGTGGGGATTTGAGCTTGAGGGATGAATGAGAGAGTGACACTTGTCACCCTCTCATTCAAGGGATTCAAACTCGGATCCCTATTTGTCTCTCATTGGAAGAATAGGAGAGGGCTCTTCTTGGCTTGGGGTTTTCTTTTCTTTACTTGTTTTTAGAGAGAGCTTTTGGGAGAGGGGATTCTTCTTATTTTTTCATACTTGTGATTTTGGAGAGGAAATGGAAGATTTTGGCATAGTGTGATTATGGGACTTCAAGCTCTTGGGGAGGCTTCATCCCTATGAATTGTGTTGAGAGATAAGTCCTCCCTACCTTCCTTCTTATCATTGGTTATTGCATAGATGTGTAAAAAATTCTCTTGAAATTGGTAGTCAAAGGAAATGGCATTTTCCATTCTTTATTTGAGTTTTGTGTGTGAGGATAAAAGAGTTTTAGTTTGTTTGTGACTTGAAAATATTGGTGGGATTTATGCGCATTGTGGTGGTATTGTTGTTATATGTAAGTGGGAAAATTGGAGTGAAATGAGATTTTAAATGGTTCTCCTTACTCAAGGGAATGACTAGAGCTCTAAGAGGCTTTATGATGCCATTTATGGTAGGGTGGAGTGCAATTTCTTCCTCTATTGGCATGATATTTCTTGCAATTTTTTTCTTGATCCTTGAAGAGTATATTGGAAACTATTAACTCCTCGGTTCAACTTGAAAGAATTCATTTGTAATAAAAAAGGCTTAGATAATGAATTTGAACTTGATTTTTTTGAAGAAAAGAGGGTACTCATTGGTGTTGCAATAAAAAATAGTTTATTATTAAGAAATAACAATGTAAGTTAAGTGGAAGGGGTGAAGCTCACTTTTAGATCATAGTATAACTAATCCTCATATTCCATGGTTCATAGTTGTGGGAATAAAAGTTGTTTTAATTATGTTCATTTTCAATACATCAAATAAATAAATAAAATATTATTTTCCCTGTTAAATGGTAAAAAAAAAAGGGAAGTGCAATTCATTGCTCTTTATGTAGGTGACTAGGTTTGGAGATAGACCTAGTCCAATCTAGTCTTGTTTCTCTTTAAATGACTCACACCAATTAGTCTTAACCGGGTTTACACTAACCACATTTAAATGCATATTAAAATTATAATAGGAACTTGTAACTCACCTAGCAAGAAAACAAGGTATTACATTCAAGATGTATTAAAAGAGGAAAGTGTAATCCTTATGGTTAATTAAATAAGTTGGTAGTTCTAAAAATTTAAATACAAACTATTGAATTACCACCTTATTAAATATATATATAGACTATGTATGCAATAAGTTCATTGCTCTAAATATATGGGAACCCTATGTTTAAATAAGCGTGTATTAGGAGATATGTTATTTTTTTGTAAAAATAATATTAATATATATATATATATATATATATATTAGTAATATAGTTGAGTTGGATCTAAGTAGCTACTACATAACCCTTAGATTCTTAATGGAGCCGCCTTCAAAAAAAGAGAGAAGGGTGAGATCTTTATAAGAAAACCATGCCTTGCATTAACTTGTTGAATTAAGTATGTTCTCCCCTTTTATAAGCTTATTCTAAATTGGCATAATAAACTTAATTATAAGTATACTTATTTAACCAAAGAGATGTTAATACTTAGTGCATATTAAATGACATTCTATAAATTTTAAAAAAAAATTGTCATTTGACTAATTTAAATTACCTCATGAGCTTACCATAAAAATCCCATCATAATAAGAATTCTAACAAAAAATATATAAGGACTTGAGCAGTGAAAAATAAAGGAATGATTATCTTCAAATTGAAGCACATCTATTATCTATTTTATTTAAAACAAGAATTAAAACATAGTAGTCTTTTTTAAATAATTAAATATAAATAATTTTTTTTTAAATAATAAAAATAAAAACAAATGAATAAACAAAGACTATGAGAGATTGGGGAAGGACTCAGTCCTCTCCCCAATCCACATCCATCATGGTTGGGGATGGGGAGGGGCATCACCCCTATCCCCACTGTTGGGTGTGGCCTTTGTGGAGGGGTCACAACCCCTTCCACAGGTCGACGACCCCCTATGTAGGGGTACGACCCCCCCTCCCCGCTCTCCCAAATGCTATATACATTTTTAAAAAGGGATTATTCTCTACATCTATTTAATGCAATATATATGTACATATATATACATAGATTATAATCTACAACATGTTCACATCAAATGCAATATATGGTACATAGTAGCATAAATACACATTTATAGAGAAGATTATCAAACAAATAAACCAATGTGTACAAATATCTCTATTTGTGCTTGAGATGGGCAGGTCTTCAGGGTAAAGGAGAAAATGAAGATAATGTTGAAGATGTGGTAAACTTAGATTGACCCAAAGACGTGTCAGAAAAAACCCCTTCTACACCCTTATTAGCCTACATGAAGCCATAACAAGAAAATGCCAGAGAATAACCATTCTTAAAAGGAATACTCTTAATGTTTGGTTTACCCTAATATTTCCCTAATCTGAGGGCTAACATCAAACATCATCTAACGGTTAGAATTTGATGTTAAACCCTTAAAGAAATTTAATTGCATTAGATTGAACCAGTTCAAACTAAATACAATCAAGAAAACTAAATTAAACCATAATGTGGCCCACAAATCTAAATATTATGTCATCAAACCTTTTTTTTTATGTGGGGCTACATAATTTAATATTATTTCTTTAAAGGGATATCTCATAAGGTAGCCTCTACCTTTCCCTTTTATGCACGACGATCAAGCCGAAATCCTCATGCAAATTAAATAAATATTATTAGTTTTATTTGTAATCCCAATTAAAAATAAGCACTCCAATCTATTTTCAAGTGGGCTTACCACTAAGTAATTTATTTTCCCAAGTCACAATAAGGTTTTGACCTTGATTGATTTTCACATTTTAAAAATTAATCCTAATAAATAAATTAAGTGAGGGGTGTCTAACCAAAGGTAGAATATAAAATCAAAGGAGTAACTAAACAAAGTGCTTGGATGTTTTTTGATAAATAAATGAGTGACATGTTGATTTGAACAAATTTAATAAATGATTCTATGTTAAATCGATGAAAAATGAAAAATACTAAAGTATTTGGAACTCAATTTAATAGAAATGTCAATGCAAACCTAAGTTGGGCTAAAAGTGTGACACTAAAACTATTCAAATTAGCAACCTTCTCAAAAAACCATTCCTTTTGAATGTAATTATATCTTGTCAAGCAAGTGTTTAGCATTTTAACAAGATTAAGAAATAAAGAAAGAGAAAATTGTAGTAACTTAGGTGTAGACTAATCTAGCTAAATAGGGATGTGATTTCTATTAAGAAATGGAAGTAAGGGGAGGTAATTTCTACTTGCCATCCTCTATTAAAATTTAATCAAATTATGTCTTTAGGATGAGGAGTATTGTGGATGAGCATTGTAATAAGGAAATTTTGATAATCTTTGATGGTATTGTTACTACCTTATAAAATGTTGGGATGGTTTATTATTTTCAAAATAGGGGTTATCATTCCATTTCATTAACTAGCTTAATAATTATCATAATATGTTCTAGTGAAGGAGAATGATAATTACTTAAATTGAAGTTTAATACTAATAATTGCTACACGTTTAAGGCAACATAATTTAAACTTTGGATTGGAGCCCATGAGTGGTCTTACTTTAAGGGGAAGTACACCTAAACATTATGTTAAAAAAAATTAGTCATGTTTTCTTAGTGAAATTTATGGGCATGGCACTTGGTGTCAGAGCACTAGGTTGCAACTCTAGGGAACTCTGGGAATAAATTGGACGTTGAGTATTGTGTGTATGGGGAAACGTGCAAACCACCTTGTGTTAGAATAAAATGTTGATAGGGAAAATTATAAAGGACTGGCCTTGTATAGAAAATGAGAATGTAGTAATTATCCAACCTAATTAGGGTTTTAATGCGTCCAATGATCAAGAATTGACTAGTCATATAAGTATTTAATTAAAAGAATTAGACCTTTAGGAAGAACTCAATTTAAACATGGTCCCTTGATTTAAGTAAAGAAGGCAAATGACTTGAGACAAAAATAGGTCTAGTTAACAAGGGTTATGATGTTAATCTATCATTTGTTAATTACATTTCCTTAAACATTAGAAAAGATATTTAATTGAATGGGTGGTGTAAGGAGATAAGACATCATGATTATTAAAGGAACCTAATTCCATTGACTTTTTGAATACCATATTCCTAAAATAATAAAAATACAATTGAAGTTATGATTGTTTTGGGGACATGTTTGCTCATAGAAACTGTAGTACAAATAAAGAAGGGAGCATCATAACTCTACTTTTGAAAGCTTGAAATCAAATGAAGTAAAGATATATAAACCTCAAAAATAGATTAATATGATAAAGGTCATGATTGATAAAGAGTAGGCCTCTAAATCCCTAATTTGGGTAAGTCAAACTAGCAACAAGAGTGAAACACTAGAAACCTCTTAACCTTTGTAAATTTGAGCACCTCATAAAGTTTAGATTTAAATTTTGTCAAAGATTAAAATTAAACCGTATAAGTGTAGGTTATTTAACCTAATTTAAGGACTTATTCATAAGTTGATGTTGGTTAGAAACACTCATGAGCTAGTACTTTGTACACCTTAGACCTTGGCATTCCCAGGCCTTCCCTTTTACTCAAAAATCTTGATTTACACTAAGTGTATATTAAGGATTATATCCTTGTGGTTGGTAGGTAAAAAACCCATGTGTTATGACATCTAATGATCAAAGCCTTGTGTTGAATAGTAAATCCAAATTTAGAAAAGTGGTTAAAAAATGGATCCTACCTTGAATTAAATGATAAAACTATAAATTTGCTCAAACACTTTTGCAAGTAAATGAAGACCTAGCAAATTTAAGAAAACTATAACTACCAAACCCTTAAGTCTTATTGTTTAAAGACTATGATAACAAGTGAAAGAACATGATCGCTAAGGTTCAAGTTGAAGGTGAGAATGTGTAGAGAGATACAACTAAGGTATGATTGTGGAGAATCATTTGATGTGTTGTCTAAATAATTCTCTTTCTAGTAATTAAACATAAGACCCTTGTGAAGAGATCTCGTCAAAACGTGAAATGGGATTTAAAGTATTACCTAGGACATGTTATTTCTACTTTCCTTGCACATTGCTAGAAATTTAAGATGTGTTGGTGCAAAACAAATAAGGAAAGATAGATGTTAGCTAGGAAGTAACAATTTATTCAAGTGTTGACCCTATTGGTGGTAGGTACCACTAGTATCGATTAACCAAATGGTTTATTTTGAAATTGAGTAATGAAATATGTATGGTTATGGGGAATTAAGTGATTAGAAAATATGTAAAACTTTCATCTAATGTTGTGAAATTTTATACCATTGACTAGTACTCATTAAATGAAAAACATATACATATGAATATACAATGGAGAAAACTTGAAGGTAGTTAAAACTTCTAGGACTTTGTACTCATTGTACGTCTTTGTACCTTATGAAGTTAGAAGGAACTTTGATTCTAAAAATGATGATTATTACATGTGAATTATATGATTCAACTCTAGATATAAAAATACAAGATTTGTAAATGTATATAAATATTAATAAGTTGTGAGGGTTACTATTGCATGATTTATCATGTGCCTTATGCATGGAGTGTGCTTTCTTTTCTTATATTGTAATGTTCCAAAAGAAAATGGTTCACAATCTTTTTTAATAGGTAGAAAACCTTCTTAGCATATTGTGAAAACTTATATTGAAATTACCCAATATAGATACATTAGTGAACATAACAAACCTAGTTAAATGAAAGAGAAAGCAAGTATATGGCTAAACATAGCGATCTCATTTTTACCATATTGTAATGTTCCAAAAGAAAATGGTTGTTCCTTAATAGGTAGAAAACCTTCTTAGCATATTGTGAAAACTTATAGTGGAATTACCCAATATAGATACATTAGTGAACATAACAAACCTAGTTAAATGAAAGAGGAAGCAAGGATATGGCTAAACATAGCAATCTAATTTTGACCATATGTGTAATGTTAAGCATCAAATTAGTAAGATAAAAGTGTCATGTACCATGCATTGGAGCAATACCTAGGCTACAATTTACTTATGCAAAGTGAGTAGATAATAACAAAATTGAGAAGCAAAGTGAACCTTGTTTAAATCAAATGAAGTGTGTATGGGTGCTTTGATTTTGTGTTATAGTGTGGTGAACTTCATAAAGTGTATTATGTTGTACCATGTGAAATTAAACCTGTAAATGTGTTGTGCCCCAAATATGAGATATAAGGTATCTGACTTAGAATGAGGTTGGGTGGACATCAAGCACAACGATCCCCTATGTGTACCCTTTGTGATAATCTTGTGTAAGCTAGCTAGTTATGAAATGATGTAGACATGTTATGTGGGAACGTGTGCCTACTAAATGAAATGTGATATCTTCTTCTGTAAATGATTTGTTCTTATATTAAATGTGTACCCTAGTGTATGGCTCCCCTTCGAGATTGATCAATATTTACGATCAATTAAAGCATGAATCATATTTGCATCAGAGAACAACAATAGCAAAACCTTGCTAAGAATCGCAGAGATTGCAGATTGCAAATACTGCTCATAGCATGTCAACAACTTGCTAACAACATTTAGTTTTGATTTGAAATATTAACCAATTAAAAGAAAACTTTAGGCCATCAATGAATACAGCTAGCTTTGACAAAAACACATTTCTAGACAGAATCTTAAGGCACAGAACATACTACGAATGGAGAACTTTAGCTTAATTCTATTAAGAAGCTAAGAGTCATATAGCAAGTCCATTCAGAGAAATCCACACAAAAGGACTTGTTCTTCACATATTACGAATCTTATTGCCAATTTAAAAGACATTTGCTGCATTTGTCTTTTGGCAACATCTTGTCTGTACAATATATTCATAGAACACTTAAGGTTGTTAATTTTCCTTCTGTATGCCCTGCTTGCTTATGTGGATAGCTCCAATGGGTCTCTTATACACGTACCAATATGCAATAAGAAGATAAACCAGAAAGTTTAGGAAACTGAGGATGGCCAGAAGCCAGAAGAAGTAATCAATATGTCCATAGTTCAAATTATCAGGAATCCATCCTTTCTTTCCATGCCTTGTTGTAATGCGAGTAACAATGGTAACAAGTACAGTGCTAAGGTAACTCCCTAATGCTTGCGAGATAAGTGCAAGTGCACTACACAAACTTCGCATGGCATCAGGTGCTTGATCATAGAAGAACTCTAGTTGTCCTATGTAAGTGAAAATTTCAGCAGCACCTATTAAAAAGTACTGAGGAACCTGCCAAAAAATGCTCATGGGTATGTATGATCGTTCGTAGTAGTTATGCTCCGCGACCATGTTAAGTCTCCTGATCTCCACAAATGCCGCAACGACCATGGCAAAAATAGAAATGACCAAGCCAATTCCCATACGTTGTAGATGGGTAAATCCCATTTGGTGCCCAGTGTATTTACGTGCAAATGGAACAATAAGAAAATCATAAACTGGAACCCAGAATATGACACTAAGAATATCAAATATAGTTAATGATGCTGGTGGAATTTTGAAATGGGAACCGATCTTGACATCCATAGTATTTCCTTGTTCCACAAACAGTGTACACATTTGACTGTAAACAGTGGTAAATATAATAACACTGACCAAAATTGGAAAAAACCGGATAATTGATTTCAACTCCTCCACTTGAGTCACAGTGCAAAGTCTCCATGGGTTGATGTTACCCACTTTACACTTCTCATTTTCTGTTAGTGTTGCAGCTTTGTCCAGAAAGTTGTGCTTATACAAGATATAAAGATTTCCAAATGTTAAAAATTTACCACATATAGAGAAAAAAAATTAAAATAATTTGAATCAGCAATGTTAAAACATGGTAAGAGAATATCTGAACAGTTTTATTTAAGCTTTATCTAAACAGATTACAAGGAAAATAGCAGATGCACGTGTCTTAATAAAAGGAAGGAAGAAGTGGCCCATTACAATATATAAATGCTATTATGTGTCATTTGAAGGATACAGTACATTCTTACAGAACAATGTAAATAGTCAAATCTAGATCCATCAGCAGTTTCATGTCTCTCAAGGTCAACCAGAACCAATGAAGAAACTAAGAAATTTCAAATTAAGTCCTTCAAAAGAGTAATATTATTTTTTTGTTAACTATGTTTTCCACTAATTTTATGACTCGTTTGGCTTACCCAAGTAAGAATATATTAGCCTTTATTGCTTGGTATGGGAAGTATACAGGAAAGGGATATCTAGTGCCACATCTGCTAATTTATTTTTACTAAGACGAAAATCCATCCTTCCAGGAATTAATGTCTCGGGCAATTGCTATTTAGTTTGGTATAATAAAATGGTCCATAAAACTAAGATGCCAATTTTGAAGTCGCTAACAATTAAAGGTAGTTTTTTGTTTTTTGATTTGGTAAATTTGAGTTCAAAGAGAGACCAATTACAGGGATCTCTTCTTCATAGCCTTAATGTCGAGATCATTATTAGGGGGCCTCAGTCCCCAAGACATTATCACCTTGTTCAAATCTTCGAGCTCAACGGTCTAGCGAAGGCCCACAGCCTGTGAGCACATTAATGTCTTCTTGCGCCTTGTGCCTCTTACCCAACCAAACCTCCTTATGCTATATGTTACATTCCCTATGACTTAATATGTTATTGTTAATGGAACCTTGGTCGTTAAGGTAGTTGCAAATCCTCCTTTCATGTGAACATGAAATAATGGATTAAATAATTGTTTTATTGTTGCAACTGAAAGTGCGAATGTGAATGATTATTTTATTATGCGGAAGTATTTGATGATAATGATGTTGTTATTATATGTAATATGAATTTATGCGTAAAGAATGGCCTAACTCTAGTTTCCTGTGTCAAGTGATTGCAGGATCGACATCGCACGCAGGGAAAAGGGGCTATCATCAGGGAGAGGACATAGTTGACAAGGATCAAATTGTCATCAAACTATGGGTAGTACATGCAATGCCATACCCTTGGCCATGGTTTAAATAATATAAATAATATTAATTATTATGATGAAATAATATAAATAATGTAAATTTTGATTCTTAAGCCAGAAATTAAAATATACGATATTTATCAAAGAAATTTCAATTATATATAACAAATACTTTATTATTAATAAAAGAAAAGAAATTAAATATTAAAATATAATAAATAATTAAATAAGGATGGTTTTTGTGCGGGAGTGAGCCGTCAGTATTGGAAATTTGAGTTTATCGCCATCCTTCAAAGAAACGTATGAAATGCAAGGAGTCAGGAGGATTCCGGAAGGGAAACCAAAAAGGCAAACCCTTATCAAGTCGGTCTCTCTCTCTCAAGAGATTCATTCCCCTATTCTCATTTTTTTACTTTCATCTTTCTTGGTCGGAAGGGTTTTCTTGGGCTCTGCTACGTTAATATTCTCATTATAAAATTCTCCGCCATAGCATGGGTTCTGTTTTTGGCATTCATCACTGACAATTTTTCCAGAGGAGTTTAATCTTCACTTTCCTGTAATCAAGCCTTCCAAACCACCTCGGCAGATCACAAATTATTTAGAGCGGACTTCTCTTCATGAGTCGGGTCAAAAGGATTCACGCATCAATCTGTGCTAACATCGTTCAAGCTGTAGGAAGCATCTGAGCGACCAGTTGGTGGCAAGACTCTCCACAATAGTCAAGTTCCAGACGTTTTTGCCGGGTACGTAATGGAATTCCAATTTGCTAATCTCGTTATTATGTCGGAATTTATTCAGTATATGTATCATGAGTTCCCTTATAGGCATTTCCCTTTAGTAGAATCGAAATAGATGGTAATCCATTGTGCGAGTAAAATATGGCATGGACCAGTTCTTCCATCTTTTGAATTAGCTAACGAACCATCATCGCCTACTATGGATATTTTGGACTCTGTTCTTTTGTGAATTGAAATTCCTTAACTTTCTTGAATCGGGTAGACAGCTGCAACCCCTAATTTCAATCCCTAGTGATAACCGATTACTCCAACTCAATTCTCCATTATTAATGAAGCCACTTTGGCATACCGTAATTTATTTCTCTGATACAGTCCTGTGTTATTGATTAGCCATTTTTTTTTCCTAATCTGCATTTCTTTGCCCTGGAAACAAAATGTTTGTAGATATTCTTCAGCGATCTGGTATTCAATGTTAATATATTTTCTGTCCATGCTATAGAAGTTTAAATCCAGAATGGGTTTCTTCCTTCTTCCTGAATCTTAGCCGATAAATGCTCTCTTCCAATCTGTAAGTTATTTTGAAATACTGGTCGCCTGAATCTGTGAACAGCCTAGTCACCTGGAAATCTCATGTGATTCATCTTCACCACATTATTCAAATTCTGTAACCTGACATCAGAATGATAAGAGTTTGGAAGAATGCGTAAACATACCAGCATATTTATCTCTCTCTCACTTTTCCTATTAAGTCAACAACCAATCTTACTTTAAGAAAGATCCAAGTTAAAATATAAAACAATAACCCTATGGCTGGAAACCGATGAGAAGATTGCTAATCAATTTAAGTTACAAGAAATAAGAAACTTGATTTGAGAGTTGTCATGTTGAGCAAGGGTGAGTGCTGACGGCACAGTAGTGCCAGCGATATCGGCACAGTGGTGCCAGCAACTTTAAAAATCCTTGGCCAAGGTAGATGCTTGTTAGGCAAAGTCAGCTTTCATGTTCCAGATATACTCTGGTCAGAAAGATTCTTTTGGTTAGGGGGAACCTACAGAGGAAGGATCGATCAGCAGTATAGGAATCATGGACACCAGGCTCAGAGACATGATGACATTTGATCCTTGTTGATTGACCTTGAGACCAGTAGGTCTGGTTGGGCGGTAAAGCCCTTGATGATAACCCCTTTTTCCCTCATTGATAGAGTAACTCAAGAGTTCCAGCTTGAAGATGGTGTCAAATATCTGAACTTTCCTCGTACTTATCTCCAGGTATTTGCATTGTCAATTTAAAGTTTATTTTCAATTATGCAGTAATTGTTATTCATTCATGATAAATGTTCATTGATAAATCTGCAAATGTTGTCTTGGATTAGCCAGTTGTTTCTTTCAGTTGAAATGTTGATTTCTTGAAGTTAATTTTAGAATAATAAAGTAATTTTGAGTTTTAAAAAGAAAACCCTAGAATGACAGTTATTTCATTGTGATTCTTTGGAAAACAGTTAAAAGTTTCATTTCAGTTGAAATCTGTAAACTCAGAAGTTAGTTGTTAAATCCGATAAAATTGGATACCCTAGTTCGTTATCCGACAATGAAAGATGTGAGTTAGTTAATGATGCCCTAGCGGTTAATCTCTGTTCAGTTCACTATCTTTATTTGGAAACCCTAGATTGTTAGTTATTTAGTTGCCTTTCAGCTGAAGTTGGCAAAATAACTGTCTTTCCTTTAACTGTAAGATTTTAGTCGTTACACTATATATATAGCCTCCCTATACCGTTTTTATTTTTAATCAATTCCTCATCTTCTTGTGCCTTGTGCCTCTCATCCAACCAAACCTCCTCATACAATATCAGTCTACATGATTGTACTTATATATATATATATATATATATATATAGCCTCCCTATGCCATTTTGATTTTTAATCAATTCCTCATCTTCTTGTGCCTTGTGCCTCTCACCCAACCAAAACTCCTCATGCAATATCAGTATGCATGATTGCGCAAGTACAAAATGTGAAAAATGAGAGTCCTAGAATGGCCACTACATAGTACATTTGAGGTGGCCATGTGACCACCATAGTGGACTTCATTGCCACCAAAAATGCGGCAATGACAAAGGCGATGACTTTTCTTTGGTTTCTGCTCATCCTATTACAGAGTTAACCAAAATTCAGGTCGACCATGCTTTTAATCTGTGTTACCGGATCCTGCAGGGAAATGGCCAAATCCCAGTCCAGTTCGAACCGGATCCGGGTACTGATTCGGTTCGTCTATGGGTTTGGGCTAGGGGCAGCCAAAGGCCACCCAGTTCGCCACGGGCAAACCCGGGCAGATTCGGACAAACCCCAGATGAACCCATCCCAACCGCACCTATTTTGGGCGCTTTTTACTTCTTCTTTTTTGCTCTTTTTAATCAATTTTTTCAATTGATTTGATTGGGTGCCCAAGTGAACCCTAATATCGACTATCAAAACACATTAAACACTAAAACAAGTCCATTTTGTATCATTTCTTTTGCAAACAGCAAATATCATTCCAAGAGGCTGAACATTTTTTTTTGCTTGTTGGATCAACAAAGAGAGATGAAGATTGATCTTTAAAGGTTCTACATCGATTGCCTTGACATTCCTACGCATTTACGACTGTTTATTGGCTGCCAAGAAGATTAAAAGAAGGAATTTTTTGCAAAAAGGTAAGTTTCTATCAATTTTTTTCCTCCATTTTTGTTTTACAAACAAGAAACACAATTTTTGCTTTGTTTATCTATATTTTTTCCTTTCTTCTAGGAATGTATCAAAGATTCAAAAGAGCTAGGTTTTGTATATCTATTTTTTGTGTTCAGTTTTTTGTTTTTGTTTTGAATGTGCTGTTTATAAAATTTCTTGCCATAGGAATCACAATGGCAACTAGTTCTAGCTCCACGACTCAATGTAAATTCAAAACAGATCTGAATTCTCCTCTATGGAAATATGTTCAAATGATATAACAAGTTCTAGGTGGTGGGGATTACGTTTGGATTTGCAATGGGCGTGATGTTAGATATTCTAGTTCATATAATTGAGTGAAAGCTCATTTGTGTGTAACACTTGGACAAGGAATCAAACCTTGCACTGGAAAGAATGGTGTAGTTGTGCCATCAGAGATAGTGATAAGATATATTATGGAGCAAGAACAAGCAGATGAACGGGCAAGCCATAAATCAAGTCACCCCTTAATAAAAAAAGATCAAAGGGAACGCAGCCTGCATCTAGTCCCAATGTTGTGGTAGAAAACCATCCATTTTTTGCCACTCCTCATCCTCAAAGTGAACAACTCAATACAAGCAAAAAACCAAAGGGACCTTTGGAAAGTGCATTTCAAAATGAGAATGGAGACATTGCTGACCAACATGTAGCAAGATGTATTTATGCAAATGGATTGTCTTTCAATGTTGTTTGCTCTCCATATTGGAAAGAGATGTTGAAAACAATTAATGAAGCTCCAAAAGAGTACAAAGGCCTAGGTTATGACAAGGTGTGTGGGAACTTATTGGAAAAAGCGGTCAAGAATGTGGAAGATGCATTGCAGCCCATAAGGGATTCATGGGTTGAGATAGGTGTATCCATTGTTTCAGATGGGTGGAAAGATGCAAAAAATTGGCCTTTGATCAATGTCACAGCAATGCCCCCTAAAGGGGCAATGTTTTTGGAAGTTGTTGATTGTGAGGGGCAAATGAAAGATGACCAATTTATTGCTAATATTCTCATCGCAGCCATTGAGGAAGTGGGTCCCCATAGCATTGTTCAAGTAGTAACAGACAATGCAAAGAATTGTAGAGTTGTTGGTTTGTTGGCTAAGGAACAATATTCACATATCTTTTGGACACCTTGTGCAGTCCATTCTCTCAATCTTATGCTACAAAAGATTGGGAATAAAATTGATTGGATCAAAGAGTTGTATGCAAAGGTTGAGGACATCCAAATGTTCATCACCAACCACATGTCTCAAGGCATTTTCAAATTATTTTCAAAATTGGAGCTATTGAATGTAAGTGAAGTAGCATAAAATTTTACATTTTCAGAATTTGATTGTGTATTCTAATTCTCCTTTAATTTTGAAGTTTGTTTTTAAATTTTAATTATTTTATTTTGCATTTTTAATAGGTTGCAGAGACCTATTTCACCTTTAACACAATCGTCTTGAGACGACTTGTGAAAGTTAGAGAGGCACTTTCTAGCATGGTGATAAGCCAAAATTGGTCTATATGGTGGCAAAGCAACTCTGACAAGGCAACAAAAATTAAGCAAATGATATTAGATGACTCATTGTGGGATCATGTGGAGTATCTCCTTAGCTTCATCAAGCCCATTTTGAGCATGATTCGCTATACTGACATGGACAAGCCTTGCATTGTTGAAATATATGATGGCATTGACTCAATGATTGAGAAGATGAAGAGTATCATAAATGCAAAAGAGTGAGACCTTGAAGAGACTTTCTTCAAACAAGTGCATGCAATTGCTGAAGAAAGATGGAACAAAATGACCACTCCATTACATCTTTCCTTCGCATTGACTCCAAAATGTGCTGAGATTCTTTTTGTGCCAGGAAGGCTTCCCCCAGATAGAGATTTTGAAGGTGGCTAAAGGGTACAAGGCAGCATTCTGTAGACTCTTCTCTGAAACGAAATTGTGAGATGTAATCACGAATGAGTTCATTGATTTTGTGCACTCAAATGGTCAATGCATTGAGGCTCTTCATGATAGGTTTAAGAAGGATGCTCATAGTTGGTGGTACTTCCATGGCCAATTCTTCCAACACTTGCAATCCCTCGCAACCAAAATTTTATCACAAGTTTAATAAATTTTTATTTTTTAGTCCTTAAAATTTTAATAAATATAAAGTATAACTTTAATTGTTTACTTTGTCTTCATAGGTTGCTAGTTCATCTGCATTTGAGAGGAATTGGAGCACATATTCTTTCATCCACTTAGTAAAGTGCAATAGATTGCACTCCAAAAGAGTAGAGCACTTAGTATATGTGCATTCCAACTTGTGTCTCCTTCTGCACAAACAACATGACTACAAGGAAGGGTACACAAAGTTATGGGATATAGAGCTAGAGCATATGGATTTGGATGCTTCCACTTCTCAACATATTGCATATGAGGATTCCGAAAGCCAACACACTTTTAGTGCAAGTGGCACTGGCTGTGCCATTGGTGTTGCTTGTGGTTCATCTAATGCCAATGATGATGATGATGATGATGATGATGATGTTGATGATTTAGAAAATCCATTTGATGATTAAAAGTGTTGAACTTGATATTATTATTTTAATATTGAAATTGAAGTTTGGACGATCAATATTAAATATTAATCATGCATGTTTTAAATGACATTCAAGTTTATGGTAGTTTTGTTGTTTATAAAGTCTTTATATGATGCTATGTGATATTCTAATCTTAATTATGCTTCTAGGCTGCACACACACGCGCGCGCGCACGCATGCATGCACACACGCACACACACACATGCACGCACACACACACGCACACATGTTTTTTACATATTTTTTGTATGGATGAACCCAAAATGAACCCAACCCCTAGAAAAATTTAGCCAAATCCATGAACCCGAACCAATACCAGAACCGGCAACATAGATTTTAATGAATGTACTTTTATATTGCTTATTTATATATCTATATTTATTATTTATATAAGTAGATTGATATTATAAATATCTTAGCTAATATATAAATATACATTTTTATAAATTTATATAAATAGATATTAGATTTTTTTCTTGATATTATGGGAATTTTTAGTCTGGTTTGACTCATATGAGGCCACAGACGACTTGAACTCATATGCAGCATGAATGTATTGCATTAACGTGAGTAGTCCAAAACCATAAGCTTAGTAGTCTGGTTGAGACACAAAGCTAATGCGAATAGTCCAAATCCACAACTCAATAGTCCAATTGAGGCACAAGGCTCGTGAGCACACCAGTCCAACGAGGGTTTGGAGCATGAAGACAGAGGCATGAATGACAACAACTTCAATGCAAAGATTCAAGTTTGCAAGCATATTGGATCAATGAGGGCACAATATCTGCGATCACAATGAACCCAATGAAGGTTTGAATCTTGATGGCTATAACAACAATGCCACGATTTAACCATCAAACTATGCCATGAATGACCAATATATTTTTAATTATATTAATATATGTAAATCAATAAATATATAAAAATATTATATGTATAAATCTATTTTATATTTATTTAGTATATTATATGTTTGTTTTGTATGGATGATATTAATTCCCATGTGAATTAAATATGAAAACTTCAAATAGTGTTAGGATCAATAACTTTTAATTCAAAATGCACTATTTCTGGTTCTTTCTTGGTTGTTATGGGAAGTTTTTAAAACATCTCTAATGATTACATTATGACTATAAACAATTTTATTTGTAATTGGGTTCCAAAATTTGTGTCCTTTTATGACATTGTTATACCCCACTTCTCTAATTTATACTCTCTTGGTTCTCTTTTCTTTTCAAACATGCACATAAGCATCAGAACCAAAAACTTTAAGACATCAAAAAGAAGGTTTCTTATCGTTCTAGCCTCATGTAAAGTCTAATCAACAAAGGTTGATGTAGGCGATTGATTGATTCCGAAACATGCAATCTTCACTACTTTTGCCCAAAAAAATTGTTCCAGGCTTGACCCACTAAGCATAATCCTTGCTTTTTTTGTCAATGGCTTGTTAATTCTCTTTGCAACTCCATTATATTGTGGTGTATATGAAGTTATATTTTTCCTATATCTCTACTTCCAAAATTGTCCAAAATCATTTGACCAAAAATTTCAATCATTATCTATCATCAACACTTTTTTTTTTATCTTCTTCTTTGCCTCATTTTCTATAAGATCCTAGAATTCCCTAAAAACCTCTAACTTTTGTCTTAACTATACACATGTTTTCATAGAGAAATTTTCTATCAAAGAAACATAAATAGAGATGATTGAGTAAGTACAAACCAAAACACATCACTATGCATTAGTTATAAAATCCATTCTACTCTTATAGCTTTAGTGGGGAACTTTACTCGATTCTACTTACCATATAGACAATGATCATAGAAATCAAAGTTTAAGAAGCAATCACAAATTTATTGACAACACCTTTAGTGTTTAAATCTCAAAGGCATTCCCTCTAATACGTCCCATCCTCTCATGTCAAAGCGTTGTTCCTATACAAGAATATATGAGTTCTATTTATTTCATTGCTAACCTCATGAATGACAAAGCTATTACATTGAAAAATCACAATGCTTGCCTCAATCTTAAATAATGTTCAAGTGTGAATTGTCAACACCATTGCTCCTTGAACCATGTTGCAACTATCATTATTAAATATTACATGCACACTCTTAATCAACTCCATCCACCATCTTTAAACATTACCTTGACTCTTCCATATCCTATGACCTTGTATGATAAGTTATCTGCTAAGAAGCCATCAACTCCATTATATATTTCCTATTCGATAAACTATTCCTTGTGGGTCATATGAAAGGAATCACTTGAGTCAAGCAACCATGAATTATTACTTGAGTGTGTACTTGAAGATACTAAGTACACATCCCCAACTTCCTCAATGAGGGCCTTCATTTCTATGGAAGGGACATCACCAAGTGCCTTACCTTTGTCAACCTTTTTAAATGTTCAATGATTCTTAAATTGCTTAGTTTTAGAATAGTACAATCATTTGTTCATGGGTCTTCTTAGAAATTTAGATTTGCCTCTAGACTTCAATTGCTTGTCCCTTGCTTGCTTTTATTTCTCGATTGGAGATGATCTCCTAGAAATAAGGTATCCTTTGTTAGACCCCCTATGGAGTTTAGCCTCATTTATTTTAAAAATAGAGACACAACTACATGCTCAAGATTTCATTTAGATGTACCAATAATAACTATAACAAGATTACCTATGAATCTAGGTAATAATATAACAATGCAATACGTTCATCTTTTTCATTCATCCTCAAAGAATACATAATATTTCAAAGAAAAGGTTGGTTCACTAGGGACTTTGTCTAATACAAAGACCCTAACCTATTCCAAGTTCCTTAGCACTAGCTACACCTAAGACATTCACCAACATTGGATCTAAAAGGAATATCTTGATTGAACTCTTCGCCTTCCTATCCATATTCACCGAGTCTTTTGTGTCATTCCCAAGGGCTCACTTTCCTAACACAAAGATCCACTAATTGAGCTATTAGTACTTATTTGGTTCACTAGTGAGAGAAAATTGTGTTTGTTAAAAGATCTGATGCGTCACTAGAAAAGTGTAGAGATTATTGTGTATGTCACCAAGATAGTGCAAAAATAATTTGTGGTTGATCCCCATAGTAAAAGTGAGCAGGATAATGATGGTGGGTGGTGAAGATGAGGAGAGCACACTAGCAATCCTCTTGTTAATCTATATTACTTGACTACAAGTCCCATGGCGAATGGTCAAAGGATGACAATTAAAGCCACACACATTGCTAATGGTGTAATAATGGAAAATAAATCTTCAAGAACAACATTCTTAACACATTCAAGCAACATATCATCAAAAAGGTCACTCAAGCCAATCCAATCATCAACCTTAGCACTTCTTAATGAAGAACAAGGAGAGAAATCTATACCATAATTTGCTAACAAATCTCCCACCTTACTCTCTTCTTGATAGCGGTGTCTAAAACAAACATAATTGAACTTCTTAGATAATTGAGATGCCTCTTTTGGTAGTCATCAAGATTCCAATCAAGGCATTTCCTTTTTCTCAAACCATTGATGACAACTTGGGAGTCCACCTCAATTTCCAACATATTACCACTTCCGAGACAACCAAAGAAAGGCCTCTCATTAGCTTCATTGTTAGATCTCTACATGTGGATTGCAATTTTCTAGCTAATAATCCAGCAACTTAAGTGAATATTCCTCATTATCACTGACTAATTGAGAGTCTCATTTACTTGACCTCAGATATCAACTATGTTGTTATTTATCTTCTGAAGTTTATGTAGGAGCCTTAGGCTTCAAATTGAAAAGCAACAATGAAAGTTTTGAGATACACATGATACGGTGGAGAATGGCCTAGAATATAAATAAAATGAGCATTTTTTTTTGCAAGGATACATGGATAGGGACTATGCAGGATCTTTAGATGATAGGAAGTCCACTTCAAAGTTTATTTTCATTTTGGCATTTGGTTCAATATCATGGGGAGGTTAATGGAAAACCATTGTTGCTCACACACCGCAAGTGGAGCTATTTGTGAAGCAATATGGTTGTCTGTCACCTTAACAAGAATGGGCATACCAAAATCACACCCTATAGTTCTATTTACGGACAACCAAGGAGTGTTGAAGCTTGTTTGTAATCCATCTTAATGAGCACACCAAACACATTGAAGTTGAGTGTCACTTTATGTGAGAACATGTTTAGCAACACAATTCTCAAGAGTAATGTGCAAGTATTTTCACCAAAAAAAATGTTATAAAATTTGAAGCTTTCTAGAACTTCTTTCTTTGTATTCTTGAGAAAATGATGTAACAAGGGGGGATTTTTTGAACAATTAAACATTTGAATACTGCATCATTGTAATAATTAACAACATTTGTTTTTATTAAATGGGTAAAATAGGTTTTGAAGGGGCTTTGAAACCCTATACAACAAATGATAATCAACACAAAGCCAAAAAACAACAAAAATGCAACCAAGCCACCTCACAATGAATCAAGTTTTGAAAGGACTTGAAACCTTTTACACCATTACAACCAAGTTGCCACCACAAAGATATTTTTGAAGGGACTAAAAATTCTATACAAGGATATTGCAGTTTAGTTTCCAAACAAAACAAACTTGGATGGCCACTTACACAACCTTAGGCCTCATCCTAATGTTTTGAGCACCCTTGACCTAGGTGTGGGAAACACAAGCATATTTAGAAAGATCTCTCTTCCTTCTTTAAACAATTTTCCATGTGACATCATCCTCTAAAGAATCAAAAAATGAGGGGAGAGGGGAGGACAGGCCTCAACTGAAGACTTCACGTAAGCCCTCATAAGCATTGAAAGAGGAGCTAAATGCTGCATTCAAGCATCCAACAGAGCATGATCAATAGGCATACACAATAGCATTTTTAATAACATGTGCAGTTTTGGATGGTCGGTTTTCTACCTTATAGAACTATTAATTTGTATATATTTCAATCTCTTGTTGATAATGAATTGCTTAATGCTTCTATTGAATTCACTAGAATCACATTTTATCATGTCTCCTTTAGCATTGTGAATGACAAAACTAGTTAGTACTAGTATTACACAATCTTTCCTTCCAAGTGTGCAAAATGAGAATCAAGTTCATTCCAAAAAAGTTGATGCTTCAAAACAGACGAGTGCTCTTTCTCCACGTAGTTCTGAGTTGTTTCACTAGAACCACATTTTATCATTTCTCCCTTAGCATTGTGAATGACAAAACTAGTTAGTACTAGCATTACACAATTTTTCCTTCCAAAGTGTTCAAAATGAGAATCAAGTTCATTCTAAAAAGTTGATGCTTCAATACAGATGAGTGCTCTTTCTCTTTTACTTTGCACCATATTCAAGGATTTGATGCATTTTAATTTTTTTCATTCAATCTTTTAATTTATGGGAGAGGCCCCCAAGACTACAATCCATCAAATAAAAAAAATTATACATTAACTATATTTTCAATCATAATAAAATTATAAATTTATAAAAAAAACTAATAAAAATATATAAAGTTTTAAATACAATATTATATTTTTTACTTTAACAAATCAAATAAATAAAATACAATAAAATAACTCTTTAGTAATATAAATAAATAAAAAATATTTCTTAAATAATCCTAAATTAATTATAAAAAATAACTCTTCATAAACAAAATATTTTTAATTATCATTATTTTCTAAATAAATATATTTTAATATTTAAATAATAAATATATAATATTTAGTACAAATATATAATCTTATAATATAATCTTAAATTATCAATAAATTTTAAAATTCCAGGTCGCGACCCAGCACCTACGTCCCATTCCCGTGCCAGTCCCGGATCCTCTGAACTTAATAGCAGATCTATACGATGATAAAGATCCATACGCATATCCTCCAAATTTGCTAAGTCATTTGAGGATGAGAGTTTGAGAAACTAGGTAAACTAAAATTGATGTCACCAAATTCACAGTTAGTTGTATTTACATCTTTCTCAGGTATGATGTCTCCTACTGCACTGCTCAATCTAGATTTATTTTTATTCGTTATCGGTTCCTTTGATAGAGCTTTAGCCAAATAAATAAAAGTAGTTCTTTAAAAAAAATTAGTAGACTTACAGGAATCCATCTGTGTGCTCAAGTTTCCGACTTCCTTCAATGGCAGACTCATTATCTTGAACTTCATAAAGCAAAGAATTATCATCTGGAACTTGTATATGTCGTTTCCAAAATGATGCAACAATGACCTGGGCTATCCGTGTCAAAGCACTGCCTCCTGGTTTCTGATGCCGGTAGAATAAGGTGCCTGAAAAGAAGAAAAAGATTGCCACCGCCAAGGCCACAGTAGGAATTCCAAAACCCCACCCCCAACCAACATTATCTTGGATCCAAACAAGAACACTGCTAGATATGAGAGCACCAACATTTAATGAAAAATAATACCAGTTGAAAAATGAACTCTTATTTTTCTTCTCAACTTCATCTGTTTCATCAAATTGGTCTGCTCCAAAAGATGATACGCATGGGGTGATACCTCCATTTCCTAATGCAACAAGGTAAAGTGATAAGAAGAAAACACCAATCTGTGCTGTGGATGCATTGTAGTCATCATCAGAAACCTCGCCCAGAGGCTTTAGATTGGGTGTAAATGCAGATATGGTCAGCAAGACCATTCCCTGCAAAGGAATGAAACACCTTCAGCTAATATCTGTTTCAATTTTTAAGATTGTGATCACAATCCAAATATTAAAACATGACTGAACAACATGGTCAAAGAGAAAATAATTGTAAGTATATGTGCAACAGATAGTTCAATAAACAAAAAATAAACTAAAGAAACAAAAATGACTTACAATAAAAAAGACAAAAGAGAACACAGCAATTGTCCAATATCGTCCCCAATGTGAATCGGCCATAAAAGCCCCAATGATAGGTGTAATGCTACATGTTCCAGACCAATTGTTTACATTATTTGCTGCAGTCGAGTTTCCCCGGTGGAGAAACTTTATTAAATAGTTCACCATATTTATATTGATTCCACAGTATGCTATGCTCACAAAGCATTCATTTCCTACATCAATAAACAATGTTAGGAACCCTAAATATGTGAAATCTCAATTGCTGATATATAAAATAAGTATAACCATCTCTCTGTGACTTGAATTTGAAAATCACATCTAAAAATTACTGTTTACTTCGTAGTTAGTTCAAAAATAAACATCTATAGAAAGAAATTTCCATGTTGAAAGATATCTTATTATTTCTAACAAAATTAAATGGCATGTACCCAAAATAAATGGGCAAGCCTTCCAGTTCCCTGATTTTTTCTTGATTGACAAATTTCCATAAATATCCACGGACCCATCTTGAGTTATTTCATCATTTGGATGCACTGAACAGACCTCGCTCTTTGTCTCCACATTCTCACCCTATAAAATTTAAGTAAATAAGGAAGTTGAAAAACAACGAAGGGAAAAATTTGAAGTCCATTCAGCATTACATCATGTACAATTTCATTAAATGATCATGAGAAAATCACATTTCCAGGTGGTCAGAAATCTAATCCTTATTCTAATCTGTGGAAGCCTGAAAATTTTAATAATTGACCATCTTTGACATCAACTCAGATGGAGAAAGACAATGAATCTTAATGAAAAAATTGCTAAGGACTTGCTCAAAGAAAGAACAAATCTTTGTATTATTTAAAAATTAAGATATTATATGTTGGTCTATTTACAGAGCTCTATTCTCATCTTTCTTATTGCCACCTTTCATAAGTTAAGGGAATCCAATATTTGAGGAGTTCAATACCCAGGTGCCACCTACATTTGGCAGTTATGAAGTGACAAGACAATAGTTGTTACATTAAATACCATACATACTAACAAATAGGACATAAACATACAGAATATAAATAACATCATAAAAATACACATAAAGCACTCAACATTTTATCCATATTTTGAAGAAATTTATACCCAATTTCTGTTTTATGTATGGAAACTTATGCTACAATAGGAATTGCGGTGCCATTTAGATTACAAAGAACGGCTATACCAATTAGGTGTGTCATAGTCTCTGTTTTGGGCCATCCTCTTCTTGATCTAAAGTAGTGTTGTGACCTATTTCACACATCGCCCCATTACACATGGGGACCCTCAATAGTTTGTTTTTAGGGTTTAGTTTTGAGTTGCAATTTCGTAAGCTCTTTCGCTCTATCGGTTTCAAGTCAGAGTTTGAAGTCGTCACTTGAAACCAAGTTGAAATTTCAAGCCTAAAACGACGTGTAAATGTCGTATAAGTGTTCAGAGGACCCTGCAGACGAGGATCCCCTGTGCTTTCGCCCGATTTTGACACTTACTACTTTTTAGGGATTTTGCTTTTTTGTTTTTTGCTTTTTTCATTTTTGGCACTTTTGGACCATTCAGGAATTTACTATTTTTAGAAAGTTGTTTTTTCGCTTTTTCTATTTTTAGAAAATTTCTATTTTTGGCAAGTGCCAAGGTCCCACCAATCAAGGAGTCAAAGTTTCCATATTTAGACTGAAAAGCATGCAAAAAATCACTCAAAATCTAAAAAATCAAGTAAAAAGCATGCAAAAAGCCACTGAAAAATCAGAAAGTCAACCAAAAAAGCAGGCCCTTTTAGATCAAAAATCTGGAAAAATCAGATAAAAGGCATAAAAAGCAATAAAAAATCTGATGAAAAGCATGCAAAAATCTGGAAAAATCAGATAAAAGGCGAGTAAAAAGCATAAGATTATGGGCTGAGATGATAAAGTCTAAAGGAGCTCGCTCAGAAGACAATGAAAGAGCTCATGGAAGTTCGCCCAGCTTGCTGTGGAATGGAAAAAACTTCATGAAAGTCCGACCTGCACTTGGAAAAGTTTCTTGGAAGTCCGCCCATGCTGAAGATGCATATGGAAAAGCCTTCCTCAAGTCCGCCCAGCTCTTGAATGGAATGGAAGAGACCAAGGAAAGTCCGACTTACACATGGAAAGGATGATGGAAAGTCCGCCTATGCCAAGAAGAGAAATGGAAAAGACCAAGGAAAGTCCGCCTATGACAAGATGGAAGGATGGCAAAGTCTCTATGAAGTCCGCCCTTGGTAGAATGGCAAGACTTCTTCAAAGTCCGCCCCCTTGAAGGAAGATAGCACAGCCTAAGGCATAGTCCCCCCAACTTGGAATAAGAGAGTCTTCTTAGAATTTTGGCTAAGTATGGGCAAGTGGAAAGACTTCTTGAAAGTCCACCCAAGCTTATTAAGGGAGAAAAGTTGGCATTTTGGCTAAGTATAAGACAAATGGAAAGATTTTCTCAAAGTCCACCTAGAGTAAGTGGAATAAGTTCTCCAAAGTCCGCCTGGGCATTGTGAAATTTTTTTACCAAGTCCGCCCTTGAGAAGAGGAAGAGAAGATGTCAAGAAATTTGCCAAGTCCAAGTTGAAGATTGGAAAGAAAATGGTGAAGTCCGACTTGTAGAAGAGATAGAAAGACTTCTTCAAAGTCCACCCCACAATGAATAAAATTTGCCTAAGGCATGAAACACCTAGAAGATGATTGGAAAATCAACAAGAAAATCTGCAATGATGGAGAGAGAGAAGAAAAACCCATGGAAAAAATTGCCAAATTAAAAGAAAGCATGGGTAAAATAAATTAAAAAAATAAAAATTAAAGGTTGAGAAAATTGAAAAAATCACATGATAAACCTTTAATTATTTCCAAACACTTAGAGAAAAATCGAGCTCTATGGATAAACTTCAAAATTTCGATGAAGATAAAGATGAAGAACTAAAAAATTTAGAAACTTTCCTCGATAAACAAGAGTCCACATTCGATGAACTTGAAAGAATTGCTAAATGGATCGAATTTTTCAACTTTATAAGGCATTCTCAAGTCATTATCAACTCACAATTTCAATTTGAGAAGAGGTTTAGCTCTCTCTCCATTTCTAGAGATAGAGAATTATTCAAGAGTTAGTAAATTTTTTCGAGAGTTAGAAATTGAGAGAGAGAATGATTTTTTGAAAGATAGAAATTTTGAGAGTTGAGTAATTAATTTTTTCGAGGTGAAAGAATGAAGAAAGAGGTAGAATTCTAGGCTGAAGGTCAAAATTTTCAGAAGGTTGCTTCCTTTTTCGGCAATAAAGACCAGATTTTTGAAGTTTACAATTAAATTGCCAGCCACAGAGTGTAATCCCGAAGTTTGATGAATTATTTTTACCTTTGTCTTCATTTTATCTTCAAAAAATTCACTAAGTGTTATTACTCAGCTTGCTTTTTCATCGAATTTAACTTTCAACAAGCTGAAAGTTAGAATTTTCACAAGAACATTTTAAAGAAATCATAATTGAATGTTTATTGTATTCTCTTTCTCGCAGGTTGATGACCACCTCGGGAGGATCGTCAAAGAAAGCACCAATGAAGTTCGCAAGCAAGGGAGTCCAACAGGAGTCAAATATCACTTCCAAATGGAGGAACATCACAGATACAGACCTTGGACATGTAGACTTTGAAGAATTCAAAGAAAGGATGTATGGATTAAATGGACCTATGCCCACAGCGATTGCCCGTTGAATGATGCGTAGTGGAATTGTCCAAGCTGCTGGATTTCCTCCAACAATCCAGTGTGTCGAATTGATGGTCGAATGTGCAAGACATTACAACCGGCAGGAGAGACAGATCATAGCTCCTGATGGAAGAATTTTGGCGCACCTTGGAGAATTAGCTATCCAAGAGGCATTTGGCATACCTGATCATAATCGAACTTCGTATAAAACAAAGGAGGAAGCCAAAAGGATCTTTGAGGATCAAGCAGAACAATGTGCAACTCATATCAATAAAATGCCTAAGAAGTTGCGCCGGACAGACTTTAAGAAGGACTACGGTGATATCGTTTTGCTCTTGAATAGAATAATGGGCAATCCTCAAGGTGCCTATTTTGAAACATGGATGTACTTTATTGAGGAAATCACCTCCGGAGTCAGAATGTTTAACTGGTCAAGAATGATCAGTGATAACATCCATGAGCAATTAATCAACCTTAAAAGGACTAAGTCATTTCATATGAGTTCCTATGTCATTTATCTATTGGCCAGAGCCTATAGATATCCTGGATTGATATGCAAAGGTGTTGTCGGAAATGAAGAAAATCAATTCAAAGTGTATGAATGTTATCCTCAATTGCAACTGTCTTCCAAGTCCCATTTCAGAAGAGCGCACGATGTGTTCTTGATGTTCATCACAAGGATACTACAAGGGGGAACCCATCAGAGGCTGACACATGAAGCAAAGAGCCTTATCAGTAAATATGGATCCCAGTATATCCAGTTTCCTAAATTCACTCATATCCGAATCTAGGGATTCACTGGGAATCCATTCAAGCTTCTCGTCTACCCCACCCACAGGATGATCCTCGGAGGTTCTTAGGCAATTGGAGACTTTTCAAAACATCCAAAGGCCGAAGCAGAAAGCAGCTGTCACTTTCCCATTCTTTATCGGGAACATGGAAGAATATTGTTTGTCTGCACAGGCAGGTGAAGGTGCTAGAATAGAAATGCAATGGTACCCATTTACAATGTACTGATCTAGAGCCAATTTTGATCCTCACCACCACATCGGAATCGTGAACGGAAAGAAATATAAACACCAAGTGGACCTGGAAGATTACTGGGCTAATGCCGCAGATGAATTTGATGTTAGGAAAAGATTGTGGTCCAGACTGCCTATCAGCTTGATTAGAATAACCGAACTCTTCTGTGTGCTAGACCAACTTGAAGATGATGGCGAATTTACATAGCCAGGTTTTGATGAAAGTCAACCTCTTCCTCCCATGCGCTGGTCAGAACCTGAAATCTCTAACTTGGACACCTTCATGAGGCCTATCATCAAGTGTTCACAACAGTGGGCAAATCAACAGATCAAAGAACTACGGTGGAAGGGTATGCCTTTGACATACACTTTGATGGGCGAATTGGAATCTTACTCTTCTAACACTGGAGCATCCCAAGGAGACAAGCCAATTGAGAGCTCTAATCCTAAGAAAAGGAAGGAGATAAAGGGAAAAGAAATTGCAAATGAGGAACCTGCCAAGAAGCATCAGAGACTGGAGCCTCTTCATTTTGTTGTCTCCGCGAATGTGAATGAAATTTTAGACATTGATGAATCTTTGGGAGATATAAGGATTCCCTCTCCTATCCTTGTTTAGCCCGAAGATGATGAGCCTCCATCACCCACAGACACCGAGATTGTGGAATCGGACAATGAGGTTGACATTTTGGACAACAAGTTTGAAGAAGGAATGATTTCGGCCTTGAGAGGAATCCAAGAAATACCGGTCGTGTAGGACATTCAAGAAGAACAAGATACCGAGCAACCAACTATTCCTGATTAGCTGAAAGAGAGATTGAAGATGAAGGAACCTGAAAAAGTTCCAGAAGAAGATGACATGGCCGATTTTCTGGCCAGATTGGAAGCAGTCAGTGTAGAAAAGCCTACCAAAACCTTCTCCACCATTCAGAGAGATGAAGCTAGGCATCGTATAGTACAAATTGTTGTACCGACAGTTGACAAGTCGAGGGAAGAGATTACTCCCTAGGAATATGCCATTACCACTGCCGATTTAGGCCTTACCACAAAAGGACAGGGGATGGAAGAATTGGATAATTTTGTTGCCACTATCAAAGCGAGGCTAGAGAAGGAGATAGTAAAGAAAAAAGAGTATAAATGAGGGGTTGAACGACTCAAGGAGTATATTCAGCATCTAACTAAGCCTCTCGATCAGACTACCTCAGCAACTCCTCCACTGATGAATACTTCTCAGGAGATTTTCGAAGAGGAGAAGAATATAGCCAAGGAGACTAAAGAATGGCTAATCAGCAACAAACAAGAGGTGGCCGTATTTGCAGAAAGACTAGCATTGGCGTATGGGAAAACTTCTTCTTTTCTCTCGAGAATTGCAACATTGGTAGAAGCATGGGATAATGCTCAGGATGTTCGAGACAGAATCATTCCATGTCTCAAAGTGCTTAAAGGAGTGTCGAAGCAAGAGCTGGTCAACAAAAGAGTAATTGCACTAGGTGCAGCTTATAATTTCAGCAGCTGGTACATGACATTGATCACACGAAGCGAGATCCTAGAAAAGATAAAGGCAGATACTATCTGAATTGAGGAAAGGACAAAAGAAGTTCGGGAGAAGATTCTAGCTGTGGCTGCAGATGTGCTAGAGAAGGACATTTTACGAGTGAACAACTTGCAGTTTGAAAACCTGAAGCCCAAAATTTAGGAAATCTTCTTCACAACTGGGCCTGTCCTCAAGCAAAATTTGACCAAGGCAACTGACTTTGTGTTCATCTTTCGCAATTTCCAGCGACAGGAATCAAAGTGGGAAGATACTTTTGTTAAATGCTCGGATGATTTAGATTTGCTAGAATTCAAGGTCAATGCGCTGCCACCTATCACGATCGAGGAGGTTGACATGATAGTTTCTAAATTCATCCAGTATAATGCAACCAAAGAGGATAAGGATGCGCCTCCTCAAGAATAGCTCTTCACTTCAGTTAACTGCCTGTTATCTCATTGATTACTGTCTGTGTTTTAGGAAACCCTAATTAGGGTTGTTTATTTTTTAATCTCTGCCATTGGTTTCAAATTAATCTTGGTTGTTCATTGTACTCCGCGAACTCTATATAAACCCACTCTTATTCTCTCATTTTCATAAGAAGATATAGATAGATAGAGATAGACAGATAGACAGATTGATAGCATGATATAGAGCATAGACAATAAGAGAGAAAGAGTTTATGAAATTGTTGCAAAAGACTATTTTTGATAATAAAGTTCATGATGCATGAGATGCTTTGAATTCTTTCATTGTCAAATGGTTGCATGGTTACATACTTCTCTTCCTCATTGAATAGATTTAAGTTAGAATTTCTTTTGAATGTATGTTAAGGGAATGATAGATTGATCGTAAAGATTAGTGAAACTTTGCTCATACTTTCTTTGGATGGATGATTTCTATTCAATGCGTAAAGTTAGACTGAGCTTTTAATGTGGATGCTTCATTGTATTACTTCGAATAATGTTCTATTGATGGTGTTATTCGTAGTAAGAAAATTTTAAGCACAAATTCCCAGAAGATTGCACTTGCTTTGTGTAGTTGTTGTATAACGTGGCGAAACAAAGTATTGTTCTTTGGTTTCACTCAATCCTTACTGTCTCTTGAGTTCGTAGGAATAGTATAGGATTCCTCAACCCTTACTCCCCCTTTTCACTTTTTTATCTAAAATCCGAAAATCCAAAAAAAATATATCACTGCATTTAAGTCCTTGCTTTCTAAGTGACTTGCTAGAGTAAATCCCTTTGTGTTACTGGCAAAATCACAGCATCCACAGAGCTTATCCACACCCATCTTACGAAACATTGGAATTGCTATATGATCTTTTTGGCAATCTTAGCATACGAGGCAGTTTTTCAAGAGAGGATAGAGTATCTTTGGATTCTTTATTCTAGAGTGCTTGGTGAGTCATAAAACACACATCAACAAGTAGTAAATCCGTTCAGAGACACGATTAGAAATTTGGAATGGTGTTCTAGAATGGTGTGTCCTAAAATTACTCAAATTTACCACATCAAGAATTTTGCAAACTTGAAGATCCATGCAACATATCGCATCACATGGAAAATTGAAAAAGCCGCTAGAAAAAAGCTAACGGCGAAATTATGTGTCGCCGGGGGTATTTAACCCGCCACTGAGGGTATCAAGGCCCGCTTGTAGTTGGCTTGGGGCCCACAGGCCTACAGTTGCAGGTACCCCATCATAAAGGCCGCCATTAAAAAACTGCCCCACAATTAAATCCGCCCCAAATTTTTCAAAAAACTACTTTTTAAAAAAATCCTGCCCAAAAAAAACAGAAATTTATTAAAAAAATCCTTGTGCTTAATTTTTATTTTTTTTAATTTTGTGTACAAGAGTTTGTACAAGGGCCGTATGGCTCTTATACAAAAAAAAATTTCCTCAAAAGCTCTCAATAGTCAAATTGGATAAATTTATAGTCAAAATTCGTCGAATCCGCCTCTGAAATCCAACGGCAAGGTCCTTTTCACACCAAAATACACCTAAAAATCGCCCACCTCCAAAATTTGCAAAAAAAAACAATGGAGAATCCAAATTTGATTCTTGTAACCCTTGTTGAAGAAACTTAGAAATTGAGAAGGGGTTTGTTGAATCCATGCTCTAATACCATGTTATAATTGTGAAAAAAATGAGCCACATGATCAAACAACGAACAAAGACACCAAGAGCTGCAAACAATAATATACAATATTCCTCAACAAGAAAAACATATAGAATTCAAAAGAAATAAAATAAAATCTCAAGAGAGATAATACAATGAGGGTTGAGTGCTATATAGAAGCAACCGTAAATGAGAAAGGGATTAGATCATGACAGGTGTCAACATCTCATGCAATGAGACAGAATAATCTAATAATAGCTCTCTAGTTAACATAGAAAATCACTCCTAAGTTTAGCTTAAGTGAACGAGAATAAATTAGACTAATAATTAATTAAAATCCAAGATTAATTAATTATTAGCTAATGCATGATTACTCTAATAGGTTCAGATGGATCGGTTGGTCGTGATAAAGCCGTGCGGGGCGGGCCGACCAGTGGCGAAACCGGTGGCGACGCTGGTGCCAGCATTATGGGCGCGCTGAATGGTTGGCGTGGTAATGCCAGCGTGCCAGTGGTGACGCAGATGCGTATCGTTAAAGTTGGTGCCGTTAAACCGGTGGGGATGCGATTCCGTGGTGCCAGTCTCAGTATCTAGTAATTATGTTATTCATATAAGAGAGACTTTTGTTACTGGATTTTTCTCCCTCAAGAGGAGGGTTTTCCCAGGGTATCTGCTGTGTTATTGTGTCTGATTTTGAATTATTTTTCTGTGCACTTAATCTGATCACTAAATTTAACATGGTATCAGAGCGGGTATAAGAAAGATCCGATCAGATTTGCTTAAGGTAATGGGTAACATCTTTTGAAGCCCGTGAATTCCTCCATGCATATGTAATGGCAAGCTTCAAGTTTGTGACAAGGCCTGTTCGATGTAGAAAGATCCCCATATCTCCAAGATTCAATCTAAACATTGAATGTGCTGTTCGATCTGAACATTGGGCTGAGGCGTCATATTTGGAGAACCCAATATCGGGTCTGATCATGAGGATCGTGTGATCATCTGTCTTCTATTACATCTACCGCACAGGGTTGGGTATATTATTCATTGTTGCTACTTGTGCAAGAAAATTCTGGAGAATACGCCATCCTTGCAATATAGAGTTCTGAGTGCATTTACACCATCCCATTCAACATTTCCGATAAGGAAATTTGCCCTAAATGTCAATCGCAATGAAAGTTGAAGGCAAGGAATGCGTGATATTTAGGTAAGTCGTTCAAGTCTAACATGGCAGAGTTCAAGCCTCCCGCAACCAAATTTATTTGCAAAGGGATAAGAGGTATCATGCGTGTCTGAGTTAAGGGGAGATGATGTGAGAAAGACTCTGGTTGATAATCTCTTTGAAAGCTCCATCCACAGCCGAACTCTATGTTTTTTAAAGACGTCGTTAAATGGGCCAAGAAGGAAATGTTTGGGTCAAGCTTGGAAAGAGTAATCGAGTGCAGTGTCATGCGCATTCCTATACTTTCCGAAGGCTATACAGAGACAGATCAGTACCCGAGAGAAGAGATTGGCGAGTGGAAGGATGCCCTTCAACAGATCTGTTCTCGCTCAGGCTGGTCTACAACTAAAGGGAGTGTCACAATAGGAATGGTGTATATGCGAGGGGGCCTGAAAAACATCCAGATTCTATTTTATTTTGGTCGGACGCCATATCCTGTGTGAACTCCTCATTCTGATTGCAGCATGTGATCTTAGAAGCCTCACATAAAAGGGGGCCTTGGAGCGCATCATCATAGTCGCCAGTCATTTCATGAATCAGTTCAACTTACAGGAGTGTCTACAAGATATAATTCTATCTAGATGAGAATGTTTTCCTGCAGCCTAGGCGTGTCTTCATTACTCTTGCATCATCGCATCTGTACATGGTGACTCCCAGGTCCTTGATGAGTAAGAAGGAATAATGTTCATTTAGCATATGGTGAAGCTCAGTCAAATCTTGAAGCTTAGCACCAATCACTCTTTCCGTCTTAAGGAACTCTATGAAGTTCAAGAAGCTCATTCACATTGAAGCTGCAGTTGATTAAAAGTTTCATCTTCTTCGATGGGTTATTATGAGGAATAATTCTATCAGCTGTGACTGGTATTTACTTGTGGTACCTTTTGAATCAGTGGGAGAGATGTTGTGCCTCCTTTCAATTACTTCTAGTGAGCAAGATCTCATGAAAGCCAAGTGCAAACCTGAAAAGTGTTTAAGTGTAGCACTTAAAAGGAGAGTCTAATTTCATCGAGATAAGTATTCTTTTGTTTATACTTTTGAAATCTAGGGTTAAATTTCAGTTTGCTAAGTTGTGCAAATCTGATTTTGGTTATTTGAATCATGTGTGCTTAGTCAAAATCGTAGTTTCTCTTGAATAACTGATCTCTGTGACAAGATCCTATGGAGATACCTCTATTCCTTGCAATTGTGAAGATCTCTGAGTGTGACTCTGAGATGAAAAGAGAATTGCATATTTTCATTGTGATTAGATGACCACTTCGATAAAATTCTCTTTGTGCATGGACCTAGATGGTACCTTGAGAGGCCTGATTCTATGTTGTATATGCTAATTGCATAATGCATTCAAGAAATTTGTAGTTGTTCAGATTGTCTTTTGATTGTGCTGAGCTTAGCACTCTCGAGAGGAGCAAAAGACGGAAGAAAGAGTTATATCAAAATTCAATAAAGATAAGTTCTTTGTCCCTTCAGTTTGATCTTTTGATATATTTCTCTTTCAGGTTGATTTATTTATTTATTCATGATTTAATATTGTTCATAAATTATTCTGTATTCTTGCTATAACTTGGAATAGTAAACCTTGTATGATTCTAGCCTTGATATTTCTTTGGATAGTTGTGAATTGTTGTAATCTCTCTCTATTGCTTTCAAGATAGCTCCAGAAGCAAGAAAGTGATGAGAGATTGCTTAGTGATGAAAAACTTGAGGCATCTTGTAAGGAAGTCGTGCCGACCAAAG
The DNA here is from genome assembly GCA_007258455.2 of Sequoia sempervirens. NCBI lineage: Eukaryota > Viridiplantae > Streptophyta > Pinopsida > Cupressales > Cupressaceae > Sequoia > Sequoia sempervirens. The sequence continues at coordinate 199,641 of VDFB02324016.1, read as the reverse complement.
AAATGATCAAGCGTGAAGTCACAACTTGCAGCCATGAGACTGAGTTGGTGGCTAAAGGGAGTTCACTTCCAGAAGTCTTCTTTGCAATCTCTGAAGCAGGGATCAAGAGGGAGTTCAGTGACTCACTGAGAAGAAGTGAAGGTTGCAGTGTTGCAGGAATAGAGTGTTCTAAGAGGACAGCCCTATACCTCTACAAAAGTATATGCTGGAATTCATTTCTCTAAGGCCAAGCATTGCAAGCAATCTTAGACGATGAGGTCAGAAGATTGATGCCAAGTACTTAAAGATGCAGATGAGAGCATTGAGAAGTACTAGGCAAGATTCATAGCTCATGGGTTTTCACAGAAAGAGGGAGTTGATTATAAAGAAACATTTGCTCCTGTTGCTCACTATTTCGAGGTACATGGGAGGAGTCTCATGTTTGCAAACTGAAGGCATTGAATGGTCCTAAGCAGGCTCCTCGTGCATGGTACGAAAGGATTGATCGTTACCTGTCAAGTTTGGGTTTCTTGAAGAATGATGCTGATTCAAATCTCTACTTCAAGGTAATCAATGGTGAAGCATTAATTTTGGTATTATATGTTGATGATTTGATCCTTACTGGAGAAAATCGCCTGATTCTTGAATGTAAGAAGGAGTTGACTTCAGAATTTGAGATGAAGGACCTTGGGCTCATGCATTACTTCCTTGGATTAGAAGTCTAGCAGAAACCAAATGAGATGATTCTAAGTCAAGGAAAGTACACCATTGGTATACTTAAGAGATTTGGTATGATGGATTGCAAATCCATGTCCACACCTATGGAGACCAACTTACATAAGTTGAAGGAGGCTACAGCTAATTCAGACTTGGTGGATCCTACATTGTACAGTCAGCTTATTGGATCCTTGATGTATCTAGTTAACACTAGACCTGATATCTGCTATGCAGTGAGTGCACTTAGCCAATTTATGTGTGTTCTGAGATAGATACATCTTGTTGCAGCCAAACATATCTAGAGATACTTGCGTGGCACAGTTGGATATGGGTTGAGGTATACTTCAGATGCAGACTTGGAGTTACATGGTTTCACTGATTCTGATTGGGCAGGTTGTGTCACAGATCGGAAGAGCACCTCTGGTTGTTGCTTCAGTTTGGGTTCTACTATGATTTCCTGGTGCAGCAAGAAGCAGTCATTTGTAGCATTGAGTACAGCAGAGGCCGAGTACATTGCAACTTGTATGGCAACTCGGGAAGCAGTGTGGCTTCGTAAGCTCCTTGCAGGATTGTTTGGAAAATCAATGGAGCCTACTATCATTCATTGTGATAATCAGAGTTGTGTGAAGCTTTCTGTCAATCTTGTGTTTCATGTGAGGACCAAGCATGTTGAGATCAAAGTACCACTATATTAGAGATATAATGCTGGAGGTATGCAGTTGAGGTACATCAACCTGATGAGTAGCGGAATATTCTCACCAAACTCCTCCAAGATAAAGTTTGTGTACTTCGAAATAAGCTTGGTATGGTGGAGAAATTAACCGGTAAGAGTCTCGGTCCGGTGAGCCTTGTTAATGCATTTTCGCCACGCCGGAAGAATTTGGGGTGCAAGTCCTTGTTAATGCATTTTCTTAAAGACGGAAGAATTTGAGGTGCAAAGCCCTTGTTAATGCATTTTTCTTGAGACGGAAGAATTTGAGGTGCAAGCCCTTGTTAATGCATTTTCCTCTGAGACGGGGAGGAATTTGAGGTGAAAGCCTTGTTTCCACCCTCGGTGAGTCATGGTGGATGTCATGACATATGTTTGTACTTGTGGTTCACCCTCACAGAGAGAGTCATGGTGAGAAGTCCGCGTTGAGGTGACAACATCACGCAAGTGATGAACATTTGTACTTACCATATTATGGTTGATATCGTGTTGAGGCGATATCTAATATCACGTTGAGGTGATATTCTTCTTTTCACATCTGGTTGTAGCCAATGTGGTGGGCATCATGTTGAGATGATTTGTCTTGAGCAGCTGGAAGTTCTCTCCCTAGCTGAGAGGGAGTGTTAATGATATAGCAGCTTCAGGTTCGTCCTTCCAGCCACAAGTGAAGACTATAAATAAATGTAGCCTATCGGCTATTTATTTATATGTGTCATTTAACAAATGGGCGCTTCTCTTGGCAACATTATAATTTCTCTTAGGGGCCGACTTCTCTTATAAGTTATATTTATTATTTGTAATTATCTCATCTTGTATCTTGGCCGACCTTGTACATGAAGAGGTGCGACCTCTCTCACATTTGTATATATACAAGGTCGCTTGCATCCATTTGTCATTCATTCAAGTTCGTTTCATTCATCCATTCAAGTGCGAATTTTTATCAAGAGCTGGGTGCGAATCTGATCAAGAGCAGATTGCGAATTTCTTTGAAGGGCAGATTTATACAGTCAGAAGTGCAGGTCATTATCTATTATTGTATCTAGTGAAGGTGCTGAATATTGGCCTTGTGATTGGCCTCATTGTAAAGAGATTTGTTTCCATTGTTTATATATATAAGAGAGACTTTTGTTGCTGGGTTTTTCTCCCTCAAGAGGAGGGTTTTCCCAGGGTATCTGCTGTGTTATTGTGTCTGATTTTGAATTATTTTTCTGTGCACTTAATCTGATCACTAAATTTAACAGTTCTTCACCTTGAATGACAGTGAGGACCTAAGTCAATAGTTGGAAAATTTGACTTGGCAAAAAACTTGCCAAGCCCAAAATTGATTAGTCAACAAAAACTCAAAGAAAACTCACAAACTTTTTCGAATTTTTTTGCGTTTTTCACATTTTTTATGTATCTGGCGAGTCTTTAGAAAAAACTCAGCAGGAAGACTTGGTGAGTTAAAGTCATAAAGACTCGTAAGGCAAAACAACTCGTGGATTTTTCAAGACTCGGCGAGTCTGCCAACTATGCCTAAGTCTATCCTATAGAGATTTATATTTTACCCTAGTTTATTATAGAATATCTTTGACTTTTGCTATACTTTTGAAAGTGTTCTACAAAATTTGTAGCTTTGTTTTTCCCATGTGGCATGGAAGGAGCAGGGATGAAATGCATAACATTTAATAGATATGGAAAGAGTAACACTCGGAGACATGGAATTATAACTGCTTGTCGATTTTATGACATGTCTAGAAAACACACATGGCTCTTGCTAGTGACTTGTTTCTGGTCAGTAATTTGATGTTTGAAAGTTGAAGAGAAGAAGAACCAACAACCACATGAAATCCATACTATTTGCACAAAAGAGAATAAGGAATCAAGAATTCCTGTTTTTTAATTTTGATCAGTGGCAACCCATAATGTTTTCATACGTTTGAGATGAATATCCTGCGCTGCAATAAGACCACCAATAGTTTTAACACAAAAAATGGAGATCAACATTTTCTACTTTGAGAAGTAACACAATATGATAAAGATATAGTAATGGTGATATTGGGCCATAGGCAATGGCTTCTTAAAGACGAGAACCCATAGAGACTGATGTAGGAGAGGATTACAACTAGAGGGCTTGGACTAGGTGCACAGAAAAAGTTTGCAGCTATGATCAACACTAATTTTTACACGGCCACCTAATGGAAGTATCACTAAAGTTATCAAAGGACCTTGTGGACCCTAAAATGTCGAGTACAAGGGAAAGTTGCCACCAAAAATGTCTCATGGGGTACTAATTGCTAAATGCTATAATTGGTTGAGCTTATACCACCTCTTCTTCCTTAACCATACCACCAAGAGATACATGTTGAATTTACCATAATATACAAAGAATTTTAATTTATTTTCTTAAATTGGAGGAAGATTGACTGCAAAACTTCTAACCAGTACATATGAACCGCGAGGTGCTTCAACAAATCTTATCCATCAAAGCCAATATGGAGCTCCAACTTGTTCCACTTTAGTGCATGCAGAAATTGCTTTTCATTGTTTTCTGTGATTATCAAAGAATCTTTCGTCAAAATTTACTTGCCACTGTAGACCTGACCATTCAGCTTCAAAGCAAACCATAGACATATGTTCAACCAATTACTACGAATCCAAAATTAAAATGTCTCTAAGCTATAAATCCATTATTTCTAGGTGAGGTACAAAAGAGCTTAGAATAGTATCTATATTTTCTTCCTCTTTCAGTCACATATGTCACTTGAACCAGATCAGCAGTGCTGTATATTCACAAGTTGTGTGATCTTTTCTTGTTTATTTGCCCCAATCTTTGTCCTAGAGATCTCCCCACATATATAAAACAATGATGATCACAATGAGTCAGAAAACTTTCCAAGTTATAACCTCATTGTCATCTTCACATTCATCCAAACTATTATCAGGGAAAAGGATTCTTACCAATTCCATTGAATGAAACAACTCCAACCTTACATGTACCTCCTCTGTCTGAGCTTCATAAAGCTACGCATATTCTGAGAAAGAGAAATCCTCGGGAAATATTTCATTCTAAGTTCCTCATAAGAAATGATTGATCAATGAGGGCTAATAGATTCGCTGATCCATATAGATCTTCCCCTTTTATAACATTTCTTACAAGATCAGGAAAGAGGCTCTAATAACACAATTATTAGCCCAACTATAAATTCCTATTCTTGTTGGAAACCCTAGGGCCAAAACTCTAGATCTAAAGAACTTGAATATAAAAAGAAGAAACAGAAATCTAAATTCTGAGTGCCAATTACATGAAAAATCTTCTTTTACTTATTCTTTAAGAATAGAAAAAGCATAATTTTTTTTATGGTATCATGCCAATGCAGGCCAAGACATGTTTCCAACTGCAATAGCACTTTTCTGAGATAATTTCCAGAGACATATGAACAAAAACACTTCTTCCTCAAAAATTTATCCCACTTTAACACCTAACAGCCTATTTAAGCTAATGTCCCAATTTACCTTTTTCATCTTTTGCACGTGAGATTTCTAGCTTTTACAACAACAAGAAAGAAATCCATTTGACCAACAAATAAGCATATCTGGTCAATTTAACAGAAAACTCGCTAATTAAAAAAAATTGAAGGCCAAAATTTGTGCTGACCCACACAATGTACCCTTAATTATTAGTTAATACTGGAACAGATTATTTTCGAGCATTGTAACAGGCTGCTTCATAATTGGATGTTAACACTCACATTTCCATAAAGTTTGAATTATTTTTTTGAAACATGCTCACTAAAAAGTGCTAATAAGAGAGAAAATTCAACATATTTATTGTCCGAGATAGCATGACTCAAGTCAAACTCTGACAGAAATAGCAGCACCATCAAACCACGCAACAGAGAAAAAGGGTCATAATGACCTTAAATTCACCTTTTCCAACTAAAATTTTTGCAAGGATTGTGACTTTGTTTTGGGTTAAGTGGGTATGGAAAGGAGTTTTTGTTTAACTACATTTTTCATGACATGTTGAATTGTCCTCTTAAGATCGTCAAACTCTTAGATGAAGGTGCTAGAAAGGTGTAGAGATCGCACAGAGATGTGTCTATGTTTTGCATTTATATTTGTCTATAGTACTCTTATTTTGGAAGAATATGGCCTAGTGTTTGTTACATGTTAGAAGTATAGTTTATAAGTGCCATCATTCCACTAATTGTCAATGGGTGATACACATTTTCTACTCTTGATTTTATTTACATATCTTTCTAGTCTTGGTGTTTAGGTGTGAGCAGTTGGCAGATTGTCTAAGTTTCTCAAAATGTAGTGGATAGGTAACAGAGTTCCATTTTCTTATATGGAGGTGTGTTTAGTTGTTGAATTGTAATTTAGTTATAAGTTAACTATTTTATTTTAGGGTATTATAATTTGTATACGAAAGTCTATATTTTAATAGCAAATATGTTGGTCAGTTAGCCTTAATTGGTGAAAGATGTGATCTCTCTGTTTCTTGCCAGCTAGAAGGCTTAAGTAGATATTGAAAATGTGTTATGTCCCCTTCTCATCAGTGACATGTGCAGACGCTCATCAGCCTATTCCGGAGGCCTGTAGGCTCGTTGAGGTAAAATTAGGGTTTCCATGTTCGGAGGTTCTATGGCATTTCAGGGAGTTTACTATTTATAGTAAATTCTATTTTTTTTGGCAGTATGCAATTGTCAATCTTCAGGTCTTCATTTTCAGTTGGAGCTTTTAATTGAATTCAAGTTTGACTTCTAAAGGTTTTATTTTGGTGAATAAAGGTATTAATGTTATAAATTGCAGTTGACCCCTTGGCCTAGGTGAACAATTTTAAGTTGTGTTTAAAAGAGGGGCTTGGAAGGGGACGCCTTCATTAAGGTGTTTTATTATTTTTTATTGAGTTTTAATGCCTTGGAAAGTGGACGCCTTTTCTAATGGAGTAAATATTTTAAAATAAAGTTGCCTTGCAAATGGGACGCCATCTTGGAAATTGAAGGATTTTGGAAATTTGAAGAGTCTCTTTGTGACTCTTGGCGTACCTTCTTGAGAAATTGAAGAGTCTTCTACTCTTCTATAAAATGAATGTTTTTACTCCAGCTTTGGCGATCCAATTGCTTATCATACTGTTATGCTGTCAAAATGACAAGTGATATTTTGCTTCGAGGATGCTACCTCCTAGCCATTAACCAATTTCGTGTTTGAAATATAACACCTAGTTGGTCTTTTGTTGCTTCTCAACTCAGACTAGCAGATTGAGTTCATATGTTGAAGAATTTTGGAGTTATCTACAGTTTAGGTTTTGCTGGTTCATCTACAGTTGAAGGTGGTTTTTGCATACAGCTCTTGGAGTAAATTTAATTTGCTTGTGGGTATCTTTCCTATCTATTCCTACACCCAAGGCAACCCCTTCTACCAATTTGCAGATTTTTGTTTGGAGTTTCTAATTTTTACTTGCCAAATCACCCCTCATGAAGGCCGTACCATTCTTGGTGCATTGGAAATCGTGCAAGAATTAAATTTTGAGTTTTTGTTGCTGTTTCTTCATCTGATCTTGGGCGCCTATCCTCCAGTAGTACATTGGTCTTCGTTTCACGTAATTCAAAGGTAATTTGATGAAATTATGAGCATTTAATGGTGTTACGGTTTGCTAATCAGAATTCCAGAAACTCTGTTTTTATATCAGATTCATGAGATTTCAGTTTTGGTCTTTATTTTATCATTGGAAGAGTAAAAAAACATTGCTAGTATTCATTCTTCTCTTCTTAGCTTTGTTCCCTATCATTGTAATTAGTAATTTGCAGATTTGTGATTGTAAGGTTGAGATTTTAGTACTAATCCAACCATTTTAAGTCTCTGCAATTACTTGATTTATTCCATATTAATTACCCTTGGATGGTTTACCGCCAGTGTGGAGAACGAACATTGTATCTCTCTTTGTACCCACTCTCAAGTGGTGAATCCCCACTTATAAGTGGATGTCCGCCGCAGCGGATGAATTAGATAGTTGTATCTTCATGGCTGGTTATCCGCCTAATTGTTTCAGTTTCAACTAATAACTCCGTCATATGTTAGCACCTCGCCCTCAGTGGGATCTTGAGTGCACATTCTTGACGTTGAGTTTGTTTTCTTTTCAAGTTATTATTTTTAGTTTCTCCGCCATATGATAACACCTCTCCTTCCTTGGGATTGAGTGTGCATTCTTAGTGTTGAGATCTTTCAAACTTGGATTTCAATTTTAATGCTAACGCTAATTCAATTGGCGTAGTGTTGATTGTGTTGTGAAAATTTCAACGAAAAATTTGGTTAGCATATTTCAAAATGGTACCATATTAATCTTTCATCTCTCTTAATGTTGAGTGTAAGGTCATGACAGCCTCAAAAACATATTTACCTGTGCAGTTTAAAGATAATTGAGTCCATGCACTCCCTTATGGTATTCAATGATTCATTGAACCATGAAACTAAGATTAGGTTTGTGGTTTAAGAGGCTAGCATTTAAGCCTCATTTTTGTATTATATGTGGGCAGTAATCCCTCTCATTGTAAGTAAGGATAATATTTTATCCTCTAAGAACATATCAAGGGCATTGTTGTTTGTATTTTGAATCTGCTGGTGCTATTTGTTTCAGTCAAGTTTCATCAATCATAGGTGGTTTTTCTTTCCCTCCCACCCTTTTGACCAGATTGTATTCACAATAGTTTCCTAATCTGTCGAAATGTTATCTATGGATTGTTAGGGTTTCTGTTCATATACAGCCAAGAAAATCTATATGTTGTGGATTACAATTTCTTTTAGTCTTTTTAAACTACCACCTCTATGTTTATCCATTGTGTATGTCATTAAAAACAAATTGTATATACAGTAGCAATACTTTAGAATTGTGCCAACTGAGTTTGTTATAAGGTCACAGATTCACAATCCTTTTAGGAGAATATAACAAGAAAGTCCACAGTTTGAAAGATGTTGGTTTGTGGGTGCACTTGTAAAAGCAAGACCTGAGTTCGAATCTCCCATGTCCAACCCATCAGAGTGTCCTAAAACATTCGACATTTGTAAATTCAGTCCCTGCCACCATAGCAAGTGCAGGCCCACAACAAAAGCTAATAATAAGAACAAGAATTTCAATGGTGTTGTGGTCAATTAGTAGGGCCAAGTGGTTCTCATGCTGGTGACCAAGGTTCAAAACTTCCCAATGCCATGCCCCCGCAATTGTAATACCAAACCTGGGCTGACTAGTTAAATTAATAAAATCAACTTACATCTCTTCTAATGTCTGGCTGACTCCTTGAAATCAGAAAATAAATTAAATTAAAGTCGACTTCATTGTGTTGGCCGATTCAGACCCTACATGCTGTTAGCGCTCATGTGGAAGATAGCAAATTAGGCATTTATTATTATCAGGGCCGACTCATGAAGACATTCTTAAATCCTTGTTATTGCTAGCCAACTGCATTTGCCATATGAATTAAATTCATATTCAAGGAGGCCGACTTCACTCTCCCTCATTATTGCCCAATATTATTACCCAAAAAGGAGGGGATAGTATATATTAACAAACAGCGATTAATAAACAGAATAAAGGCAGTGGTGAAGTTATGAAAGGATGTGATTATTTAATTAAACATTACTGATCGCCCAAACCAGATCGTTATTCCTAAACCACTCAATCATGCATAGAAATTGATTAAGAAGCCACAAAACGCTTAGACTGAGCAGTACAAATGAGACATGGCGTTATGGAAAAAGATTGAATGCAGATCGATCCTCACCAACAGCAACAAGGAGAAATAGTAAAGGAAATCAAATTATTAAAAGGAAATCGAATTATTAAAGGATAATATTAATATAGATTAATTATCCTTTAATCAAATAATTACAAATGGTTAAGGAAATCAAACAAAAGACATGCCCTATTGAAGGGACCTGACCATCTGCCCAGCATAAGTATAAAAGGCAAAGCATTTCAATGAAAAGAAGTGATTGGAGGGAGCAGATTCAGTCTGGAAACCAAAAAACAAGACAGCGATCATTAAATCAGATATAAGGAATCGAGGTCTGCATTTCCTAAATCAGAAATAATCATTAATTGTTACTTGTGCAGCAGTTTGGTTACCTAAACTGGTGATACGAGGCCTAATTTACAGTAATATGATGCAGCACAATTTAATATGAATGGCTGTGATTATTTAATTAGACATTCCAGTTACTAATGATATATTGCTGCTATTGTCATATTAGTAAATGTGATTAATATTTGTTTGTCATATGTCATGTCCCCTTCCAGTTGACATCTCTCAAAGCTTATGATTAGCCTATTATGCGACCCTCGTAGGCTGATAGGATGGATAGAGGGTCTTGATGGAGCTTGGCTTGGCTACGGTTGTCAGAGTTTTACCAGTTGGCTTTCGTTCGGGCTCATTCGGACATCTTTTGCATGACTTGCTATTTTTAGTAGTATTTGGCATTCAGCGGAGCACCCCTACTATTTTTAGCAGTATGGTTTGGTCATGTGCAGAATCACTTCCTTATTCACCAGCTTTAGACGGTTCGTAAATCGGACATATTTTGAGGGAGATATTAATGTTTTAATTGATTAATTAAATATTAATTATTCGGAGCTTATATTATAAAGTTATAATATTTGAATATTATAACTTAAGTGAATTGTCTCAAGGGGTCGACCATCATTGAAGGGGGCCACTTTTAATTATAATTTATAATTAAAAGTGAGATTGAAACTATTGAAATATTAAAAAGAAAAGTTCGAATTTATTTAAATGATGCCTAATTGAGAAAAGTCGAACTTTTGAAGAGATATAAGGGTTTTCATTGGGATTTGAGCTGATTATGATTGAAATCGAATTTTAGCTGAGTCTTCTGGGAACAGAGCCAAGGGTTCCAGTCTTCAACTTGCATTGGAGAACGTGCAATCTTCAATGTGTGCAGTTCAGAGGCTGTGAAATATCAGCTGATTTATTTTCCAGTCAGAGAGATAGCTTCATTCAGAGGTTTATCACAGAGCTTCACAGGCGAAAATATATTCAGGGTTTTGATCAGGAATTCTTCTTGGAAGTGATTCTTCACCTTAGGTGCCTATTTCTATATTCCAGATCAATCTAATTAAAGCCGTACAGATTGTCTTTACTGCTGATACAGATCCGTACTGTCATTAATTGCTGATGAAAAGCCATACCATCTACAGAGGAAGGCGTGTTAGCATCTGGATCCAAATCGCCTTGGTTTTCAACTTCTTTCATTCACAGAGAGGGACACCTCAACAAGTGGAGGTAATCCAGTGGGATTCAAGCAGGGGAAAGGCATTCCAGAGATCTGGCCGTACCATTCCAATTTTGACTAGTCAGCTGTAAATCAGATTTTTGACTGATATTTGTCTTATCTTTGTCTAAATCTCAGAGATCTATTATTGAAATGGCTGTAGAACAATAATAAAATCAATAACTATCATTTTCAGAGTCTCTTAATGTTAGATCTGGACTATTTGTATTTGTTAAAGATTTATTAACAATTTCTTTCAAAATCGCATTGTTCACTATTGCATGCAAAAACCCAAAAAAATCAAAATACACAAAACAAACAAACAAAAAACACACAGTTTCAGAGATCGGAGAGAACAGGGGTTTCTACAGTGGTATCAGAGCTAAATCCTGCCATCCTGAGGGTTTAGCAATCTTATGCAGCCACAAGAGGTTGGGCCACACAGGTATTATACTCACAGGAGAGCCTTGATTGACAGGCAACAGGGTTTGATCAAGCAGCCGGGAAACATGGCTGACAGAACAGATATTCCTAGAATAGATATTCCTCAAAACCCTAAGGATCAGGATGATGTAGAGGTTCTACACACTCTTAGGGATTTACGAGCAGGTCAACAGCAATCCAACGATGTGCTACAGCAGTTGACAGTGGCACTCCAGAGGTTAGGTACGCCGAGAAGACCATCACCTCATCGTGACGAGGACAGGAGTGATGCAGGATCACGGAGAGCACTTTGGACTGTTTCACGGACAGCAGACAGGCCCACTAGGCCTACTTTTGTGAGACAGGAGACCGATGAGGCTATGGCAGGTGAGGAGCATGAGGAGTTGTTCGCAGATACACTTATGGCAGCGAACGAGGAGTGGGAGTTAGTACCACCTGAGGTCAGAGAGAGGATCACTTTTGACCGATTCATTACACAGAGGAGAGAACATCACAGAGGTCGACAGGATTGGAGACCTAGACACCAGAATAATGATCTGAAGCATGCTACCAACAGACTCACTCTAGCGATGTTCGACGGTAGTGGCAAGGTTACAGCCCAGGCCTAGATCAGTAAGCTAGACACTTTCCTCACATTGCGTCCTATGGCTGAGAGGGATGCTATCAGGTATGCGACATTGCATCTTGAGGGGGTAGCTTACGACTGGTGGCACCACGGGATGGTGACACTCCAGCACGATCGGATCACCTCATATCAGGAGTTCGTTGATAGGTTGGTGGAACGATTTGACAGGAAGGATTCAGAATCCTATTTCAGAGATTTGGCTCAGTTGCGACAGAGTGGCAGTTTGGAGTCTTACATAGGTGACTTCCAGCGACTGTCAGTTATGGTTCCTAATATATCAGAGAGGCGTCTTGTAGTGCTTTTCATGGAGGGACTGACGAAACCATTCAGAGGTTGGATCAAAGCCTTTGATCCTCCTTCATTACAGGAAGCTATGAAGAAGGCGCGTAGCATGGAGTTGGCAACACCATCCAGCAAATTCAACTCCAGAAACAATTCTTCATTTAGGGACAATAAGGGCTTCAACAAAAACAGAGAGAAATCAGATTTTAACAGAGAAAAATTAGATTTTAAGAATGATTCAAAGGGAAAATCAGCAGCACCACCCTTGGATCGCGAGGCTCTTAATGATCTATGCAGGAAGAAGCTTTGCTTCTACTGCAAAGGTCCCTATGATGCCAACCATGAATGTCCTTTGCGGCCTAAGGGCAAGGCCAATCGAGTGATGTGGGCTTATTACGAGGAGTCGGAATCTGAGAGTTCCGAACAGCAGGAGAGTTCTGGGGAGTCAGAGTCAGAGGCTTCAGAGCCTAAGGCAGAGGCAGAGGCAGAGGCAGAGGCAGAGCTTCAGATTCAGGAGGCACGACTATCTAGCATTCAACAGGAAGGTTCATTCAGACTTCGTGGAGTTTTGGCAGGACAAAGGGTCATTACCCTTCTTGATACAGGAACCACCCACAATTTTATCGATGCTAGATTTGTGGAGAAGCGCGGACTCTTAACTGAGGAGTTCGAAGGCATTGTTTAGGTGGCCGACGGTTACACTCTCAGGTGTGAACGTATGATTAAGGATCTCCCCTTGCGCTTGAATAACTATGAATTCAAGGCTGATTATTACGTGGTGAACATGGGGAATATCAATTTAGTCTTGGGCATGAAGTGGCTTCACTCCCTTGAGGAAGTCACTCTTTGTCTCAAAGACATGGAGATTCGTTTTGATGTGGATGGGAAGACACATATCCTGAAGGCCATTCGGGACAGCAATATCAAGACTATTTCCTTTCGTCGAATGGAGAGACTCATGCAACATGACATGGTAGAGTGGGTTGCCGAGTGCACATTGGCCACCTATACAGGAGAGACAGCATAAGACTAAGTATCATCCTGACATTCAGCAGTTGAGAGTCAAGCATGAGAAGGTTTTCAGTGATATTCCACCAGGGAGACCTCCAGACAGGGGCATTGAGCACATTATAGAGCTTGAGGAGGGCGCTAAGCCCGTCATGATTACTCCTTACAGGCATCCTAAGAGGTTGAAGGATGAGATAGAAAAGACGATCAAGGAGTTGCTTGCTATGGGTCACATTCGACCTAGTAAATCACCATTCGCTTCTTCAGTTGTTCTAGTGAAAAAGAAGGATGGCACCCTTCGCATGTGCATAGATTACAGAGTCTTGAATAAGAGGACTATCAAAAACAGGTACCCAATACCTCGTATAGATGAGCTTATTGATGAGCTCCATGGTGCATGCTATTTCACGAAGATAGACTTGAGATCAGGATATCATCAGATCAGAGTTCGTGAGTAGGATGTAGAGAAGACTGCTTTTCGTTGTCATTGTGGGCACTTCGAGTTTGTGGTGATGCCATTTGGGCTAACCAACGCGCCAGCTACTTTTCAGTCCACCATGAACAGAGTCTTCCATTCACTCTTGAGGAGATATGTACTTGTCTTCTTCGACGATATTCTAATTTACAGATGGGACTTGGCAGGAGCATTTGGCTCACCTGGAGACCGTACTCACATTTTAGAGACGGAGTCCTTGTACGTCAAGGAATCCAAATGTGATTTGGGGATGACCGAGTTGCTCTACTTAGGTCATATCATCAGTGCAGAGGGAGTGCGGATGGATCCTGAGAAGATCCGTGCTATTATAGATTGGCCTACTCCGGCGAACCTTACACAGCTGCAAGGATTTCTTGGTTTGTGTGGGTTTTACCGCAGATTTGTGAATGGTTATTCACGACATGCAACACCTATGACGGATCTGTTGAAAAAAGGTGCATTTTGTTGGACTCCTGAGGCACAGGAGTGTTTTGTGAGGTTCAAGGAGTTGATGACCACGTGTCCAGTGTTGGCACTACCGGATTTTTCGAAGCCCTTTGAGCTTCAGTGCGATGCTTCTGGTGAGGGCATTGGAGCGGTGCTTATGCAGGACAAGCACCCTATTGTGTATGAGAGTCGTAAACTCAGAGGGCCAGAGAGGCTCTACAGTATTTATGATAAGGAGATGCTAGCTATAATGCATGCCTTGGAAAAATTTAGGCAATATCTCGTGGGCAGTAAGTTCTGCATTAAAACTGACCACAATAGTTTGAGGCATTTCCTGGGGCAGCGAGATCTCAATGATCGTCAGCAGAAGTGGGTGAGTAAATTGTAGGCATATGACTTTGATATCTCTTACATCAAAGGCACCCAGAATGTAGTGGCTGATGCTCTCTCATGCAGGCCTTATCTGAGCTCTATGGTTCACATTACAGAGGATTGGAGGCATTTGATTGTGGCAGAGTATGCCAAGGATACTTGGGCATCCAGTATTGTTGAGGGATCGATGGTTGACACCAGATACACGCTTGTGAATGACTTGATCATTTACAAGAACAGGATTTATTTGATCCCAGGATCAGAGATGAAGAACACTATCATGCGAGCCTTTCATGATGTACCTACAACAGGACATCCCGGTACTTCAAAATGTACAGACAGATTAGGAGATTTACATGGAAAGGACTTAAAGGCAGATGTTCTTGAGTATGTGCGTGAGTGCCCTGTTTGTCAGCAGAACAAGCAGGAGAACACGTATCGGTAGGATTATTGCAGCCACTTCCGATTCCTGACAGGAAGTGGGAATGCCTGTCGATGGACTTCATTACGGAGCTTGCCTAAAGCCCAAGGACGGGATTGTATATATGTAGTTGTGGATCGGCTGACGAAGTATGCCCACTTCTTTCCGATTACCACCACTTACACAGCTACACAGGTAGCAGAGGTCTTCTTCCGTGAGGTATTCAGACTACATGGGTTGCCTCGGAGCATAGTGAGCGACAGGGATAGTCGGTTCTTGAGTCACTTCTGGCAGGAGGTGTTCAGACTTTGTGGGACCGAGCTTACACCGAGCACCAGTTACCAGGGCCAGATGGTCAAATGGAATAGTGAATAAATGGGTGGAAGGTTACCTCAGGAACTACATTGCAGGGCAGCAAAAGGCTTGGGTCAAGTGGATTTATTTGTGCGAGTATTGCTACAACACTACATTCCACATGACCATTCAGATGTCCCCTTTCATGGCGTTGTACAGTTACGAGGCGCCGAGCTTTCTGGATTTGCTACTGAGTGACAGTAGGGTGCCGAGTGCTGGAGATTTGTTGCAAGAGAGTCAAGACACTATGAGGGCTCTCAAAGAGAATATTGCTAAGGCACAGAATCAGCAGAAACAGTACGCAGATCAGAAGAGGACAGAGAGGTCTTTTGAGGTGGGAGACATGGTTTACCTCATGCTGCAGCCCTACCGTCAGTCTACTCTTAGGAAGAGTGGTTTAGAGAAGCTTAAGCCACGATATTATGGTCCTTTCAGGATCCTGAGGCGTGTTGGAGAGGTGGCTTATGAGCTAGAGCTTTCGGCGAAAAGCAAGGTCCACAATGTTTTTCATGTGTCACGTCTCAAGAAGGTGTTGGGACACCGTGTGGTACCTTCAGCAGTTTTACCTCCCTTAGATGACGAGGGAAAGTTGATTTTAGTACCTGAGTCTATCCTGGAGTACAGAGAGAGACAGTTGCGTAGGAGGACTATCAGGGAATATTTGGTGAAATGGAGAGATTTGCCAGTGGAAGATGCTACATGGGAGAGCGAGGATATTCTGCAACATCCGGAGTTGAGATTGCTTGAGGACAAGCAATTTCAGGAGGGGCAAACTGTCATGTCCCCTTGCAGTTGACATCTCTCAGAGCTTATGATTAGCCTATTATGCGACCCTCATAGGCTGATAGGATGGATAGAGGGTCTTGATGGAGCTTGGCTTGGCTTTGGTTGTTAGAGTTTTACCAGTTGGCTTTCGTTCGGGCTCATTCGGACGTCTTTTGCTTGACTTGCTATTTTTAGCAGTGTTTGGCATTCAGCGGAGCACCCCTGCTATTTTTAGCAGTATGGTTTAGTCATGTGCAGAATCACTCCCTTATTCACCAGCTTCAGACGGTTCGTAAATCGGACATATTTTGAGGGAGATATTAATATTTTAATTGATTAATTAAATATTAATTATTCGGAGCTTATATTATAAAGTTATAATATTTTAATATTATAACTTAAGTGAATTGTCTCAAGGGGTCGACCATCATTGAAGGGGGCCACTTTTAATTATAATTTATAATTAAAAGTGAGATTGAAACTATTGAAATATTAAAAAGAAAAGTTCGAATTTATTTAAATGATGCCTAATTGAGAAAAGTCGAACTTTTGAAGAGATATAAGGGTTTTCATTGGGATTTGAGCTGATTATGATTGAAATCGAATTTTAGCTGAGTCTTTCTTCTGAGAACAGAGCCAAGGGTTCCAGTTTTCAACTTGCATTGGAGAACGTGCAATCTTCAGTGTGTGCAGTTCAGAGGCTGTGAAATATCAGCTGATTTATTTGCCAGTCAGAGAGATAGCTTCATTCAGAGGTTATCACAAAGCTTCACAGACGAAAATATATTCAGGGTTTTGATCAGGAATTCTTCTTGGAAGTGATTCTTCACCTTAGGCGCCTATTTCTATATTCTAGATCAATCTAATTAAAGCCGTACAGATTGTCTTTACTGCTGATACAGATCCGTACTATCATTAATTGTTGATGAAAAGCCGTACCATCTACAGAGGAAGGCGTGTTAGCATCTGGATCCAAATCGCCTTGGTTTTCAGCTTCTTTCATTCACAGAGAGGGACGCCTCAGCAAGTGGAGGTAATCCAGTGGGATTCAAGTAGGGGAAAGGCATTCCAGAGATCTGGCCGTACCATTCCAGTTTTGACCAGTCAGCTGTAAATCAGGTTTTTGACTGATATTTGTCTTATCTTTGTCTAAATCTCAGAGATCTATTATTGAAATGGCTGTAGAACAATAATAAAATCAATAACTATCGTTTTCAGAGTCTCTTAATGTTAGATCTGGACCATTTGTATTTGTTAAAGATTTATTAGCAATTTCTTTCAAAATCGCATTGTTCACTATTGCATGCAAAAACCCAAAAAAATCAAAATACACAAAACAAACAAAAAAAAACACACAGTTTCAGAGATCGGAGAGAACAGGGGTTTCTACATCATATGCCTTGAATGTTTAGCCATGATAGAAGGAACTAAGATTACAAGAGGGGAATGGTGATGGGGCACTCTCCTAGGTACGCCACCTCAGATGAGGACCAGATGAGCCCCATGAGGCCAAGGGGGTATAGAGGGTACTGCCTTTGGGCTTAGGAGAGATGGCAATTTCAGCGCACCCATTGTAATCTCACTCCTCCATCATGGGGAACCAGCACAAGAGGTCAAATCGTAGGGAGAGGGTGTTGATGATAGCATCGGTCAGATAGGAATGACGATTGCTGGATCGTCATTCTTATTGATCAATATTATCATTGGTATTTAATTATCTTTCAGAATTATTATAGAACAAATTCTGTTGGCCTTCATAAATTCGAATCTAGACTTTGGTATATTCTGATGTTGATGTTAGCAGCGTCTGTAGCATTCTTCTAGCAATATCATTACTTTGAATAAATTAGATAATAGCTATAAGCTATCTAATTTATAAGATCTCAAAAGGCATGACTTAAAGACATTTCGATTTGCTAATGAAGATAAATATTAAATGAAGAGTCATCATTATTTGTCAAATATTAAATATTTATCAAGAGGCGCGATTTCTTTCAAAGCCAACTTTGTCTTAATGGCACGATTTTTTAAGAAGACGTCTTTTCTTTGAGGCCGAGCAGTTTGGGAAGAATCAAGTCTTTCCATCTAGAGATGTATATATACTTGTTGCTATTGTTCACTATGATTAATCGATTTTCAAGCAAGTTCGAATATTCATTTATATCAAGTGTGAATTCTTCTAAGAGCAGTGCGGATTCTTCTAAGAACAGTGCGAATTCATTAAAGGCAGAATTGTATACTGTCAGGTGCAGATTATTATCTGCTTCTGTATATTGTATAGGTGCTGCAGGTTTGGCCTTGGTATTGGCCTCATTGTAAAGAGAATAGTTGCCTCTATTTATATATATAAGTGAGATCTTTTGTTGTTGGGTTTTTCTCCCTCAAGAGGAGGGTTTTCCCAGGGTATCTGCTGTGTTATAATGTCTGATTTTTGAATTAATTTTTGTGCACTTATCTGATCACTAAATTTAACATGGTATCAAAGCAGGTGTGAAAAAGATCGTGATTAGATTTGTGCTTTCACAGCATTACTCTATTCTGTGTTGAAGGTTCTTGTCTATCTACATCATTTAAGATGGTGAACGGATTGAAGATCGAGGATAGACTCGATGGAGCTTCAAACTACACCTCATGGAGATTCTGAATCATGCTTACATTAGAGGAGAATGATTTGGTTGAATTTGCGGAGACCAAGGTTCCCGAACCTGAAGAGGAAGAAGAGAAGCTGCAATGGAGGAAGAAAGACATCAAAGCGAAGAAGTTGCTAGTTGACTCCGTTAAAGACCACATCGTCCCTATTGTTTCTAAGTTGAAGACTGCGAGGGAGAGGTTCAAAACCTTGGAAGAAATGTATGAAATCAACAACACCAGCTGGGCTCTTGCGCTGAAGCAACAACTTCATCATGTGAAGATGACGAAAGGAGAGACCGTGATCACCTACTTCATGAGGATTGCAGAATTGAGGGATCAACTCTCCACAATTGGCCATATGGTTGAAGATAAAGATTTGCACTCTTCGGCTTGCCATTATCTTGGGAGTCCTATATTCAAGGAATTAGTGCGAGGTCCAAACTCCCGAAGTTTGATCGTTTGAGGGCCGATTGTATCCAAGAGGAATCAAGGTTGATGGCTAGAGGTGTTGGTCCAAGTTCTTCTAATCAAGAAATCCATGTTCTTGCAGCCCAAGCTTCGAAGAAGAAAGGAAAAGGTGGAAAGGAGGGTCACTTCAAGAGGAATCGTGATAAAGGAAATGATGATGCTCCCCCTTCCAAGAAGAAGCGAGACTTGTCTAAAATTCAATGCTTTAGGTGTGACAAGTTTGGTCATTTTGCCAAACATTGCCCTGACAGACCTAAGCATCAAGCCTCCGTTGCAGATGTAGAGAATGTTTCTCCTTAGAAGGATGAATATCTGTTTTGCTCAGCCTTGTCAAGCAATGTTGTCACCGACACCAACACATGGTTGATTGACAGTGGTGCTTCTCGTCACATCACCGGATTCAAGGAGCACTTATCAAGCTTGGTGAAGAAAGACTCTTTGGAACAAGTTATCATTGGAGATGATGCTAGTTACACCATGAAAGGGATTGGGACCTCTACTCTCCATTTGGATTCAGGCATCACACTTCAGTTGAGCAATGTTCTTTATGTTCCGGGGATCAAGCGCAATCTCATCTCTATTTCAGCCCTAGAAGATAAAGGATATCAAATTGCCTTCTCAAAAGGAAAAGTTCTTGTATGTATGGAGAACTCTAGCTTCAAAGATGCTCAAATTATTGGAGTTAGACATGAAAGTCTTTACAGGGTTTGCACTCGTCCTCTACAAGCCTTGGTTCATGATACTTCTTCTCTATGTGATCTTTGGCATCGAAGATTGGCGCATCTACACTTCTGTGCCTTGCCTATTATGGAGAAGATGGTGACAGGTCTACCTAAATTCGACAAGGAGCATGAAGGCACTTGCAAGGGATGCGCTCTAGCAGAATGGTGTTGCAGAAAGAAAGAACAGGACAATCATGGAAGCAGCAAAGGCCATGATTCATGATCAAGATTTGCAGACTTTCTTATGGGCAGAAGCCTCCAGGACAGCTATATATGTGCAGAACAGAAGTCCTCACAAGATCTTGGAGAATATAACTCCGGAAGAAGCCTTCACAGGGAAGAAGCCTGAAGTCAGTCACTTAAGAATCTTTGGTTGTCCTGTTTATATTCATGTTCCGAAGGAGAAGAGAACTAAGTTGGAGCCTTCTGGCAAGAAGGGCATCTTTGTGGGCTACAGCGAGACATCTAAAGCCTACAGAATTTACATTCCAGGACAAAAGTTGATTGAGATCAGTAGGGATGTTACCTTTGAGGAAGACATTGCATTTAGGAGATCCAAGGGCACTCACATGGAGTTCAATAACGAAGAGTCTCCTCAGGATATGGAAGTTGACCATACTCCTGAGATTCAGAGGGAGACTGTTGAACCAAAAGAAGATGCTGATCCTGTTGAACCCTTGGAGCCTACTGATGGGCCTACTGACATTGTCATTGGAAGAAAGAGACCTCTATGGGCTAGGCGTTCTATGCAAGAGGCAGAAAGCTTTGTAGCTCCTAGAGGCACATTCAGAGAAAGTAAAAGGCCTCATAAGTTCTTCAATTATGTTGCCTTGATGAGTTAGATTATTGATTCAGAGCCTTCATGTGTTGAAGAAGCATCCAGTCATCAGGTTTGGAGAGATGCAATGGCAGAGGAGTATCAATCAATTCTGAAGAATGATGTTTGGGACATTGTTCCTAGACCTAAGAGCAAATCAGTGGTATCTTCAAAATGGCTCTTCAAAATCAAGCATGCTGCAGATGGGAGCATTGAGAAGTATAAGGCAAGATTTGTGGCTCGAGGGTTTTCTCAGAAAGAAGAAGTTGATTACGAAGAAACATTTGCTCCTGTTGCTCGTTACACTTCTGTTAGAACTATCATTGCCATTGCTGCATCGAGAGGATGGAAGATTCATCAGATGGACGTAAAGACAACTTTTCTCAATGGTGTAATTGAGGAAGAAGTTTACATCGAGCAACCTGATGGTTTTGAAGTTCATGGGAAGGAGTCACATGTGTGTAAGCTGAAGAAGGCCTTGTATGGTCTTAAGCAGGCTCCTCGTGCTTGGTACGAAAGGATTGATTGATACCTATCTAGTTTGGGCTTCTTGAAGAATGATGTTGATTCAAATCTCTACTTCAAGGTAATCAATGGTGATGCATTAATATTGGTTTTGTATGTTGATGATTTGATCCTTATTGGAGAAGATCACCTGATTCTCGAGTGTAAGGAGTTGACTTCAGAATTTGAGATGAAGGACCTTGGGCTCATGCATTACTTCCTTGGTTTAGAAGTCTGGCAGAAACCAGATGAGATGATTCTAAGTCAAGGAAAGTACACCATTAATATACTTAAGAGATTTGGCATGATGGATTGCAAATCCATGTCTACACCTATGGAGACCAACCTACATAAGTTGAAGGAGGCTGCAGCTAATTTAGACTTGGCGGATCCTACATTGTACAAACAGTTGATTGGGTCTCTGATGTATCTGGTTAACACTAGACCTGATATTTGCTATGCAGTGAGTGCACTTAACCAGTTTATGTGTGATCCGAGACAGATACATCTCGTTGCAACTAAACATATCCTGAGATATGCGTGGCACAGTTGGATATGGGTTGAAGTACACTTCAGATGCAGACTTGGAGTTACATGGTTTTACAGATTCTGATTGGGCAGGGTGTGTCACAGATCGGAAGAGCACCTCTAGTTGTTGCTTCAGTTTGGGTTCTGCTATGATTTCCTAGTGCAGCAGGAAGCAGTCATCTGTAGCATTGAGTACAGCAGAGGCCGAGTACATTGCAGCTTGTATGGCAACTCGGGAAGTAGTGTGGCTTCGTAAGCTCCTTGCAGGATTGTTTGGACAATCAATGGAGCCTACCATCATCCATTGTGATAATCAGAGTTGCGTGAAGCTTTCTGTCAATCCTGTGTTCCATGATAGAACGAAGCATGTTGAGATCAAGTACCACTACATCAGAGATATGGTACTGCGGAAGGCTGTACAGTTGAGGTACATCAGCACTGATGAGCAGACGACAGATATTCTCACCAAGCCTCTCTCCAGGATAAAGTTTGTTTACTTTCGAGATAAGCTTGGTATGGTGGAGAATCCAGCCTTAACTGAGAAAGAGTCTTAGTATCAGTGAGCCTTTCTTTGAGTCCTCTGCGAGAGAAGTTCGAGGTGAAATTCCTTGTTTTTATATTTATCTTTTACCATAGTATGGTTGTAGCCATTATGGTAGATATCGTGTTGAGGCGATATCCAATATCACGTTGAGGTGATATTTATCTTTTACCATAGTATGGTTGTAGCTATTATGGTAGATATCGTGTTGAGGCGATATCCAATATCACATTGAGGTGATATTTATCTGTTACCATAGTATGGTTGTAGCCATTATGGTAGATATCGTGTTGAGGCGATATCCAATATCACATTGAGGTGATATTCATCTGTTGCCATAGTATGGTTGTAGCCATTATGGTTGATATCGTGTTGAGGCGATATCTAATATCATGTTGAGGTGATATTTATTTTTTACCATAGATTGGTTGTAGCCATTATGGTTGATATCGTGTTGAGGCGATATCTAATATCATGATGAGATGATATTCTTCTTCTCACATCTGGTTGTAGCCAATGTGATAGACATCACGTGAGGTGATATGTATTGTGCAGCTGGAAGTATACTCCTTAGCTGAGAGGGAGTGTTGATGTTAGCAGCATCTGTAGCATTCTTCCAGCGATATCATTACTTTGAATAAATTAGATAATAGCTATAAGCTATCTAATTTATAAGATCTCAAAAGGCACGACTTAAAGACATTTTGATTTGCTAATGAAGATAAATATTAAATGAAGAGTCATCATTATTTGTCAAATATTAAATATTTATCAAGAGGCGCGATTTCTTTCAAAGCCAGCTTTGTCTTAATGGCGCGATTTTTGAAGAAGACGTCTTTTCTTTGAGGCCGACCAGTTTGGGAAGAATCACGTCTTTCCATCTAGAGATGTATATATACTTGTTGCTATTGTTCACTATGATTAATCGATTTTCAAGCAAGTTCGAATATTCATTTATATCAAGTGTGAATTCTTCTAAGAGCAGTGCGGATTCTTCTAAGAACAGTGCGAATTCATTAAAGGCAGAATTGTATATTGTCAGGTGCAGATTATTATCTGCTTCTGTATATTGTATAGGTGCTGCAGGTTTGGCCTTGGTATTGGCCTCATTGTAAAGAGAATAGTTGCCTCTATTTATATATATAAGTGAGATCTTTTGTTGCTGGGTTTTTCTCCCTCAAGAGGAGGGTTTTCCCAGGGTATCTGCTGTGTTATAGTGTCTGATTTTTGAATTAATTTTTGTGCACTTATCTGATCACTAAATTTAACATCTGAATCATATTTAATCCTATCTTGTTGCATTCGCCATCATTCAAATTAGTTATGTTTTGTTAAGGATTAATTCAGATAACATTCAAAGTGTTTCTTGAGACGCGATTCTAAGAAACACGTCCCATGAATGGACGTGTCCCCACTTGTGGAGACACGTCCTTCCATAGGACGTGTCTCTTAGAAGAGAGTTTCCTTATCATATTTATGATGGTACATTTGTGATTTGCAAACATCGAAATCAATTAATGTTCTGCAATCAGCACATTTGTATTAAAAGGAAGAATTCTGGAAATCGTTTTCTGGACTTGAAAATTCTGTGTAGTTTGCCTCCTCTCAGTTCTTTAAGTCTGCCTTAGGTTCCTTAGCCTAATAGGATTTGATTACATTTACATGGTATCAGAGCCACGTTGTGCAGATTCAAATCAAATCTAGTTTTCAGACTTCTTATAGGTTCGAAATCTTTACTTTCTTCATCATGGCTAGTGTAATCAGATTTGAAGATCGCCTTGCAGGAGCAGAAAACTTCACATCTTGGAAATTTAGAATTATGATGATCCTTAGAGAGAATAAGCTTGACTCACTTGTGAGAGAAAATAAGGAACCTGAATCTGAATCTGAGAAAACTCAATGGATTGAAAACAATGAGAAGACCATGAAAATTCTAGTAGATGCAGTTAGGGATCATATAGTACCTATCCTAGCAAAACATGAAACTGCTTACGACATGTTCAAATCTCTTGAGAGAACCTATGAGATCAACAACACCTGTAGGACTCTTGCTTTGAAAAGGCAAATCAACAATGTTCAAATAAACAAAGGAGAGTCCATTAATTCATACTTCATGAGGATTATTGAACTGAGGGATCAATTATCCACCATTGGATATCAGATTGACAGCAAAGAATTAACTCTGATTGCTCTAGGAGGTCTTCCAAACTCTTGGGAGTCCTTTGTTCAAGGTGTAAGTGCAAGATCTAAACTCCCTAAGTTTGATAGGCTAAGATCTGACTGTCTTCAAGAAGAATCCAGACTCTCCTCTAAAGAGAATAAACAAAAGAACATAGATGAAGACATTCATGTACTCAACTCAACTTCTAATAAGCAGAATAAGAAAAACTTCTTCAAGAAAGTGTCTTCCAAAAGAAAGAGAAATTCCAAAGGAAAGGGATCTCATAAGAAGAAAGATATCTCTCAAGTACAATGCTTTAGATGTGATCAATATGGTCACTATGCAATGAAGTGCCCTGATAGGACTAAACAACAAACTTCCTTTGCTAAAGTAGGAAAGTCAAATTCAGATCATGAACCTGAGAACTTTGTGTTCCATTCAGCCCTTTCTAGTCAAGTATCCGACTTCACTCACGACTGGGTAATTGACAGTGGTGCCTCTAGACATATCACAGGATTCAGAGAACACTTAGATACTTTGACAGAAAGGATTGATGAAGAAGTAACCATTGGGGATGATTCAACACACCCAGTAAGAGGGGTTGGAACTTGTTCCATCAAGTTGAAATCTGGGCTTTCACTTCAACTCACTGAAGTCTTGTTTGTACCTGGAATAAAGAGGAATCTTATATCCATCTCTGCCCTTGAAGACAATGGTTATAGAGTTACCTTTATAGATGGAAAAGTTCTTACTTGGCCTAAAAACTCAACTATCAAGAAAGCCCTAACCATAGGTGTAAGACAAGGGTACCTTTATAAACTATGTACTGAAGTTAATCAAGCCCTTACCCTTGACACCTTTGATTCAAATGAGATTTGGCATAGAAGATTAGGACACCTTCATTTCCATGCCCTACCCTCTGTGGAAAAACTTGTATTAGGCTTACCTAAGTTAAAACCATCCCATGAAGGAACTTGTAAAGGATGTGCCTTAGGAAAGAATTCAAAGGGATCATTTCCCTCTAGTTTGAGCAAAACTCATAATGTGTTAGAACTGGTTCACTTAGACTTATGTGGACCGATGTCTGTACCCTCTAAGGCAGGACTTCTTTACTATGTCATATTTGTAGATGACTTCTCTAGGAAAACCTGGATCTATTTCCTTAAGTGTAAAGAATTGATAGAAATTCTCAAAAGATTCAAAGAGTTCAAAGCCATTTCTGAAAATTTCTCTAGAAAGAAAATAAAAACCTTAAGGACAGACAATGGGAAAGAATACACCTCTGAGATTTTTAAGGATTTTTGCTTGGATGCCGGAATTAAGAGGGAGTTCATAGTTGCCTACAATCCCCAACAAAATGGGGTTGTTGAAAGGAAAAACAAAACCATTGTAGAAGCTGCTAAGGCAATGCTACTTGACCAAAACATTGATACTTCTTTCTGGGCAGAAGCTTCTAGGACTGCTGTCTATATCCAAAATAGATGTCCTCATTCCCATCTTGATAATAAAACTCCTAAAGAAGCCTTTACCGACGTGAAACCTGACATCAGTCATTTTAGGATCTTTGGCTGTCCTGTCTATATCCATGTACCTAAAGAGAAGAGATTCAAACTAGAACCTTCCGGAAAGAAGGGGGTGTTTATGGGTTATAGTGAAACTTCCAAAGCTTACAAGATTTACATTCCCGGGCAGAATCAAATTGAGTTGAGTCGAGATGTCATCTTTGAAGAAGACATTGCATTCAAAAGGGCTAGAAGCTCCTCCGAGATAGAAACCCTTTCCCCCAGAGTACCTGAAATGGAACCTGATTCTGAGATTCAGAGGGAGTATTCTAAGGAAATGTCACACGAACCTCCATCAAGTGAGAATCCAAATGACAATAATAGAAAGAGACCACTTTGGGCCAGGAAGATGCTCAAAGAAGCTGAGGTTCATGCATCACCCAAAGGAACGTTCAGGGAGAGTAAAAGACCCAAACGTTTCTCTGGCTATGTTGCTCTAATGAACATCTTAAACTCAGAACCTGACAGTGTCACAGAAGCTCTCCAACTTCAAGCTTGGAAGGATGCAATGACTGAGGAATATCAATCTATTCTTAAGAATGATGTATGGGATATAGTGCCTAGAGCAAAAGAGAAATTTGTTGTCTCTTCCAAATGGCTCTTCAAAATCAAGCATGCTGCTGATGGCAGTATAGAAAAATATAAAGCACGTTTTGTGGCAAGAGGTTTTTCTCAAAAGGAAGGTATTGACTACGAAGAAACATTTGCATCTGTTGCCCGTTACACATCAGTGAGAGCAGTGTTAGCCATTGCAGCAGCTAAAGGTTGGAAGATCCATCAAATGGATGTGAAAACTGCCTTCCTGAATGGAACTATTGAAGAGGAAGTCTATTTAGAACAGCCCGAAGGCTTTGTGATATATAATTCTGACTCACATGTATGCAGATTAAAGAAAGCCCTCTATGGACTTAAATAGGCTCCCAGGGTTTGGTATGAAAGAATTGACAGCTATCTCTTGGGATTAGGATTTTCAAAGAATGATGTTGACTCCAACCTCTACTTCAAGATAATCAATGGAGATATGCTGATAATTATTTTATATGTTGATGACCTGTTGATAACAGGAGAAGATCATCTCATTGCTCAAGGGAAGCAGGATCTAATTGCTGAATTTGACATGAAAGACTTGGGCATTTTACACTACTTTCTAGGTTTTAGAAGTATGGCAGAAATCTGAGGGCATCATTCTAAACCAAGGAAAGTATACTATTGATATCCTGAAGAAATTTGGAATGCTAGACCGTAGACCGATGTCTACACCTATGGAAACCAACCTTCACATGTTGAAAGAAGCAGCAGCAAAATCCAAGTGTGCAGATCCAAACCTTTATAGACAGATGATTGGATCCTTGATGTATCTGGTTAATACCAGACCTGATATTTGTTATGCAATGAATGTTCTCAGTCAGTTCATGTGTGAACCAAAGGAAATTCACTTAATGGCAGTGAAACATATTTTTAGATATCTTCAAGGCACTATTGGATATGATCTTCTCTACAAGAAAGGTCATCTAGATCTACATGGGTACTCTGATTCAGATTGGGCTGGAAGTGTAACCAATCGAAAAAGCACATCAGGATGTTGCTTCAATTTAGGATCAGCTATGATCTCCTGGATTTGCAGAAAACAATCTTCAGTTGCACAGAGCTCAACAGAAGTAGAATACATTGCAGCCTCAATGGGAGCAAGAGGATCAGTATGGCTTCGTAAGTTGATTGTGGGACTCTTTGGTGAACCCTTAAATCCTACAATCATTCATTGTGACAATCAGAGTTGCATCAAACTCTCTGTAAATCCTGTGTTCCATGATAGATCTAAGCACATTGAGATCCCCTATCATTATGTTAGAGACATGGTGGAAAGGAAAGTGATCCAGCTGGAGTATGTTAGTACAAATGATCAAACTGCAGACATTCTCACCAAACCTCTCTCCCGCATCAAGGTAGAGCACTTCAGGAAGAAACTCGGTATGGTTGAAATGTAATTTGATTTATGTTGAAATCCAAAATTGTTATATGAGTTGTACTAATATATATAAAGATGTTTTATGTGTAAACTCTTTTTGTCATGTGTGTGACTCCATGACTTTATGGGCCTACCCCTGTGTACATCATTGAAAGGTGACGATCTTTCTAATGATAAACACTTGTATGTGACATTGTAAGGTGACGACTTTGCAATGTTTAACTATCATGATAGATATCATGTGACTTGATATCTGTGAACATGTCATGATAGTATCTCTTGGACACTTTGATGGATGTCATGTGACTTGATGTCTTTTGAAGATCATTGTGATTCCTAAGAGATAATCATGGTGGATATTTTATCCATGGAAATGCCATGAATTATTATGGTAGACATCATGTGACTTGATGTCTGTGCACACACCATAATAAAGATGTGTTATGAAGAATGTCATGTGACTTGACATTATTGAGAAAACATATCATATCTTTGATATCACGTGTGAAGGTGATATCTCTACTTATTTGATTTGATTTATCTTCCCGTGCTAAGAGGGAGTGTTGATGATAGCATCGGTCAGATAGGAATGACGATTGCTGGATCGTCATTCTTGCTGATCAATATTATCATTGGTATTTAATTATCTTTTAGAATTATTATAGAACGAATTTTGTGAGCCTTCATAAATTCGAATCTAGACTTTGGTATATTCTGAATCATATTTAATCCTATCTTGTTGCATTCGCCATCATTCAGATTAGTTATGTTTTGTTAAGGATTAATTCAGATAACATTTGAAGTGTTTCTTGAGACGCGATTCTAAGAAACACGTCCCATGAATGGACGTGTCTCTTAGAAGAGAGTTTCCTTATCATATTTATGATGGTACATTTGTGATTTGCAAACATCGAAATCAATTAATGTTCTGCAATCAGCACATTTGTATTAAAAGGAAGAATTCTGGAAATCGTTTTCTGAACTTGAAAATTCTGTGTAGTTTTCCTCCTCTCAGTTCTTTAAGTCTGCCTTAGGTTCCTTAGCCTGATAGGATTTGATTACATTTACAGAGGGAAATGGTTGGCAAGATGAGGGGATAATGGAAAAGACACCTCCTAGGTAGATCACCTTGTATGGATGGCATGGGCCACATGAGGCCAAGAGGGATGGTATATCCACTCTTGGGCCTAGAGTAAAAGGGTCCTAGGCACCCCATCAAGTCACGTTCTTCCATACTCTCCTATGATTGAACCCTCCAAGGATGTTAAAATACTTTGTGATTGAATTAATGAGTTTATTAATATCTAATTATAGTAATCTGCTAATTAGTATTATTGTGATAAACAATTATAATCTGCTAACCAGTTTGATTATGGTAAATGGTTATAACCTGTGTGCAGGGCTTCAATCAGAGGAAAGATATTCTCTAACCGCTTTGTTATTTAAATTAAGGAAATTAGGGCAAATTTAAGGGCACTCCCAATTAGGGGACATTACAACCAAGGACATCATAGCACCAAAATGGCCTACTAAAGTGGTAGTTCCCACTTCAGTTGAGAGTGTATGTGTTGCAATAAGGAGGCTGCCCTTCGGGAGGAAATAGGAGGCACAAGAGTACGTGGTAGGTCCACAGATGATGCTAGAGGACAGTGAAGTGATAAGGAGGAGGATACCCAACAAGAGGAGATATGAGGAGGAGGAGAAAGCCTTCAAGCCATAGGAGCGCAACAAGAGTAGTAGTAGGAGACTAAAACTACAAAAGTATCCCCTAATAATAGAGTTAGATAAAAAGGTAACCCTACAAAAGAATATTATGGGATGCATGTCTCATGAACAATATGTGAGTCTCATGAACAAACCCTCACAATTCAAAGGTGAGTGCCTCCAATGGAAACCCTCACCTATTAATTTAAAAATAATAAGAATAATTTTTTATTGCTCCACCAATTTATCTATCTATTCCTATTGATGTGCTCAATTGTTTATAGAACTATTTATAGAAAACAAAACTCAAAATTGATAACATTTATTTCTTATTCTTCTCTCTAATTTCATATTCTAATAGTCCTCCCTCAACATCTTGAATTTTACCTTTACCATTTTCTATTTCACGTTTTATCCCTACTATTCAATTATTGCAAGAAACATCATTTTTTCATGGGTAAATTTGGAGAGCTTTGTATTTGCATGGACATCTCCTGCAAGATGAGATTACATATGTAATACCACCACCTTTTAAGAAATGGCCTCATATCCTATTTTGTTCACTTCCTTAGCACCTCAAATGTCAAGTCTATTTGAAAAACAAAGCCACCTTCATAAAATTGTAATGAATCAAGAAGGTTATTCCCATTTTGTACAAGGCCCACAAGCATTGTTTCTTCTCACGTCTCTATGGAAAGTGATATAATGTTTGAATTAAGCTTCAAAGATATGACCATATCTTTCTTGTACAAGTTCACCCATGGTCCCTCCCTAGCACCCTGGGTTCCCTGTGGGTCCATCTGTGAAGAAACCACAAGGAACCCGAGGTGCCCAAGAGGGACCCTAGGTCAACCCAAAGGGGAACCAGCCCAAGACCTAGTCCCGAACCAAACCCATATGGGTACCAAGGGGTTCTAGAGGTACCCGGTAACATAGTTAGAAAGCATTGCAAAGAGTGATCTAAGGGAGTTCATGAGGTAGGAAATGACTAAAACAGCTGAGAGAAGTAGTCAAGCATGTTTAATAAGCCAGTAATCCACAAAAAGAAAAGCTAAGAGAACATTATAGAGGTACTAGCAAAGGCTATAATGAATGCAAAGGCACAAATTGAGCAATAGGCTTGTAAGAATTTACAAAATGACAGTAGAAATTTGGAAGCATAGTTTCACTCTTTTTTATTTTCCTCACATTGAGTATCTCTAGGTTAAATCCTTGTGTTCTCTCTTTTAGGTATGTTTTGATGAATATACTTGTTTACATCCATTTCATGCACTACTTCACTATTTCAAGCAGGTAAGAAAACATCTAAGTAACATGTTTAGCTCATTATAAACATGGTACTCATTCGTAACAGAAAATAAGTTGAACTCAACCTCATGAGTTAAAGAATCAATGTACTCTTTGTTGTACTATTGTTCTTTTGGAATAAGAAGAGTTACACGTTGGTAATTACCAATAACAAAAACGGGGTATGAAATTTGATATGTACTTATAGTCATTGTGGGTGTGTATGTGAGCAAGTACATAATTGCATAATGGATATATGATGTAGATGGCAGCTATAGAGCTGTAGTAACATCATTTGCAGCATTAAATTGTTGCTTTTAGTAGTATAGCACAATGAAACAGAACATAAAAATGCAGGTCCACGTTGATACATCATTCATTGGAATACCCAAAACGATTACAGAACAGATGATATCAGAATAGGTTTTCCTTGTGCCTTGTAAGGGTCTGCTAACACATTTCATATTTTTTGGACACTTGCTTTGATATTTGATAATTGGCAAAAAAGTTGCATAGTCCAGCCATGTGAAAAGACTCAAGACAAGCAACTTTTCAAAAGAAATAAACCATTGATTTTAAATAAAAGCATCACAAAGGGGACAGAAGGTTGGTTTCACATTTATCCATGCAAATTCAAAGTATAGTTGAAAAAATCAACTGCTACATTTTTATTTATTCATGCAATTGTTGTAGTATGCATTTAAGGACATCATAATGAAAGTAGCATGGATGTATAAATTTGTTTCTAGCATCATACCATTGTAGTATTCAGTTTTGGCATCACAACGATGTAGAAGACTAATTCAGAATGAATGTATCATGTCTATGTAAATTGATGGTTGTGAAAAGCTTATAAGAAGCTATAGTAGATGTGACCGATTGTACTATTTGTTTTCAATAGTTTAATGCACATAGCTTATGGTTGCGGTAGACTTTTCAAAACTGTTCTTTCTATTTAAAAAAATTGTATTATGCAAATAGATTGGCATTTATAAGTATGCTTATGCATTAAGAGTTTCTTCCATGATGGAAGTGGTTACATGTCTTTTGGTCATTAATAGCAAGGTGAGAAGAGCACTCGTGGTGAGTAGCCCCCCACAAGAAGCTTGTTTTCAGGGGTGTATAGCTGCACATATGCACCACCTTCAATGAAAGGATTTTCATGCATTTGCATTCGTTGTTGATAATGCATTATTTTGAGTTGTAAAACCTAATAAAGGGGCAGCTATTTAGAAGATATTGTGACTTCAGCCGCTCACATAACCAAGATGTTTTGATCATTGGTTTTAAGTATTTGAACTTTGAACAAGGAAGACGATGGAGCAAGAGTTTAGAAAGAGATTGCCAATCTAGCCTACAATCATGCATTTTGCAAAAAGAAAGGGTTAAAAAAATCACCCAATAAGACCACTACCAATAATATGATTAAAGAATAGGCACCAAAGAGTGCAAGAGCACAGACCAGGCCACCAAAGAGTGAAAGATGTCTAGAAACACATGAAGAAGCCATGGACTCCAAAACCAATCTGATGTTTTAGGTTAGCAGGTTGTGTTAGATTATGACAACAAATAAGAAAGAAAGCAGAGTTTATCTTTTGGAAAGATAAGGGAAATAAAACAAAGTCTTATCTTTGGAAAATCTTTTTGGAATCTTTTTGGAAAAGATAAAGATTTAAAACAAAAGATAAATATTTAAAAACAAATGAAACAAAGCAATAAAAACAAAGCTTGATTTTTCTATGTGCAACACAGGTTGAAGATTTACTTATATCTTGCTACCTTTAAGGCTAAGTTATTATTGTAATGAATTGTAATTGAAGAGCAGCAGCTGTGTGAAAGTTGTAATCAATTTCTTTGAGCAATAAAAATACCGATACTTTGCCCCGTGGATGTTTCCTTGGCACATTGTCAAGGTTTTACCATGCAAATCTGTGTCTTGTTAATTATTCTGTGATTCCATTTAATTATCTTTTGTATTTCTTTGCATCTAACTTGTGCTGCAATATTATTAGTTTTCTGGGTTTACGTTTCCATTTGCAGGTTGGAACAGCAGACTCCAAAGAAATGAATAAAACAAATTCATGTCCTTAAAAAATATTAAATGAAAACAAGAAACAAAATACCAACTTAAAATCTACGCTTATTCACAACAAGATTCTATGTTCCTCAAAGAAAGCGCATCTTTTACCCCACAATTTTTTCACAACCATGCCCATAAAAATAATATCCTTATGGTAGGGTCTTATGTGGCTGCTTAACTTATTTTGTCTAGCAGCCACTGCTCATTTTTTTAAGGAATTATTCGTGAAGCTATTGGTCTCATGAATATTAAGTGACATTCACAGAAGACTTGAAATTCAGATACACAAAGAGCATTAAAAATTCAGAGACCACTTAAGACACAAAATTCAGAGACACAAAAAGCATTAAAATTCTACAAACATACCAGGAAACAAATTGTACACTCATCAAGATTACTGGTGTGCTTTTCACCTCCAGGATAACAAGAAGCCGACTCTGCATCGAGAATAAGCTTTCTCCTCTGCTGATACAAACCCTGTGGCCTTGTATACTGCTCATCCACAATACGCCTACACCAAGAAAATTTATTGCCCATAGCTTCCTTCAATCTTTCACACTCTGCTTCGGTTCCTCTCCAACTAAACCTTGGAATTCATGCCACAAACCCTGCCAATGATTTTCAATTCCTCCATGACCATGAAAACCACCACAACACGATCCAAAACTGTTCAAAATCTATATAAAAACAAACAAGTAGATTTCAAGTAGTTGAAAGAAACTGAAGTAATACCAGAAACAAAACAAAAAGCAAAACTAGTTTTAAATGGCTTTTTTAACCTTGGTAGATTTGTGCTCTCTACACATTCCATCCTCATCGACCTCATCCAGTAAAATAAAGAAAAAGTCAATGCAAGGCAGGCCTAGCCAGTAGAAAACACTGACTTACTGGCATATATAAACACCTTAGCTCCTAATTTAGTCTGATAATTCATACCAAACAATCACCCACATGAAAAAAAAATGTTGAGTTGGTATTGTCACATGGATCACGGAACTGTTGTAGCATTTGGCATGAAGAAAAAGGGCACTTTTGTTTCTACCTCGCCAGGCAACAATGGCCCTTTTGGTCAACTAAAAGTACACTGCCCTGTGAACAGTATTGACAGAGATTTGTACGCAAAGCGAGGTAAAACTAATTGGCGTGAGACTTGTTTAAAGGTGGGTTCGACTTGATTCCAGTAGCATCAATTCCATTCAATGGCATTGATATTATGTTCTGATGTCACTCCCAGGTAACAGCAAACAACTGGTCAAAAATGTTGTTTCAGATCTGTGTATAATGTAGTTTCTTATATTAAGAAATAATTCTTTTATTAAATAAAATAATTTTTGAGTGAATAATATTTTTAAGTATGAAATTGTTTTAGAAATTCTATTATTGGGGAGTTGAAATTATTATGTTTATGTATATTTTATTTAATCAAGAAAACAATTTTACATAATCTTCAATCTATTTATTATTAATTAATTAATGTAATAATATTAATGAATTTTATTTATTATTAAATAAAAAAATAGTAAATCAGTGAATTAAAATATTTTTAAAGTAATATAAAAATAAATATATTTAAAAATTGTATCTTAATTGTTTTATATGTTAATTTTTTAAATCAGTTAAAATTAAAGATTTGAAAAAAAAATTGTATTGATGAAATTCAATCAAGCTTTATCAACAATTTATGTCATTTGAATGAGTTATAAATAATAAATATAGAATGCTCAAATTATCACAATTCATATCTCAAAAATATTAAGATAATTTTATTTACAAATAATGTGGTGGTATGAAGATAAAAAGTGGTAGTAGTAAACAACATCAAGTTTCCACAGTCCATGATAATGTATTGTTAAAATTTATCAAACTGTGTGATTTTTTAAAATCAAATTACGGATCAAACTCCATGATCCTTAGGAAAATGCATCCAACAAGAGGTAATCAAGCCATAAATTTCTCTCTTGTTGCATGCATTTTCTTGATGATGGATCATGGAGTTTGATCTAAAACATTGATTTAAAAAACTCACACAAATTTTAGGAATACAGTGGTAGTAGTAAACAAATAATAAGGCCAAGACAAGTCTATTGACTAAATAATTAAATACTTTATAAATTTTCATCATAAAAATTAGAAACTTTTGTTTGTCTTTTTCATTTCAAAGAAATCTCAACTAGTGACATCATTTCCCTCATCTATCAAGATATGGAAAATGGATTAATTGAAAAATTATCTATATCAATATAAAGTCCAAATCCAAACCCTAATTCAAGCAAGCTATACTTGTATATGGAATAGTTGGAATTAGGAAGACCATACAACCAAATAGTGGGGTGAAGCCACAATAGTGGTCTACAATTTGATGGAGGAAGGAAAATGAGTTTCTGTGTGATTTCACTAGCTAGGGGAGTTCGGTCGAACTATCATGTTCGAATGAACCATTGAAGGTGTTCGATCGAACCCTATGGTTCACTTGAACTGTTGGTTCAAGCGAACCATATTCAAGTCAATGAAAAAAGTAATATTTTAAGGGGTTCGATTGAACCCAGGTTTGGTCAAACCCCTTTGAATTGGGGCTTTTTAAAAAGCCTCATACATCACTGTCAAATGAACCAACAATGAATAGAGTGACGCAGCGAACGTGAACAAAGAGCTTGGTCCGAACGGTGAACGACAAGTGCTTGAAAAGTCTTTCAATGTGGACCACCATCTCAACGTGCACCACCATATTGAAACCTCGACCTCCATAGCTCACCAAGTTGGTATTCTTTGTTCCAGAATCTGTTGATTTAAAATTGCATTTGTTTGAAAAATTGTAAACCCTAAATGTGATTCAAGAAATCCATTTTGTTTCCATGAGACCCAATTTTTCGTTTAAAATGAAAGAAAATTCCATGAGAACAAAATTCCAAACAAATTTTTTGTTTAAAATGAAGACAAATTCCATGAGACCAAAATTTATCGTTTAAAATGAATATACCTTGTTTCAAAGCTCCCATTTTGGCTCACAGAGGGTGAAAGATGTGGAATTTGGCTTTACAGTTGCGAATTGCATTTGCTTAAAAGTTTCTAAAACCTTTTAAACAATACCCATTTTTTAAAATTTGGATTTACAGCTGCCAATTGCATTGCTTGAAAGTTTCTAAAGCCTTTTAAACGAACCCATTTTGCAACAAAATTTGGGTTTACAGTTGCCAATTGCATTTGCTTGAAAGTTTCTAAAGCCTTTTAAACAAACCTATATTTCATTGTCGGTCTCAACCAATCTTTGCTTCAACTTTCAAATCATCCACACAATCCTCCCTCCCTGAAATATTCAATATGTGAAAAATAATTATGAGGAAGATACAAATAATCCTTGACATAGCTTTTTGTATCAAAGGATAATATGGTTCTATAATTTTAAACTATTTCCAATTTTGAAATCAAAATACAATCAATTATCTATTTAATCTCAATAATCATAATTTTAAGGCAAACATAAATTGCTTGAATCCTTTTAAGGTCTCTCATTAGATTCTACTTACTCTAACTTCAATTTAAAAACCAACATTAAAATCCACATAAAAAATTTCAAAGACATAATATTATTACAATATTATTTAAAAATCTAATTGTAATTAACATGTTATAGTAATAAATATTCAAATTTTAAATCTATGAAAATATATAACCAAATGATCCTTAGTTTTCATATATCATTTGTGATGAGAATGTTGAATATTATAATTTTGTAGGCTAATCTTTATGCACTAACTCACCATTGTTAAAATGATCCTTAGTTTATTCATTGCTTTTTTCAAGATTATAAATTTTTACAATTTCTATTAAACCAAACTCAAAATAATGGTATAGATTAATATTTTTGTCTTTATCCTACATTTGGGTCATGTTTGATTAGATTTACTATCATATTTAGAAGTTGTATTTTGTTATTATATATTTTTTAACATATATAAAATGTATGGTTGGATTAGTGAGATGTTTATAACAAGTATATAATATAAAGTCAAACTTTATTAGATTGATTCTTAATAAATTAGGAATAACGATTAAATTTATAGCTTTATGCAATCTATAAGTATAAATAGTTTGATGGTAGAAACTTTATACATATAAAAATATGATAAATGTGTGATTGTTTTGCTTTCCAATCTATAAATTTTTGATGTGCTTGGCTATATAATTGAGATGATTCACTCATAATGTAATGATAAAATTCATCCTCATATGGAGGATTTTATATTATCTTCCATTAAATTCATCCTCTTTATGAGATTCTTATGGAATATTGATATTCTAGTGTGAATTCTTAATTTTAGACATACTTGACTAGATAAATTTAGGTTCAATGAAGGCAATAGAACTTTTTTTTCACTTACATAATCCTATCTTGAAGTTCATTTATGTTAACAACTATTAAATTAGATATTTTTATCTCGAATTATTTTCAAATAATTTTACACTAATCTTTGTTTTTAGATTACTCCTCCTTGATCTAGCTATGCAATTTTCTTATTCTTTATTTCATTGTTTCATTTAAAATTTGGACCATTTAAGGATGCTATGTTATAGATTATAGTTGTCTTCTAATTCTTTATAAATTGTTCAACCCTCTCATGGTCTAAATAATCTTACATTCAACAACCATGTCTAAAGTACATTATATACCCAACCTCTTCCCCTATTTAATACACTCATAAACCTTGTTACTAATCCCATTCGAAGAGGTGGAACAACTAATCTTAGAGGGATCCTCATCCATGGGTTTTTTAATCTTTGTTCTTGACACTGAGATCCACCACATGTTTAGGTGGTTATTAGTAGAATTAATCATTTTAGCAAACATAGGAGAGATAAGAGAGCCATCAATCTAAGCTCTAGTACTATTCTAGAAATAGTAGAACTAGAAGCTAGAATCCTAATAATGATAGCCTTTGGATAATACACAAGTTTTCCTTTTGAAGGGATTGGGGAACACTTATTGGATGGGTTTTAATTCCCCTTCACCACATTTTGATTAGGATTAAGAATTGAAATAATAAAATTCTCAAATTGGTATAAGAAAAAAATAAGCCCTTGGTGGAGGGGAGCTCATTTTTTTCCCGTGTGTAACTCTAATAATAGATTTCTTAAATTACATGAGTAAATGAAAAGGGAAGCTAACAAGTCACATGCATCTAAGATTATTTATAAGATAAAAGTGATAGGATAAACAACATTTATAGTTTCCTTCTAGGATGAAATAAATAATCAAGTAGAAACATTTATATACTTATGAGGAAATCATCTATATGTTCCTTCCTCTTTTATTTACTTTCTTTATGAGACTTCAAGCCCTTCATGGATAAACCACTTGTAGTAGCAATACCTTCCTCAATGGCTTTAAAGGTTAACCTTCTTACTTTTTAACCAAAATTTTAATAACATTCAATTTTGTGTAATTTATGGAGCACTATTATCATTTTAATTCAAAATTGTTGAATTTTATGATCAGATGTAAATGCACAGAAAATTAATTTGAAATCAGACAAATAACACATCATATACCCTGGGAAAACCCTCCTCTTGAGGGAGAAAAACCCAGCAATAAAGATCTCTCTTGTATTTGATGCAACAGTGTCAATTTTACAATTTACAATAAGGTCTAACTCAAGACTGATATACTGCACCTAGCAATATGGAGTGACAGATAATGACATGATAAATCACACCTGGCAAATGACAGATCTGGCACTGGATGATCTTCAAACTGAGATAGATCAACACTGTGAATGTTTGCCTTTGTATTCTGAACTCGCACTTTGCATAATATATTCACACTTGAGTATATTGCAAGGCTGAAGAGTATAACATCAATTTGTACCTTATATTCACATTTGATATCACCAAACTGATGTATTCACTCCTGAATATTGGAAAGGTTCGCACTTGATTGATTTGATGTATTCGCTCAGATAAGTTCACACTTGAAGATCTCTTCGCCCTTGATGTATTCGCTCAGATAAGTTCACACTTTGCAGATCTATTCACCCTTGATGTATTCGCTCAGATAAGTTCACACTTTGCAGATCTATTTGCCCTTGATGTATTCGCTCAGATAAGTTCACACTTTGCAGATCTATTCGCCCTTGATGTATTCGCTCAGATATGAATAACCGAACTTGGCTAATATGTGTTTTTCAATGGACAAAACAGAAGTATATATATGTATCTTAGAAGGTCGCATCTCTTCTTATCATAAGGTCGGCCAAAATAAAAAAGACAATTACAATTCAATGATGTCGGCCTTAACATAATCATGAACAATATAAGATAGGTCGGCCTTATAAGAGATTGCCTATCTAATTGAAGTCGGCCTAGTTGGCCTTGATAAATGTTCACACCTCTTCACAAGAGGTCGGCCACCTTATGAATATTAGATATCTTCTAATAAAGGATAAACATCAATTTCTTTTATGTCGGCCCAAGGTACAAAACAATAAAGTAAATTGAATAGCCAACGGCTATAAATTCAATTTAAGACTTTGTCGAAAGAAGAGAGCTGGAAGGATCAACCGAAGCTGCTATAACATTAACAAAAATAATGTAAGAAATTTATATAAATTAAAAAATTAAAAAATCCTAAAATAATAGTTTCAAATTAATTGAAAACATGGTTGGACCCCTCTAATTTTGTGGAACTATTTCTTAAAATCTATTTTAGTTGAATTTTATATAATAGGCAAAGGAAGCCATCTATGGCATTAAGACCTTCCTTGATGGTCTTTACTAGGAAATTTTTAATTTCATTCATAGGTATTGAGGTATTTTAAACAAAAGTTGTGTTTGGAAAAAGGTATTTGGTACAAACTCCCAAAAAAATTAATGTTATATGTTTATGCTATTAACACATGAAATTTTGGGCCTTAAAATAGCCACATCATCCCCATATTTTAATACAAATGAGACATTGAGGCTTTATGTCACTTATAATAGATCTACTTAAATTATTTGATATAGCTCTTGTTACCCGATTTTCACTCGGGGGCTCAATCAAGCAGGGCAACCTATGTTT
This sequence comes from Sequoia sempervirens, assembly GCA_007258455.2. Classification (NCBI taxonomy): domain Eukaryota; kingdom Viridiplantae; phylum Streptophyta; class Pinopsida; order Cupressales; family Cupressaceae; genus Sequoia; species Sequoia sempervirens. The sequence goes on along the minus strand of VDFB02324016.1, from coordinate 159,751 downwards.
CAGGTGTTTATGAAGGCTAGATGAAGGAACATTTGCGTTAAGGGTTAAATCATACATCTGATCAGATTTGGCATAAAACTCCTGAGGAAGAAAGTCGCTGAGACTAGTTGAATATCTTGCCGACTAGCAGTGTGTTGTACTCGTTTGAAATCCTCATGGTCACCAAGACATCTCGGTCGCTATGAAGTTTTATATCTCTCTTTGCTTGGGATGTCTCGCTGACAGTTGCTCATAAGGGTGGCGTCGGGGGGAATGATTTTCTTCGAGATGATGTCTCTCCGACTGTGTGAAGTCTCACTGAAGGGGATCACCTTCGGCATAAGGTCTTGCTGATAGATGGAGGTCTTAGCAAAAGGTTATGCCTTCGGCATGAGGTTTCACCGACAGGGTAAGGTCTCGCCGAGAGGGATTGATATCGATATGATGTTTGGCCAACAGGGTGGACTCTTGCCGAAAGAGGTTGAGCTCGGGGGGATGTCTCACCAATCGATGGAAGTCTTGCCGAAAGGTGGGGGCTTCGGTATAACGTGTCACCGACTGAGGGGAGTCTTGTAGATAGCGATGAGTTTGCCAATGGAAAAGGATATCGGTATGACTCCTGAGGGTTCGCTATGATGTCTGGCCGAAAGTGATAGTCTTGCCGATGGTTTTAGGGATGTCGATATGACTTTTGCAGCTCGATATGAACTCTTGCCGACAGTTGTAAGCCATGATGAATGTTACTGTGAAGTCTAATCGCATCGAGGAGACACGGCTAGTGTCTCACCGACATGTGATTCGGTTTGAACGACCTTTGACCATCTGGGAATCTACGTGGCACGAGTTCAACCAATCAGAAGGAGCTAAAGACAGACCATGGGCAGTTTGACTATTGTGACTATTCCTGTGGGGAAGATCAGCGCAATGTGAGCAATATGGATCTGCTCTGTGATCAAGGATGATGAATCGGTTCGAAGGTAGTAGTGTTGTCTCTAGGGAGGCCTGACAACAGAGAACATTAGATGTTGTCTCTCAAGGGGATCAACTTGAAGAAAGATCTGAAACAGGGGGAAGAAGTCGTGAGTCTTAAAGACAGCTGGGATGTCTACTAGAAAAGGTAGAGCGACATTTATAATAATGCTTCAAGGCATTCAAGGCAACTCTGATGGAAGTTCGATGGTGGACACAGGGTATAGAAGTTAATGCAATGGTTGCAAAAGATCTGAAGGGCCATCCCTGGAGCGATCTTTCACCGACATGGACACGGGGATGCACATTGAATGCATTAACTTTATTTTCAAAAGATTTGAAGGTCGACCCTTCTAAAAACTGATATTTTGTAAACCCTAAAACAAAGGGGCGACACTTTTTTAGTTTTCGTATAAATGGCATTTTTGCCTCATTTTGTAAGAGAGTCCTTACTTGCATATTTTCTACTTTGTGACTTCTATGAGTCCTTAGAGGAGAATACTGAGTTTTGTAACTCATTTACAGACATTATATGGTAGAGTTTCACCTTTGGAGATCAATAAAGAAAGCAATTTTTGCCTTCTCAGTTATCTATTTCATTGAGTGGGTTGGATGATTGATAAATTTACATTTGATTTTTCTTATTCCTTGTTAATGTCTCATTAATAACACTTTTAAGAAGAGGAGATATGTATATTGCAGGTTATAGGTTATGTTGGTGATGCAAATAGTTTCTAGTTGTGAGGAGAATTTATCATCCTTCTAGGATTGTATGTATTGTAGCTTTCTTATGAAACGTTTATGAAGTATCATATGAGTATTGAGTTGTGCATATCGACTTTTATTAGTTGATTGAAAACTGTGTTATAAGCAACTGTGCATGTTTGAACAAATTTGGTGTATCACCATAGGATTTGATTTTCATTTTCATGCACTCCTTCTCCCTTTTCCTTACGAAGATTAGTAGTTAAGTGATATTACCAGTTAGGAGTCGGCCTTATCCAGAGGTTCATTTCAACTTTAGGTGACCCACAACCTTGAAATGATCCCATGGTTATCTAGAAAGCTTAGTTTTTCATAACTTTGCATAGGGTGCATTTCTAGGAGATAACAATTTTGGCACGCCCGGTGGGACCGTCGAATTAGATAGCTGAAAGAAGATACATCTTATTGCTGATTTTGTTATGCAATCAACAATTTTAAGACCTTAAGAGGTTGAAATCTGCATATCTGGTGACTCCGCTGCCCAAAGTAACTGGTTTCAATAGGCTAAGTGTTGATTTCATGGTAATATGTCGTACCATTCACCATTTTACAAAAATGCTATCTATATACCTTCTAATCTTCCATATCAAAGCAGTTATGCTGCTGATTTCATAGAATATTACTAGCAAAGCAATTTTTCTTATGAGTCTCAAAATTCTGATAATACGAGTTTGGAGAATATGTCTTTATATTTCCAAAAGCAGTTTGAGGAAATTGAAAATCAGCAAGAGGTCAATAAGCAGTAGGAGGAGCTTGCTTATCAAGTTTATATTCATCAGCAGGAGGTTGAGACACAAAGAGGATCCTATTTAGTACAAGAATTTGAACAAAGTCAATCTAACTCTCCTGAAGAACAACTTTCTCAAATGCCCCAATCAGCTGCTACCTTTCCAAATCCTTTCTTTGAGGAAGAGCTTCACTTTCCGCAGTTCAGTGTTCCAAGTTTTGAACAGAATGAGTTTTCTGTTGAAAAGAAAGTAGAGGAAGAACGACCCATTGATCTAGACAACTTACTCCTCGTGGAAAAGGTCAGAAACGTAAACCCATTGTGTTTAACTTTGGAAGTTTACCGATTAGAGCAGGAAAAGAATGAATAGAAGGAGTAGGAAGTTGTTGTTGTTTGCACTACTCAAAACAACAATAGTACATGTGAAGACGATGTTGAATTGAATTCATTACTGAACCCCTTAGATTTTGAGTCATTTGAAAAAAAATTGATGTTGTTTATAAAATGGTTGAAAGCAGAATGTAGGGATTACCAGTTAAGGATCTTCACTTGTAGACAGAGGATGCCCAAGTTTCATTGGAAAAGGCATTACCTGAGGAGGAGGATTCAATTTCTTTATTTGACCAACTAGTTGGTTATGTTGAGCAAGTTGAAGAGAACATGCAAGTTCTTGATTTACCAGTTGATTTGGAATAGCCAACGAATATTGCTGACTTGTTCGATGAACTTCCTCAATTTGTTGATGAAGACAAAGATCTCACATGCATGATAGCATCTATGCCTGGTATGGAGCAACTAAATGATAAAACTCATCTAGATTTAATGCAAAATTATGAGTTAGATGATATCATAGAAGCTTTTTGTTCTAACATAGATGATGAGCTAGTATCATATGAAAGAGAAGCATGTGATCAACCCATTCAAGTTAGTGAGACTATTGAAAAAGTTGTAGAAGATAGTGCCTTGCAACCTATGAACTTATTTGATGAGCTGCCCCACTTTGTTGAGGAGGAGTTATATTTTTTCATGGACAAAGAGCATAAGGAACCACAGTTTGAAGATTTTTTTTTAGTTATCCAACAGGGATATCAACTCTTTAGTCAAGAAGATCCAACCATCGAAAACATTAATGGTTTCTTTTTAGAGACTATTATACATGATGCAAAGAAGCAAGACTTTTTTTCATTACAGAGTTGAAAGAAAGAACAACTGACCCTCTTATAAACAATAATAGAAAAATCTTTCAAGAAGATCAAATTGTAGCAGCCAATGAACAGCCTACATATTACCTCCAATCAACATCTTTTCAAGGAAAAGATGAAGTCTTTAGAGATCAACAAGGGGCTGAAAGTTACAAGTTGGGTGTCATAACAAGGGGATGTCCTATCAAACACCTGGCACACTTAGAAGGCACTCAAAAGGGGTTGCCATTTGAATTACCTACTTGGAAGCACAAGATTGAGCATCAAAAGGCATTAATGCAAGTTGCTCAAACTATTCAAAATAGTTGCATGCACCTCTTGTCTAACACAAAAAGGGAGGTAGTTTTCATGATTGGAGAGGTGTTTAATCTATGCACTCAACATTTACTTTTCCTTCATCAATGTTGGACAATTTGCAAGCAAGAAGCACGTCCTATGTTGGTGAGAAAGGGCAGTTTTTTCTCACAACCAGTAAACAGTCATGTATGATCACTACCATTGCTGGGTAGTGTAGGATAGAGTAGTTGTAGTTTCAGTTTTTGCTTGCAATAAGTGCCCCATGGCATGTTTCATTTTTAGTTTTTCCATGTTTTTCAATAAGTGCAGTTGTTGCCCCTGGTTTTTCAGATTCTGTCTTTAATAGAATTGCAGTAGTTTCTCTCAGTTTGTGTGGTTTGAGATGAGTTACAAGGTTTTCAGAAATTTGAAGAGCAGAACAATGACTCCATGCCCAATGGATAGGCCTAGGCTATTGGTTTGCATGTTTAGCAGGCAAACATCCAGCTAAGGTCGCCAGAAATGTTACCCGATTTTCACTCGGGGGCTCAATCAGGCGGGGCAACCTATGTTTCTGGTGTTTATGAAGGCCAAATGGAGGAGAATTTGCATTAAGGGTTAAATCATACATCTGATCAGATTTGGCATAAAACTCCTGAGGAAGAAAGTTGCTGAGACTAGTTGAATGTCTTGTCGACTAGCGGTGTGTTATACCTATTTGAAATCCTCATGGTCGCCAAGACATCTCAGTCGCCATGAAAGTTTTATATCTCTCTCCGCTTGGGATGTCTCGCCGACAGTTGCTCATAAGGGTGGCATCAGGGGGAATGATTTGCTTCGGGATGATATCTCTCTGACTGCATGAAGTCTCGCCGAAGGGGATCGCCTTTGGCATAAGGTCTTGCCGACAGATGGAGGTCTCAGCGAAAGGTTACGCCTTCGGCATGAGGTCTCACCGATGGGGTAAGGTCTCACCAAGAGGGATTGATATCGATATGATGTCTGGTCGACAGGGTGGACTCTTGCCGAAAGAGGTTGAGCTTGGGGAGATGTCTCACTAACTGATGGAGGTCTCTCTGAAAGGTGGGGGCTTCGGTATAACGTCTCGCCGACTGAGGGGAGTCTTGCAGATAGCGATGAGTTTGCCAATGGAAAAGTATATTGGTATGACTCCTGAGGGCTCACTATGATGTCTGGTTGAAAGCGATAGTCTTGCCGATGGTTTTAGGGATGTCGATATGACTTTTGCAGCTCGATATGAACTCTTTCTGATGGTTGTAAGCCATGACGAATGCTGCTGTGAAGTCTAATTGCATCGGGGAGACACGACTAGTGTCTCACCGACATGCGATTCAGTTTAAACAACCTTTGACCGTCTAGGAATCTACGTGGCACAAGTTCAACCAATCAGAAGGAGCTAAAGACGGACCATGGGCAGTTTGACTATTGTGACTATTCCTATGGGGAAGATCAGTGAAATGTGAGCAGTATGGATCTGCTCTATGATCAAGGATGATGAATCGGTTTGAAGGCAGTAGTTTTGTCTCTAGGGAGGCCTGACAACAGAGAACATTTGATGTTGTCTCTCAAGGGGATCAACTTGAAGAAAGATCTGAAACAGGGGGAAGAAGCCATGAGTCTCAACGACAATTGGGATGTCTACTGGCAAAGGTAGAACGACATTTATGATAATGCTTCAGGGCATTCAAGGCGGCTCTGATGGAAGTTCGAAGGTGGACAGGGGGCCAAAAGTTAATGCGATCGTTGCAAAAAATCTGAAGGGCCATCCTTGGAGCGATCTTTCACTGACATGGACACGGGGATGCACATTGAATGCATTAACTTTATTTCAAAAGATTTGAAGGTCAACCCTTCTAATAACTGATATTTTGTAAACCCTAAAACAAAGGGTGACACTTTTTTAGTTTTCGTATAAATGGCATTTTTGCCTCATTTTGTAAGAGAGTCCTTGCATATTTTCTGCTTTGTGACTTTTATGTGTTCTTAGAGGAGAATACTGAGTTTTGTAACTCATTTATAGACATTGTATGGTAGAGTTTCACCTTTGGAGATCAATAAAGAAAGCAATTTCTACCTTCTCAGTTATCTGTTTCATTGAGTGTGTTGGATGATTGATAAATTTACGTGTGAGTTTTCTTATTCCTTGTTAATATGTCGCATTAATAGCACTTTTAAGTAGAGGAGATATGTATATTGCAGGTTATAGGTTATGTTGGTGATGCAAACAATTTCTAGTTGTGAGGAGAATTTATCATCCTTCTAGGGCTGTATGTATCGTAGCTTTCTTATGAAACATTTATGCAGTATCATATGAGTATTGAGTTGTGCATATTAGCTTTTATTAGTTGATTGAAAACTGTGTGTTAAGCAGTTGTGCATGTTTGAACAAATTTGGTGTATCACCATAGGATTTAATTTTCATTTTCATGCACTCCTTCTCCCTTTTCCTTATGAAGATTAGTAGTTAAGTGATATTACCAGTTAGGAGTCGGCCTTATCCGGAGGTTCATTTCAACTTTAGGTGACACACAGCCTTGAAATGATCCCATGTTTCTCTAGAAAGCTCAATTTTTCATAACTTTGCATAGGGTGCATTTCTAGGAGATAACAGTTCCATTTAGATCAATCCATATATCCTAATTTATATCAAATCATAGGGTGTCAATTTCAATAATTACATAATGAAGCACATACGATTTTTCATCTGCTAGCAGAGGGTTATCTTATTATGCCATTAAAATAATTATAGGTCCTCAATACTTTTCATCTTTATTTTCCATCATTACATTGAACCTTATAAGGGACATCTTCATTGGTAATCATCTAATGCATAAAGAAAAATAATGTCAAACTTAAGCCCTTAATTTTATAAATAACTTAAAATAATTTATAACATGGGTAAACACTAGAGTCAATCGCATAATCTATCATATACTTATCAATCAAATTTCATATCATGTCTATCATTCTAATGACTAGCTTCCAAATAAAAGCATCCTTCTAAATAAATTAAAGTGCTCAATTATGGTTAAACGTTACCGATTTTACTTCTTGTAAAATAATATAATCAATAGACTCATAAGATCTTCTAAACATACAATCAATAGCTCTCTTGCTAAGAGATTCTTTACCTTTTACATTTAAACTATTAAAATTCATAATTAACCATGGTAACACTTAATATAGTCTATTAATAAAAATATAAAGCCTTCATTTCCTTCCTCTTTTGGGAGATTTGGATCTACAACCAATTATGTGCATCATTCCATCTTTCATCAATGATTTGGAACATCAAGGATTGATCATTGCGCATCATTATACAAAGCTAGTCCATTATATCTAGTTGTAGAATTTGTATAGGCAACTTTTTAATTTTAAAAAATCTAAGAATTGATTTATTTTACTATAATATGCAAGAAATTTATAAAAATAAGAGTAATAAAATAATTATTAATATTATCTAAATGAGTAAATATAACCATATTTTCATATGGAGGATTTTATATTATCTGTAAGATTTGAGGTAATAGAAAAAATATGTACAAAGATTACATCTTCATTTTCTCCTATTCTTTCATTATTTCTTTCTTTTTGTACTAGGGTTAAATCGTCATCTAGGTTTGTTGTGTACTTATAAGAAACCTTTGTTCCTTAGTATCATGTTCTTGTACACTGTATGGTAACTTTCATGATAAATATTATGTGCATGTGTCCCTTCCTCCTATCAAATTTTCTTTATGCATATGAGAAAGTTTATTTCTAATTTTTTGGTTTCCTCCTTATCAAAATATTGCTTCAATAATTTAGAAATCATGTTTACAAGCTTATCATCTCTCTCATTTTTTTCTCTTATTTGTACCTTCAATAATGACTAAATTGATTTTACATGACCACCAATGTTAAGTAATGATGCTTTCCCTTTATTACTAGTTGTAGGAAATAAATCTTAGATGCAACTCTTTATCAATATTTTTTAAGTCTTTAATGGCACATTTTGTACTAGAGTGCACACTTGTAAATTTAAATTTTAGAACTGTTTTAGATTATGTTTTGTGTGCAATCTAGTAATTTGAATGTTTTGATTATTAAAAACTATGATAGATGTTGAATGATTTTTTGTTAATGGTATGAAAATATTATTGATGAGTAGATGAATTATTAGAACTATTTTAGATTTCTATTCCCTATATCTAGATATATTATTTACCAAGGTCTCATTGCTCCTTTAGGTGTACATACATATATAACATGGAAAATGCAGATGTTCCACCTCCAAAATCTTTGTTTGCAAATACCACTAATGAGATTAAGAAATTGAGCGACTCATTAGCACAGGGTGCAAACCCAGGGATATATTCTAAAAAAAAGACTCATTAGCCTCTTTTTTTCATTTTAAAAACCTACTTGCATTATTTTAAAAATAAAATATATTAAAACTAATCAATATATTAAAAAAAATATATATTTGGATTCTCCACTCCGAGCTCTACAAAAGGGTATTTTTGTTTTTTTCAGAAAAATCATTCTGACTAAAGAAATACCTAGCTAAAGTTGAAAGTTTTAGAAAATTCTGAAAAAAGTTGAGTTGGTTGCCAACTAGGATGCCACATAGACAGTTTCAGTAGAAACAGTTTCTATAGAAAGGGTTTCAGCCGAAACCCTTTCTATAGAACTATTTTCTACTGAAACCCTTTCTATAGAAACCTCGTACATTAAAAAATGCAATTTCAAAGCCAATTTCAAAGTGGGAAATGAAAAAAAATATTTTTTTGGGATTTGGGCGAAACTTATTCGGTTGAAACCTGTGTGCCACGTAATAGGCCACGTGGTTTTGATCGAAACCTATATGGGTGAAACCTTTCCGGTTGAAAATATTTTGCTCGGAACTATTTATTTGGCCGAAAGTGTGACACAACTTTGTACTTTTACCCCTAGAAAAACTAAGAGATGAACTTGAGAGGACTAGTGCATTTTCCCCAGATAGAGTAGTTGTTATTCTTTCATGAATGGGGGAAGAAGTACATGGTGAGGTTCCCCTTAAACAAATACAAGATAGTGTGACCAAAGAAATGATCAAAAACACTTGTTTTCCATTTTATCAAAATGTACGTAAGGTTAGGGGATACCAGGTCACTAGAAGTGTCGATCGTGCTATGGCCTCATTAATCTACCCATGATTTCTCGCAACACATGGTCAATACCCAAACAATGACCAGATTCCATTATACTTTGTTCAGTAGTTGTATGTTGAGGTCCATTTGAGCCTCAAAGTCAACTACCTGGACATTCCACCATATGCTAGTCAAAGGCGTGGCAGGATTGCCAATAGGCCCACCCATCATTGAGCAAATAAACCAACTCTAGTGTTTAGGGTATTGGTTGGCGAGAGGTATCCTTCTCTCACCCTAGCTCTAGCCCCCATAGCAGATGAGGTTGTTGTTGCTTCCCAAAAGGAAGCAATTGATACTGTAGGTGACATTGTAGCTGCCACCACTAGGATATCTATTGATCGTGTAGGTCAATATTTGATGTCTAGATGTTCTTGATCCATGCCATTTTCAACACAGTGGACCGCCATGGATCCTTTTATAGTGGCATGAATCCCTACTCCCACAGAGCTTGAGGCACTTACAGGAGATATGGCACACATGACTCTGCATTGTTTGGCTGAGGACCTCTTGGAGGCATATGCCTTCATTGCATTAGACTATGGGATTGGTGTAGAGAATGTGAGAGATTTTTTGGCACATGGAGCCTGTTCACTTCCAGGATCCCATCACTCTCAGCCCAGCACTAGTGCATGTCAGGATCCACCTACAGATCATTCGACAACTACATGGACTATGGGTTTTACTGAGATGTTGATTGGTTTTGGTTCATCATTGTCGATGCCATCTCACCTGCATAGTCCTCTTCACTCATCATTTATGGCATGACATGGGATAGATCAAATGGATGCAGATGTTGGTCCGTCGCTTGACCGTTTAGTTGATATGGTGGAGGCGACCGTTTCAGAGGACTCAGGTCATCCGATATCAGATGATGTGCATGTGCATGTTTCAATTCCTTTTTAATTATTTTTAAAATTTAGTTTTAACTAGATATTCATGTACTAAAATATATGTATATATATTGTAGGTGGACATACGTCATGTCACTCCTAGCCTTGGTCCAAATCGTGTACATCAATGTGACTCTCTGGATGAATCTGTTGCCAGTGGACATGTGAGTTTTAAATTTTTATATATACACATGTATATGTACATGCATATGTATACATAGATCTAGATAGATATTTAAAAATATACAAGTACATTCTTAAAAATAACTTTCATAAAATTTATTTAATATAAATTATATGTAATTAACACATTTTGTACACAATTTTATTTGCAGGGCTCATCACATCCATCAGAGCAAGACCGTTCTCATTTAGATAGTCGTTCGACTAGAAGTCAACATTCATATTAGACCCTGCACTAGATTTATGATCTTTACATGTATTTTCTTATATGATGATCTTTAGTATTTGACATTTGATGATCTCTAACTTACATTTGCTTATACGATATACATACATTTGCTTATTTGATGATCTTTAGTATTCGACATTTGATGATCTCTAAGTTACATTTGCTTATATGATATACATGCATTTGTTTATATAATATACATACATTTGCCTCTTTTCTTATAACATGTTATGTTTATACATTGAATCTATTTACATGTATGTATGTGTTTGCTTATGTTTACATGTTTATATGATATATGTAGACATTTGCTTATATTCAATATACATACATTTGCTTATTTGATGATCTCTTAGAACTTACATTTCCTTATATGATATACATTTGATCTCTAGTAAAATTTTAGGAAATGAATGCCACTCTATAATTAAGTTCATTCATGTTGATCACAATAAATATTTTGCACACACACCCATTGAATTTTATAGTAAGTAGTAAAAAATTATAAAATAAATGACTCCCAAGCTCAAGTAAACTAATGATATTTTATAAATGAGTGTATTTACAAGCCTATTTATTAATGCACATGTTCTTCTAGTTTTAAAATTTGATAAAAATGATGAAATTAAAATCTTGATAGAAAATAAGAACAAATAAAGTGCATCACTTTGTGGTACACAAAACTCCTATTTTTTTAAAATGACTTAAGCAGCATGAACCATTGAGGAGTTGAGAAAAAAAAAAAATTATAAAGAGGTAGGAACATTCCTTTTATAATTATATACCATCCTTCAAACACTTTCCCTCTAAGTTATAAAATTTTATGTTAAATTATTTCATAAATAATCTCTTAATCTACACCATTATTAAATTATAGGAAAAATTTATTCTTTGAAACATTAAGAAAATTCAATTCAAATTATACCTCTATTATCTTTTTGACAAGTAACAAAATTCTAAAATTACTAGATATGTTGCATATCTATACATTAAATAACAACAAAATCCACAATGAAATAACTTGTTTGATTACCACTTGATTCATTTAAACTAGGATCTAGTTACTCCATACACTAGAATTTTTTTTTTCCCATATGCATATAAATACAAGCTTATTTTTCATTATTCCATATCAAATTGCAAGATTAATTTGCATTTATATCACTTGGAGCACATATTTTGGAGAAGAGGTTTTTGCACATTTATGAAGGAGGCAAATATTGGAGAAGACAACTTTTCATTTTTATCAATCAAGGAAAAATTTGGAGGAGAATTTAACTAAGTTGGTAGAGGATTTGTTTTGAATCATCTTTAACTTGAAGAAGAAAATGGGACAACAAAGAAAAAGAAAAAATGTGTCCCAACGAAAATTGTCAAAAGAAGAACAAAAGAGGCGTGAATAAAACTTGGAAAATTATCATAGAAAGAAACAAGGTACATACTTGTTTCTTCTCTCTCTCTCTTGCAAGTGTGTGTTTAGGACTTTTATTAACACCTCAATTTGTTTTTCTTATAAATACATTTCCAATTATGAAAACCATGTTAGATTTAACTTGGAAACTTTAATACTAAAAAATAGTCATCTTGCATAGACATAAACCTAAATTGCTTATCATCTATTTCCAATTGCTTTTGTTCCATGGAATTAATAAGTTCAAGAATCTTTGATTTTATTTGTTTCAACTCCACTTAAATAACTCATAGTCTCTCACTTTCTTTGCTTGCATGTAAATTCAAACAAGCAGGAAATTCTCAAGCTGAAGTCGAGCCAAATCTAGATATTGGATCAAACGAATCTGTTGAAGAACACATGGACCTTGAAGTTAGGGAGGAGACCCAAGTTAAAACAATGCTTGTTGGAGAGGGGTCAGGATCACTTCCTTCTACTGGTATGGATGAGCATATAAATCTAGCTGAAACTTCTCTCACTTATGGCATCATGTCTTATCACTTTGTTTGCTTGCATACATAAACTTCACTTATATAGAATCATCTCACTTTCTTTGCAAAATATTTTGTGACATGTAGAAAGGGCTCAACAAGCAAGAAGTTCTCATACTGAAGTCAAGCCAAATCTAGATATTGGATCAAATGAATCCACTGAAGAACACATGGACCTTGAAGATAGGCAGGAGGCCCAAGTTCAAACAATGCATGTTGGAGAGGGGTTAGGATCACTTCCTTCTACTGGTATGCATGAGCACATAAAACTAGCTGAAAAGGTGAGGAAACAAATTTCTTATAGAAATTTAAATCATTTACTTGAAATGGATATGGAGAAGCTGAAATGTTATGCCAACCAGCCTTATAATAAGAGAAATAGGTCAATGACTAAATCTGTAAATGGAATAAGCAATGATCATTTCAATCATCTTGATACACTTGAAAAAACCCAATTGTTATCATGTTTACTTCTTCATAATGAGCTGAAAGAGTCATTACAATTGTTGGGTGTACATTTGGCATCAAATAGGAAGAAACACATGGGATTACAAAAGGATATTGCTCAAAATGCTAAAAAGGGTTTAGATTCCATTGGGAAAGATCTTGATCAGTGGATAAGGCCACTACAAGAAGGGTGATGTTGACATCTATTGTACATCAAGATATAGCAAGAAAAAGAAAATGTCTCCACTTTCGGCTGAAATTGGTTATAGTAGAACCACATTAATAAAATATGAGAAAAAGAGAGTTTTTGGATGAGAGTTCAAAAGGCAATTGAGCAATTATGTGTAGAGCTCCTCGTTCTGACAGGATTGAAGATGTTCTAGGAACTTGATCTCAAGTTTTTGGCATGACCAGACTCGTCCATCATCAAATACTAGAGATGTTATGAGACATAGGATTGGGCCTGGTATTTATGAAAATCATATCAAACATTGGCTAGACATAACACAATTTGAGATGTATATGAACTTTTGTAATACATATCCTCGTATAAAGATTGGGCAAACAATGTTTGAAAGGTTAAAGCCATATTATGTGAAGATAAACAAGTTTTTTGAAACTTGTTGTTGTCGTTATCATATTGAATTTGATCTCTACTATCAGGTGTTTTGAAATATGAGAGAAGAAAGTTGTGGGTTTCAAAATGCACATCCTAAACATACAAGTTTGTTCATAAAGGCTATATTATGTGATCATGAAAATGGACCTCAAATAAACTGCATAAAAGGAATGTGTGAGACATGTGGAAATTTGGCTAAATTTCCTTCAAGAAATGAGGATACTGAACTAACAAAGACAGTAAATTGCAAGAGGTAAGTACTATTTTTAGAGATTTTATTTGTTTCAATTTTATTAGATTGTTATTTGAATTCTCTAATGTAATGTTTCATTGATTCTGTGGTTTATTACTTATTCACATATTTTACTCACACAGGTACAAGTATGTAAAGTTTCAAACAAATTTTGGGAAAGAATCCACAAGGTTAAACTATGTAGAAGAGGAGATTCCTATTGGAAAATTTAGGGAATATTTTCAAAAATTGATACAACCATACATACAACATTCATTTTTTGCTGAGTGGCAAGCACAACAATTCCAAACATTGAGAGATACTTTCCCACTTGGAATAGTTCTACCAGTAGTTGAATTTGCAGAAAATTACTCCTTTGTACATCAAAAGGAGATTCAATTAGAGTATTACTTTTCAAAGTAGATCACTATTATGGTTCATGTCTGTTATCGACATGCACAATCAAAATTGGATGGTGCTGAGAGTACAGATGAAGAATGAGCCATTAAGAAAGAATATCACTTTTATATTAGTGATGATAAAGAGCATGACACACTTTTTGTACAACATTACTTTACAATTTTTTTTGAGAATTTGAGAAGCAGTGGTGTAAAATTTGAAAAGCATTTTGTATGGTTAGATGGATGTGTGGCACAATTCAAATCTTCACAGCCATTCTATGCACTTTGTAGATATCATAAAATCTAAAAAATACCACATGTTTGGAGTTTTTTTTAGAGCGGACATGGAAAGGGTGAGCATGATGGAGCAAGATATTTCATCAAACGAGCTTTAAGAAAGCATCAAATGAGTTATCCAAAAGATCATATAGACAATGCACATGATATTGTTGAATGGTGCAAGAAACACTTTACATCAAATGTGGTTGGCACATCTTCGAGAACAAACCGACACATTCCACATAAAGTGTTTTGGGAGATATTAGGTATGTATAAATTACATTTTCAAAAAATTGAATTTATTTAAATTTAAAATTTATATATATACATGTTTGTTCACATAAGTTTGTTGTTGTACATGTATCTAGGTGTGGACAGGAGATCAATGCATGGATGCTATAGGGTAGAAAAAACAAGATCTTTGCATTGTGTTAGGAGTTCAAACAGTCGCCATGGATGGACATTACACACAAGGGATTACTCTTGTTTTTGTACTGAGTGCATTGCGGGAAACTCTGATCATGCATGCAACAACCAAGAACTTGGATATGTTGGTAAATGGGATATGATGCCACTAGTTGTTTCAGAAACATACAATGAAAATGAGGAAGAAAGATTTGAAGACATTCCTTTGATTTCAATTGATTATGACCATATTTCAGATTGGTTAGAAAAGGTACATGTGTAAGTTTTCAATAATTTAAATATTATATATATCTATTTAATGATCTTCAAAGTCTAGAGACATTTCTAATTTCTTTAGAAATTTTTTGTGTAAATTTGGTGTACAGGAGATGTTTTTGCAGTCATAGCAGAGCCTGGAAACATAAAAGGTGTTAGCTATTATTTATTGTGTTGCACAGAAGAGAGGAATAAGCTAACACAACCTAAAACAAGTGATGGAATGTTATTTCCCACAAGTGAGTTTGAATTTAAAATTATATATACATTGTATTCACATGTGCACATTACATTATAAACATTAAATATATATTGTGCAAACCTTGAGCACAAAAATGTTGTACACGTTCATATGTCTTACCTTAGGTTCATGTTTACCATGCAGGTTCTGTTGTAGTGCAAGGAACATATCTAAAACAAGCCAAAGTTGTTCAACATGGGATTCATTTCTTGACTATCAACCTAATAACAAGGTATATCAATATAGTCACTTAATAATTGCTACCACCCTACATCTTCATGCAGTTCCACATGCACATGGCCGAAGAAAATGGAGACTAGATATTGATGATCATCAAAAAAATTTACATGTTATTAAAGAGTGGGCTGAACCAGAATCTTTGACTTAGATATATCCATGATTTTCAAGTTCACTTGTAACCCTATACATGTTCAAGTGAGAACTTATAGTAACTTGTACATAGTTGTAAATCATTTTGCATAAATTCCAATTATATGTACATATTTGTTCCATGGAATTCTTAAGTTCAAGAATCTTTGATTTCCTTTTAAAGTTCAAAGTTACACTTATAGCACAATCTCCCACTTTTTTTGCTTGCATGTAAACCCATATATATGCTTTCAATACTTATTTGAAACCCAGTGAAATTTCTTAAAATCATTTTTCCTAGAAATTAAAATTATATACAACTTATATTTGTTCCATCGAATTGTTCTCTATGTATTTTAAAATTAAGTATTATCTAATTATAAAAATTTTGCACACATATTTAAAACATAAATCAATGCAAATAAAAAAAAAAGTCGCCATCAATTTAAATCACAAAAAATACCGCAAATGGAAATAGAATGTTCCCATCTAGTTGCCAAATCAATATTTAAATGACTTCTATATGACTCCCTCTCTCCCCTCTACCCTTAACCATTAAACCCTAAACCCTTGTTCCCTCTATCCTCTATCTCTCTCCTACTCCCCCCTCTCTCTCTCAAGTCTTTCCTTCCTACCCCCCCCCCTCTCTCTCTCTCTCTCTCTCTCTCTCTCTCTCTCCTGTCTCTCTCCCTCTGCCTTAACCCTCTACCACCCTCTACCCTTAAGCCTTGAGCCTTAAACTCTCTGCCTCTACCCTCTGCCTTAACCTTAAACCTTCCAAACCTCTGCCTTCTACCCTACACCCTCTACCCTCTACCCATACACCCTTAAACCCTCTACCCTCTACCCTTAACCCATAGCCTTAAACCCGTCCTGCCCTCTACTCTTAACCTATACCCTCTATCTCTCTCCCACTCCCTCTCTCTCTCTCTCTAAAGTCTCTCCCTCCTACCCTCTCCCTCTCTTAGGTCTCTCTCTCTCACTCACTCACACCTATCTCGAGCTCCCCTCTACCCTCTATCTCTCTCCCACTCCCTTCCTCTCTCTCTCTCACTCACTCCTATCTCGAGCTCCCCTCTAGCCTTAAACACTTAAACCCTCTCTCTCTCACTTGCTCACTCCTTCTATCTCGAGCTTCCCTCTAGACTTAAACCCTTAAACCCTCTCTCTCTCTCACTCACTCCTTCTATCTCAAGCTCCCCTCTAGCCTTAAACCCTCTCTCTCTCTCACTCACTCCTATCTCGAGCTCCTTCTACCCTTAAACCCTAAACCCTCTACCCTCTACTCTTAACCCTATACCCTCTATCTCTCTCTCCCACTCCCTCCATATCTCTCTTAGGTCTCTCCCTCCTACCCTCGAGCTCCCTCTCTCTCTCTCACTCACTCCCTCTATCTCTCTCCTCTCTACCCTTAAACCCTCCACCCTTAAACCTTTGTATTCTCTATCTCTCTCCCACTCCCTCCCTCCCTCTCTCTCTCTCTCTCAGGTCTCTCCCTCCTACCCTCTCCCTCTCTCAAGTATCTCTCTCTCACTCACTCAAGTTCCTTCTATCTTAATCTCCCCTCTACCCTTAACCCTTAAACCCTCTACCCTCTATCTCTCTCCCACTCCCTCTATCTCTCTCTCAAGTCTCTCCCTCCTACCCCCTCTCCCTCTCTCCCCTCTACCATTAACCCTTGTACCCTCTACCCTTTATCTCTCTCCCACTCCCCCCTCTCTCTCTCAAGTCTCTCCCTCCTAGACCCACTCTTTGTCTCTCTCCCTCTCTCACTCACTCCTATCTCTAAGTCCCTCTGCCTTAAACCCATGACCCTCTCTCTCTCTTTCACCCCTCATCTAGACCTCCACTCCCTACCCTCTACCCTTAGCCATGAAGCCCTAAACCCTTGTGCCTCTACCTTTATCTCTCTCTCCACTCCCCTCTCTCTCCTAGGTCTCTCCTCCTACCCCTCTCCCCTCTCCCCTTTGCCTTAACCATTAAACCCTAGACCCTTGTACCCCCTACCCTTTATCTCTCTCCTCCCCCTCTCTCTCAAGGTCTCTCCCTCCTACCCCCTCTCCCTCTCTGCCCTCTACCCATGTGCCCTCCTGCCCTTTATCTCTCTCCCTCCCTCCCTCTCTCTCTCTCTCTCAGGTCTCTCCACTCCTACCCACTCTCCCTCTCTCAAGTATCTCTCTCTCTCACTCCTCCTATCTCTAAATCCCTCTACCCTCACCCCTCTACCCTTAAGCCTTAAACCCTTAAACCCTCTCTCTCTCTCTCCTCACTCCTCCTTCCATCTCTAGATCCCCTCTACCCTCTACCCTTATGCCTTAAACCCTTAACCCTCTCTCTCTCTCTCTCACTCACTCCTATCTCTAGATC
This sequence comes from Sequoia sempervirens, assembly GCA_007258455.2. Classification (NCBI taxonomy): domain Eukaryota; kingdom Viridiplantae; phylum Streptophyta; class Pinopsida; order Cupressales; family Cupressaceae; genus Sequoia; species Sequoia sempervirens. Next base: position 141,762 of record VDFB02324016.1, on the reverse strand, counting down.
CCCTCTACCCTCTACCCTTAAGCAGGTTAAACCCTTAAACCCTCTCTCTCTCGCTCACTCACTCCTTCTATCTCGAGCTCCCCTCTAGCCTTAAACCCTTACACCCTCTCGCTCTCACTCCTCAATCCTTCTATCTCAAGCTCCCTCTAGCCTTAAACCCTTAAACCCCTCTCTCTCTCTCACTCACTCCTATCTCGATCTCCTCTCTAGCCTTGAACCCTTAAACCATCTCTCTCTCACTCACTCACTCCTATCTCGAGCTCCCCTCTACCCTCTACTCTTAACCCTATACCCTCTATCTCTCTCCCACTCCCTCCATATCTCTCTCAAGCCTCTCCCTCCTACCCCCGAGCTCCCTCTCTCTCTCACTCACTCCCTCTATCTCTCTCCCCTCTACCCTTCAACCCTCCACCCTTAAACCTTTGTACCCTCTATCTCTCTCCCACTCCCTCCCTCCCCCTCTCTCTCAATTCTCTCCCTCCTACCCTCTCCCTCTTTCAAGTCTCTCTCTCTCACTCCTCAAGTTCCTTCTATCTGAGCCCCCCTCTACCCTCTTACCCTTAACCCTTAAACCCTAAGCGGGTTTTAAACCCTCTACCCTCTATCTCTCTCCTCCCCCCTCTCTCTCTCTCAAGTCTCTCCCTCCTACCCCATCTCCCTCTCTCCCCTCTACCCTTAACCTTTAAACCATAAACACTTGTACCCTCTACCCTTTATCTCTCTCCCACTCCCCCTCTCTCTCTCAAGTATCTCCCTCCTAGACCCACTCTCCATCTCTCTCTCTCTCACTCCTTCTATCTCTAGATCCCCTCTACCCTCTACCCTTAAGCCTTAAAGCCTTAAACCCTCTCTCTTTCACTCACTCACTCCTTCTATCTTGAGCTCCCCTCTACCCTTAACCCGTAACCCTTAAACCCTAAACCCTTAAACCCTCTACCCTCTACTCTTAACCCTATACCTTTTATCTCTCTCCCACTCCCTCCCTATACCCATATAATTCATTTGAACATGTAATTAAGATAACTGATAGAGATATAATGTTCTAAATTTTTCTTCTTTGTTGTGAGTTGCTATTCAATTTGAATGGAGACTTTAAAGAATACTGTGCTTTTCAAATACTCTAAAATTTCAAGAAGAATGAGGTGAAGAAAATACATTTTTTTCTTATTTCTTCTCCACTTTAATATATAATCTCACACCAAAACATCCACATGAAACCTCCACCAACTTCTCAAAATGGTTGTATTTTATGGTGGACTAAATCCACCAAATGCATGGAATAATTTGTTTGCATCTATAATCATCATAGCTCATATGTTATGATGAACTTCAAACTCATTCATGTTGCCATAGATTTGGAGACTTAACCCTTCTTTCCACCTCTCTACTTGTTATAAGTCACTTTAAGATGCCCTACTAGAAGCATACAACTAGTGCCTATACTCATTAAAGAGCTTATATAAAAGATAAAATTCATTAGTTGAAGATTCCTAATAAGTTTTATTAGGAGTTGTCTAGTCCTAGAGAGCTAAAATAGTTCCTAGAAACTCATGTCCATTTGGGTAGCTAACAAACTCTTGACATTACTACCTCATCATTTCTCTCTAGAAACTCGTGTTCATTTGGGTAGCTAACAAACTCTAGTGTAGTCATTCTATCATGTTTTCAAAAAATACATCAAAACCATTTATAATATCTTTTCCAAAGCCACATTCTCATGGTTCTCACGCTCAAAAGCTAAGGCTAAGCATAAATTCAACAATCAAGATGAAGAATCCTATGAGGAAATATTTGAGGCTATCCTTCCTCAAATTTAACACAAGATTGTAACTCAGACTAGAGGTGACTAAATGGGGTGCAAGGATTGAAAGTGGTTGGGATAAAATGAGTGAGCAACCTCTAATTGTTTTCTTTTTATTAGAGGCAAAACATGATTTTATGAGAGTTAAAAGCCATGTCCTTTTCATGATTTAATTTCATACATGCAAGATTCATTATCTTACAATCACGAAGGGTTAAGAACATGTACTGTTCTCATTTGCCTCTCTTTTTCATAATTGCATTCATTCACACCTCCTCCATGTTAAATAAGGAGAGAGTGAGAAATTTTGGAACACCAAGAATGAGATTATTGGTAGAGATTTTTTTTGGAAGTGATTAGAGGTGTGAAGATTGAATCAAAAGTCCCTAGGTATGTAGATCAGCCCCTTTATTTCATGTTTGATCTATTGTACATTTCAATGTTCTGTATCATCGTTGTGCCTTGTCTGTATTCTTACATTTTTGTGCTTATTTATAATATATAAGTATATAATATATTATTTATAATTATTAATAATATATAAGTATATAGTATATTATTTATAATTGTTAATAATATATATGATTTATATATTATTAATAAATATTATATAGATATAATTTATATTATAGAGATTAAAAGTATATAATTATTATATATTATATAATTAATATTATAAGTATATATTTAGAGGCAAAACATGATTTTATGAGAGTTAAAAGTTGTGTCCTTTTCATGATTTAATTTCGTACATGCACGATTCATTATCTTACAATCATGAAGGGCTAAGAAAATGTACTATTCTCATTTGCCTCTCTTTTTCATAATTGCATTCATTCACACCTCATCCATGTTAAATTTTATTTCTGAGATTTATAACCAATTCTTGTCTATTTGTAAAAACATGAGAGAGGTAACATCATAAATAAGGAGTCATAGGGGAAGTAAGGAAGTAAACTATTAGAAAAATGACAAATAAAATAAAATAAAATACAACTATATAATTAATATAATATATATTATAAAATAAAAAGTATATCATTAATAATAATTATATATTATTATTATAATATAAAAAGTATATAATTTCTGAGATTTATATTAATATTATATATTAAAAACGGCAAAAAATGGCAAAAAAAATGACAAAGTATTATATATTACAAAAACGACAAAACAAAAAAAAATTGATTCATGGCAAGGGGTTCGACTGAACACGTTTTGTAGGTTCGACCAAACCCCCTTGACAAACATTTTTTTGTTGTATTTTGAAGAGGTTCGATCAAACTTGGGTTCGACCGAACCTCTGTTTGATCAAACTTTTGTTCGATCGAACTACCCTTTTTTCCCCTTCCCCCTCCCAAGCACCAAAAATGTCCATAATTTTGCACTTCGAAACTCAATTTGAGAATGAAAATGGAGGAGACTTCACAAACCCAATTGGTATCAAGTAGCCCTCAGAACGAGCTATCCAACAAATATAATTTTAATATGTTTTGGTTTTATTATCTATTTATTTTTTAAGTTTTATTAAATATAGGTTTTTCACCAAAAATGAAGCTCTTTGTTCTGCACATGTGGAAAAATAGAAGATTATCAATTTTTTTTTTTGAAAAATATGAGTGCACCAGATATTAGAGTCCTTGATCTAACAAAATAAATAAATTGATACGTACAATAAAAGTTACGCGTTATACGGTCACGCTATGTCTGAATTGTAATTAGTTTGACTTTGAAACTTGATTAAAGAAAAATATTCAATAAAAACTATCTAACCAAGTGGAAGCACTAGATATCGGAGTTACAAATCTAAATTCGAAAGAATTAGAATTTTAAAGTGTGCGCCACTTTTTAAAAATGTTGTTTTCTAAAAAAAACCAGTTTTTGTGGGAGATGGAAAAAGAAGTGCAATCTAATTCCAAAAAAATTGAATTTTTTTTTTTAGAATCTATAAAAAAAATGTGACGAGACTCTAGTTTGCATCATCTTCAAATTCATCACGGTTTAGCCGCTATAGATGTCTGAATGTGAAGATTTAGTTAAAAATAATAATTTCAGTGCCCAATTTGGCCAAAAATTGTAAACCACTATTGTGGGATCACCTAGTGATGATTGCATAATGAATGTGCAAGACTAAAAAAAATTCAAATTCACTCTCATTAAAAATTTGGAGTTATATCTTTAATCTTAGATTTTCTCTATCTAACTCAAATAAAAAAAGTTGTTAAGACTTACAAACTAAACAACAAACATTACATAGAGAAATCATCATACATATTGATAAGGTCTTATATGATATGTTCCATTGAATGGAATTGTGGACAACTTTATTTAAATATCACTCTCAACAAAGAAATAGTCAATAGTAATTTCACACATCGTTATTATCAAAATGTAATAATAGTTATCATATTTTTAATAATCATAATTTACCTTTAACCTTTAAATTGAATAACCTTATATAAGCTTTACAAATAAAAATAATAATAATAATTTTAACTCATAAAAACCATCACAATAAACAAACCCACATTTAATTTAAATTTTAAACCCACTTAATAATATATTCAATCTTGATTAATCCATCAATATAAGTGACAAAAGCATCATTCTCCTTGTATTGTTTGAAGTTGCGTAGATTTATTTCCAAAATCCTTACAAGTTAGCTAGATGTCTTTTAGCTTGAACAAGTGTTATTAAAATTATTAGATATCTTGAAAATGCTTGCTTAGGCTCGATTTGTTTATTTAGCCAATAGGCTATATTTAGCATGAGCTTCCAACCGAGAAGTTGTCTCACGCTGGATTTTTGACATTAGGAAACTTTGTCAAGGAAATGTGGAAGCCGGGAAACGTCACTGTCGACGAGTAAAAACAATGCTTGTAAACGTGAGTTTTTACTGCTACTTGGTCGAGAGGCCTAGGAGTAAAGGCCTCGCTACTCAATCACCCACCCACCGGGTCGATCCAGAGATCGAGGATAGTCATCTGGATCATAAAACTGAACAAAATGCTCGATTGTAGACGAAATTGATTTCCCCAAGTCTCATCTCATCTATTCAGCTCTAAAAGTGAGTATACGCATGAATACGGGGTCGAGAGCCCAAGATATAGATAGAGTTGATGCAGAGCATCCAGGGTGTAGTGCTTAGTCTTGTTGCATTCATCTAAGAGAGTCCTCCTACATGTTTTCATATCTAATGTATGATAAGCATTGTATCGCTTGGTTGGTCGGTATCAAGAAATTTTATCCTTTCTTGTACTTGATGTAATATACATCTATCTCCATAGTTAATGCAAAGCATCCAGGTTGCAATGCTTACTTTTGTTGCATTCATCTAAGAGAGTCCTCCTAATGTATGTTAAGCATTGTACCGCCTAGTTGGTCGGTATCAAGACAATTTATCCTTGCTTTTACTTGTAAAATACATGTAACTTCACAGTTAATGTAGAGCATCCAGGCTGTAATGCTTACTCTTAGTTGCATTCATCTAAGAGAGTCATCTTACATGTTTTCATATCTAATGTATGCTAAGCATTGTATTGTCTAGTTGGTCGATATCAAGACATTTTATCCTTGTTTGTTACATGACAAAGAAATTTCTAGATACCTATATAAATCTATTAGCGTATTCCTTACACGTCCTCCTAGTGTAAGTGCTAGTTTATTTATTTATATTGGAAATGTGGAAATTTGATCAAAGCGGCCTGCACTATTGACGACATTTTTTTTTTTAAAATGTATTACATTAATAAAAGAAAAATATTATTGATGGTATGTTAAATAGAAGTGATTAAGAAGGCACATATTATATATTATGATTTGAAAATAGAACTCTAGTTTACAGTCTTAGAGGGTAATTAGAAAGTAAACAACAAATGGAGCATTTAAAAAATCAGATTTATTAAATATAAGAACCATGAAGTTGGGTTAAATTAGTATTAGTATAGACATTCTAAATACATCTATCTAAAAAAATTGAGAGATATTAATTTAGAGATATATTATTCATAAAAATATTATTTTATTATTAAATATTAATTTAGAGCTATTTTATTTACTTACAAGTTATTTTATTATTAAATATATATATATTTTTGATAAGTAATAATATATTTTATTATTTTATTAATATCATAAAAATAGTCATTACATCTTCAAAAAAGTAACCCTTCGAAACCTTACCCCTATACACCAAGCCTAATAGAAACATACCCCTTCCCAGCTTCCATCAAATATTAACATGACTATCACCATAGTAGCTGGATTCATCGATTGCTATACAAGCACCCTTTACAAATTACATACAAGAGATTATAGTTAACTGTCATTTAAATAGATGGGCTCTACAAAAAACTTCCCATATACAAAAAACATACAAAATGCACAGAATTTGATCCCCAGCTTCAAAAAAAATGATGATTATTCTTCCCTGCACAATCCTCAGCCCACATCACCGTTCCAGCCTTTGGTTCCAGATCACCATTACCACCTTCCCAAAAAGACACCATTCCATGCCATTTCAAAAATTTGGAACCCACCAAAATTCAACCAGCCACCACGCCTGTTAATCTCCACCTCTATTTAACCTCCCTCGTCGAGCTCTACCTCTCCTTGTTGAGTGCTTCTTCTTGGGAAATTGTTGTGGGATATGTGCTTCCACTTGAAGTGTTGTCGCTTCCTATCGTCGAAGCACCAACTTCAACTTCTCCCACGCCGCTAGAATCTCCAGTTTGTAGGCATCCCTATCTGTTCTCCTTTGCCCCCTCATGAAAGGGATTAACCCCTCTTCCATAGATTCATCCATATCTTCTATCCCTTCTGAGACATCATAGCCTACTCCCGACACAACCCATTCTAGAAATGATTCCATCTCCATGAACAAGTCCTCATTGAAGAGCGAATGCATAACCCATTTGACCACTACAACTTCTTCATTTAGCTCAAGACCCCAAGAGAAAATCATTGAAGTTATGTCCACGTTCAATCTTCCCCTGTGCTTGGCTTCCATGAAATACTCTCCTAACACCTCCAAAACCTCCTCTACTACCTCATCATGTGAGCATTTCAACAAGCATTTCAGCCTAAAAGCTATCACTAGGCCAAAAAACCCTTTTTTGTTGCCTCTGTGTTGAAAAACCATACATGGCCTCCATCCTTGAGTAGAAATATTTCCACCTTTTCTGACACAAACCTTCACCATATTTGATCACTCCATGACCTGTTGCAATCTTTAATAGCCATCCCATCCATGCCAACTGCGTCATCCTGCCACCATCGTCCCACAAACAATGCCTCATTTACTACCTTCGTCGCCAAACCTTCCCAAGCACATTTACTTCAAGTGCTTGTGGGATTCTCAAGATCTCTATAGGATGATCATGATCCCACTTGTCCTTTAAAAAGGACCACTGTTTTGATGAATCTCTGCCTTTCGACGACTAAAAGGTTCCTTCAAAATTTGGTTAGATATCCAAGGACATTTAACTGTTAGCTTGCCTTTAAGCAACTACCTCCCATCACCATTAATGACATCACCTGTCGACTAAACCAATAGAGAACCCCTATCGATGAACCCACACAATTAACATCTTACGCCACCTCATCCTCAAAATACACATGTAAAAAAATCTTCCACCCTTAAATCCCCTATATTATTGAAGGAAACAACCCATTTAGATAAGCTATCAGCTTCACCATTCCCTGCTCGCCGAATATGACTCACCTTAAATTCAACAAAAGATTCAAGCTCCTTTAGAATTAATCTAATGAAAACCTATAAATGCCATGCCTTTGCCTCTCCATTTATAATGGCTTAGGTGATAGCCATTGAATCCCCTTCTAAATGTAGCTTCTTGACTCCCATTGCTCAAGCCAACCCAACCTCCATTAAAGCAACCTTAGCTTCAACAACATTGTTAGTTCCCTCTTCAAGCTTCCTTGCCCCTAGGGAAATCGTATTCTCGAGACTGTTTCACACTATTTCTCTTGCTCCAGAGGGTCCCAAGTTTCCTTTTCCAGCTCCATCAAAGTTAACCTTATGCCATTCTTCTGGAGGTTTTTCCCAAATCACTTCATCTGACCCCATCCTCTTCGTAGAAAGATCCTCCTCAACCTTTGTGGGCCTAACCTTAATCCCTGGCCAAGCTCTTTGAAGTCTGCTATCTTCCAAAGAGAAAGGGGTCTGTTGGAACTGAAGTTGAGAAGCAACTACTCTCACTACTTCTATCGAATGATCTATTCTACATAGAAGCCTTTTCAAAGGTTCACTCTTATCCAAGAAAATCCTTCTATTTCTCTCTTTCCATATTTCCCAAATTACAATCGAGGGGCTCACAATCCAAATGCTTGAAAATAGGGATTTTCTATGTGGGTTGGGCCAACTCTCAAATACCTCTTTCAAAGTTTTTTGCAATGGACCTTACCACCCTAACTTCAGCCTTACATTCTCCCAATACACTATTGCAACATCACATTGGAGAAGTAAATGGTCAATTGATTCCTTTGCAACATCATACAAAACACACTTTGTTGGTCCTGCAAAACCAAGCCTCTTCCTCCTTTCACCTGAAAAAATTCTTCCCTTCACAACTAACCAAGCAAAGGCGTCTGCCTTAGGTAAACAATCTTTGTTCCAATGTAGATTCTTTGCCCAAAACAACTCACCGTCTAAAGAATCCAATAATTGATAGCCAATTTTGACTGAGTAAGTCCCATTAATAGAGCCACACCAAACCACTCTATCCTCACTTTTTGAGATTAGAACTTGTCTATTCTTAAAAATTTCATTCGTCCTTGCTAATTGCTGATTTGAGAGCCCCTCATTTGATAACTCCTTCCATCCCCATTCCTGACCAAAAGGGCCCCGTTTTAGTTCAAGATAATCTCGAACCTTATCACCCCACCTTTGCTGAAAGATATGCCTAAGCTCTTGCATACCATCCTCTTGCAAAATTGGTAGACCTTCCCATGAGTCATCCCATAATTTTGCTTTCAACCCATTTCCAATTTGCCATGAAATGTGATTTAAAATTACCGGTCTGCACAAAACAATAAAGTTCCAAATTGCATAGCCTTTAGGTGGGTTACAGATTGTTAAGATCCTATGATCCTTAGCTGAATCCAGATACTTAGACTTCAAAATTTTCACCCATAATAAATTAGGGTTTGAATAAATACTCCAAACCAACTTAGCTCCTAAAGCTTCATTCATGAGCTGCCAGTCTCTCAAACCAGCCCTGCCTTTTTCTTTGGCTCGACATATTTTATCCCATGCTAACAATGGGATTTTGTCTTGTTCACTTGCCCCATTCCAGAAGAACTTTCTAATATTCTGCCCAATGGTTCTGATCACCTTCTTAGGGATCTTCAAACACATCATAGAAAAAACCAGAATTGTCGAGATAACAAATTTTAGCATTAGGATTCTACTTGTAGCAATAAGCCATTTTCTCTTCCAACCATCAATTCAGTTAAGACAAATGTCAATCAAGTCTTTCCACACACCCACTTTATTGGCACCCCCAAAAAGAGGGATACCTAGATATTTTCTTGGAAGGCCTCCTGAGTATATCCCCAAAATTCTGCAAATTTCTAGCTATTTTTGGATGAGAGTATTGAATTTTTTGTTAGAATTCCTCCAATTAATACACTGACCAGAAGCTCTGCCATACTCATCTAGAGTCTCTTTCATTATACAGGCTTCTTGAAATGAAACTTCCCCCATCAAGAAGGTATCATCAACAAATTGAAGATGAGAAATTGGGTCTATACCTTTCGCAATTTTAATGCCTTTCCAAAGGCCATTCCTACACTTCTTGGACACCAATCTACCCAAAGTCTCAACTAGAATAATGAAGAGGAAAGGTGATATAGGATCACCTTGCCTTATCCCTTTACTAGATTCAAAAAAACCTTGAGGACTACCATTCACCAAGATAGAAAAACGAGGTGTGCATATGCAACTTTGAACCCACGCCACCCAATCTTTGTAGAAACCAAATTTCTCAAAAATTTCAAAAGAAAACCCGTATTGACTTCATCATAGGCCCTTTTGATATCTAAATTTACCATCATCTTCTCTGTTTTAGCCATTCAAATAGAATGAATGGCCTCATGGGCAACAATCACACCTTCAAAAATAGATCTATTCGGGGAGAAGCCACTATGTTCTACTGAGATAACTAAATCCAAAACCCTTTTCAACCTGTTTGCAATCACTTTAGAAATTAATTTATAGACCGTATTACACAAAGAGATCAGCCTATAATCCTTAAAGGAGTTCACCACCGACCTTTTTGGGATTAAAGCAATGAAGGTGTTGTTTAAATCTTTAAGAATAAAGCCACCTTTCCTAGATTCTTCCACCATCTCCCACAAATCTTGAGCAAAAATATCCCAAATTTTTTGGAAGAAACAAGTCGGAAATACATCCAGCCCTGGAGCTTTGTCTCCCCCAAAATTGAATAAATCCTTTTTAAGTTCTTTCAAAGAGACTTTCTCCATAAGCATGACATTCTGAGCCTCCGAAACAGAACTTGGGATTATATCTAAAATGCTAAAATTAGACACTAATGCATCTAAGTTTTCCTTTAACATTTCATGGTAAAACCTTATTGCTTCCTTATTTATCTACTCCACATCAGACAAAACATTTCCAATCAAATCCTGGATCGAAAAAATATTATTATTCGATCTACACACCTTCACAAAATTATGAAAAAAATTGGTGTTCCTGTCACCCTCCTTCAACCAACATTCAGGAGATTTTTGCCTCCAAAAAACTTCCTCCCGTGCTAAAATTTCTGAATATTCTTTGTTTAGGTGCTTCTCCAAAACAAAATCATCTTCCATTATTCCCTTCTCAATCGCTTTTGTGTGTAGATCCTTCAACTCACCCTCCAACCTTAGCTTCTCTGCAAAAACATTCTTGAAGGACTCCCTATTCCAATTCTTGATCTGTTCTTTAAGAAATTGGAGATTCTTAAAGAAAATGAAAGCTTTATTTCCATATCTTTCTGGGGCACTTCTCCACCAATCAAAAATTAGATCCTTAAACCCTTTGGCCCTAAACCACATTGCTTCAAACTTGAAGGGGTAGCGATCCAGTGTGGCTTCTTCTTGAATTCTCAGACCAATGGGATAGTGGTCTGACCTAGTGATAGGAAAGATCTCCGCCTCACAAGTCCATTGATGAGCAACCCAATCACTAGTAAGAAAGAAACAATCCAACTTATCAGATATATTTAGAAAACCTCCTCTCCTATTCGCCCATGTAAAATCACCATTCTTAAAAGGCAATTCAATCAGCCCATTGTTTACAACAAAATCACTGAAGGCCTGTTGGCTTTGACTAGTCCAACACACACCCCCCAATTTGTCTGAAGGCTTCAAGATAGTGTTGAAATTTCCACCCAAAAGAAACATCCTCCCATCCTCATGACCTATAAAAGATGAGAGTTCTTAACACAACACTTTTTTCTGGGCTGAGCTAGTAGGACCATAATTATTGAAAATAAAAAAACTTTCCCTAAGTTGTTTTGATTCAACACTCAGCCATTGCCAACACCTATCTTGTCTAACAATCTGGACTTCTACTAGAGAATCATTCCAAAGGACACCAAGTCCCCATGAGGCACCAACAACACCAGTAAGAGAACATTTCCACCTGCTAAAGAATTTATAAAAGGACTCAAAATCAGGGTCCTTAATTTTAGTTTCCTGAAGCAAAACCAAAGCCGACCTCATTTGATCAAAAAATCTCTTGATCAAACGGATTTTGTCAGGGGCATTGTAGCCCCTAACATTCCACGATAGGATTTTCATGGCTGTTAGGAAAAGGCTATGCCTTTTCCCGATCTCAATTTTCTCTGACCAGCCACATTTCCAGCCATTTCAAGACACATCCTATTAGTTTTAGGACCACGCTTTTTCTTCTCTCCAATATTATCCTTATTAATTTGAGTAGAGGATTGTTCAATAGTTCTCTTTTCCACAATTCCTAGGCTATCTTGCATACCAAGCAAATCTTTACCACCATTCTCCTCATCCGAGGCCATCTCTGAGTTTGAATCTTCTAGGGTACCTCCACTATCTCTAACTCCTTCAAAGGAACTCTCAAGATTCCTAATGGGTGAGATGGGGATATCCTTGAACACAATGTCTTCATTATCCCTTGATAAATTCTCTTCAAAAGACTTGGTTTCACCCTCAAGGTCTAGCCTATTATCACATGGAGAACTGTGAGCCAAATCTTCCCCAAATTTTTCATCTTGACCATGCAGGTGTCTATTTGCACTCTCCTTTTTGCTTGGAGAATGTGAATTATCTTGCATAGAAGTTTCTTGTTCAATCCCACCTACCCTTGTTTGACTATTCTGCCCCGTGATTATCACTTCTTCCATGCGGGGAGATTCAAATTTCCCATCAGAAGCTTCATTTCCATCTCTTCAAAGATTCAAGTTCCCCAGAAACCCTTCTGAAGGCAACACCATCCTCGCTTGCTCTGAACTTTTACTAACAAAAGGATCAACCCTGTGATTTGAATCACGGGGAACCCTCTCTTGAGGCATTTCGTCATACTCATTTTCAAGGAGAGAGTCTATTTCCTCTTTCCGACTCCCATCCTAGACCAAAATTTCCTCAATTTGCAAACAATTCTGATCGTTTAAAATCCTCCTGGGAGAACCCCATTCTTGTGAGATTGATCTGTAAACTCCTTACTATGAATTACTTAACAACTTGTTAGATTCACCAGGATACAGATTTAATTTAAGATCGAAACTGACGATGCTTGTGAATTGAGCAAATAAACACATAAAATGCAGGAAAGTAAAGAATCTGACAATATCATGCACCAAGAAAAGAGAGAAAATATTTGATAACGGAGTTCACCAGATTTTGGCTACGTCTCCGGATCTGCAAATAAGCATGATCAATGCCATTACTATGATGCAACTTCTTTTACATCACCATGGTCTTTCACCGAGTTACAATCCACTTCCCACTGAAACACTGTCTTGACAAGAACTTTCTAGCACCCTGCCCAGTCCTTTTGTTAGCTTTACAATACTTTCAGACAATAAAGCTGCAACTCTCACTCACACAAGAGTACATAGGCGTCAAGCCTTTACAAAAGACTCAAAAGTCGTACAAAAACTCTCAAAGGACTCACTAAGTTATTATCTCTTCTCCCTAGAGACCACTTAGCCCATTACAAGAAAATTCTCACTTTCCCATAACCCTTTACTAAGAGCAACAAAACTCTCCAAGAGCTAAGAAATGAGAACATACTTTACAATAATTTCCCCAATTCTCCCAAGAGAAAATTCTCACAAGACTCCTCAAGTCTCCTTAATCTCGGAATGAGAACACTCTCACTTTTCTCCTCCTTTTATACATAAAATTAAGCCAAATAAGGCTTAACAAAATCATAAATGCCTAACCCCCTTTTAACCATCGTACATTGGCTTATTTGTCCTTTTAAACCACTTTTGTTTTAGTGGTTAGGGAGTTATACAACAAAAATAGCTTATTTGTTTAGGCTTCGATTAACAACATTCAACAATAAAAACCGAGACCCCTATATATAACAAATATTAACGGTGGCCTATCGGTCACTAAGCCTTTTAGTAAATGGCGAGTCGCGGGTTCCAAACTCGTCGGTGTTTTGTTTTAAAACAAACTCCGAAAAATAAATTAACAAAACAAAACGACACCCTATCTTAGGTAAGCGGTTGCACGCAGGCACAACGGTATACCGGCCGTTTAACTCCCAGGGGGTCACAGGTTCGAGCCCTTAGAATACTTTTGTTGAATAGAACAACTCACTGACATCGATGGAGGATTGGTACATGTGTCGCAACTGAACAATGCCACGTGGCAGCACCTGACTGGTTCTAAGAGACACGTCACTGCTGACTGGGCTATTGAATCAGATGCCACCTAAGCTGCCACGGAGGTGCCACATCGGAGTATGGATGCCACATTGCTTGACACATCAGCTACCACGTCATTGTACAGACTGTATGGACTTGACACGTGTCAACATCTGGTTGGTCCACATTGGATTTCATACCATGTGCTGGCATCAGCTGTACGGATGATGACGTCAACCGAGAGCTTTGACTGGCCGTATCTTGCACATACAAGCTCCGTTTTTGATGAAACGAATGCCACCGGAATCGTCTCGACAAACACTTCGAGTTGACGCCAATTTTGACAAATTTTGAGATGATCAATTTTTTCGCTTCCTGTCGGCCCCTGGTACCCTGGTTGACTGGACCTTTGACCAAGCATAACTTCGACCTACGATCTCCTTTTGACGCAATTCAAGTTGCATCGGGATCGTGTCATTGAGCTCTTCGATCTGAGACTGCTTTCAGCTGATTATGAGATTGTTAAATTTTGAGGCCTTTGAGATCCACCTGGATCATTCCTCCCCACTGAGGAACTTTTGGACCTCCAAAAGGTTCTTAATCAGACACGACGTGAGAAAAAACACCTTCCCACTTGTCCAGTATCTGTCCACCCTTTCTGTGCACCTGCTTCATCAAAAAGTTGTACAACAATTATGAAAACTGCAATAACATTGCTACCCATTTGCATTTTCTCACATCCTTCTACATTCATTACCCCAGGTACTATCCATGTACAAAACATTAGCAGCATTAAAAAATACAAGGATATTAATGACAATGAGCTAACAATACTTTTAATCCTCTTAACAGGTTTCCATGACAAATCTTCATGTTGCGGCACTGATGATCCCTGAAACACATGATAGTTAGGCTTACAAGCAACTACTTCATTTTCATGCTTCAAATCATCTGCTTTTCCCACCTTTGCACACATGAGTGAAGAAGTTTTCCTCACATACATGAGCTTCTTCATTTTCCCTGTGCTCACCAATGGAGAATCAACTGCAATCTTCTTCTTGTCCTTCTTTGGATGAAGCTTCCAACAGTTAGCTTCTTGATGTCCACCTTTGTTGCAATAAGAGCAAGGTGTTTTCAACATCCAACCTTTCTTTCCCTTATCTTTCCTCTGACTTGGAGACGGGTCCTTATGCTGTGTCCCTTTCCTGGTTGACTCTACCTTCCTGTACAAAGCCATTCTTTTCCAACACTTGGCAACACTATGGTTATTCAACCCACAAAATGTGCACGGTCTTCTATACCATAAACTTTTTACATTGCCAATCTTCTTAAAATCAAAAGAAACATTGGAACAATCAGCTTTATTATACCTTTGATGGTCACCCTTGGTGTGTGCATGCCGAGAAGAATCTATTTTCGTCCTTCTCTTGGACATCTTGCATGTGTCACCACTGCCTGAAAGTGATGTGCCATCACCTCTCTCAAATCGTTCTTGGAATGGTTCTTCTTTCAGAGAATTCTTTGTGTCCACTGCCTTGGAGCATTCTCCTTCACCATACCTCAATCTTGCATAGCGAGGTCCAACTTCCATCTTCACAGATTCAACCATGCCTTGTCCATGACTACCAAGACCCTTTCCGTCATAGTCCATCTTGGTGGACAACCTCAATCCAACACCTTGATATTGTTTCTTAGAATCACCAAGAGAACAAGGAATAGAATGAGAAGAATGAAGAGCTTTCACCGAGTCTGCATCTTTGACTTTCTTCAACAAGCCTTATTTTTCATACTTCCATTCCTCATACATTTCATCAACCTTGGCTTTCATCGCCATGACGGTATTATAAAATTCTGCATCGAAGACAAAAGGAAACTGATTTTCCTTATGTGATGACATCTCACCTCACTGCTTGAATTTGCTCCAAGTATTCCACAACCTGCAACTTGTCAGACTAGCTCTGATACCAACTTGATCTGTAAACTCCTTACTATGAATTACTTAACAACTCGTTAGATTCACCAGGATACATATTTAATTTAAGATCGAAACTGACGATGCTTGTGAATTGAGAAAATAAACACATAAAATGCAGGAAAGTAAAGAATCTGACAATATCATGCACCAAGAAAAGAGAGAAAAGATTTGATAACGGAGTTCACCAGATTCTGGCTACGTCTCCGGATCCGCAAATAAGCATGATCAATGCCATTACTATGATGCAACTTCTTTTACATCACCATGGTCTTTCACTGAGTTACAATCCGCTTCCCACTGAAACATTTTCTTGACAAGAACTTTCTAGCACCCTGCCCAGTCCTTCTGTCAGCTTTACAATACTTTCAGACAATAAAGCTGCAACTCTCACTCACACAAGAGTACATAGGTGTCAACCCTTTACAAAAGACTCAAAATTCATACAAAAAATCTCAAAGGACTCACTAAGTTATTATCTCTTCTCCCTAGAGACCACTTAGCCCATTACAAGAAAATTCTCACTTTCCCATAACCCTTTACTAAGAGCAACAAAACTCTCCAAGAGCTAAGAAATGAGAACACACTTTACAAGAATTTCCCCAATTCTCCCAAGAGAAAATTCTCACAAGACTCCTCAAGTCTCCTTAATCCTGGAATGAGAACACTCTCACTTTTCTCCTCCTTTTATACATAAAATTAAGCCAAATAAGGCTTAACAAAATCATAAATGCCTAACCCCCTTTTAACCATCGTACATTGGCTTATTTGTCCTTTTAAACCACTTTTGTTTTAGTGGTTAGGGAGTTATACAACAAAAATATCCTATTTGTTTAGGCTTCGGTTAACAACATTCAACAATAAAAACTGAGACCCCTATATATAACAAATATTAACGGTGGCCTATCGGTCACTAAGCCTTTTAGTAAATGGCGGGTCGTGGGTTCCAAACCCGTCGGTGTTTTGTTTTAAAACAGACTCCGAAAAATAAAATAACAAAACAAAACGGCACCCTATCTTAGGTAAGCAGTTGCACGCGGGCACAACGGTATACTGGCCGACTAACTCCCAGGGGGTCACGGGTTTGAGCCCTTAGAATACTTTTGTTGAATAGAACAACTCACCGACATCGATGGAGGATTGGTACATGTGTCGCAACTGAACAATGCCACGTGGCAGCACCTGACTAGTTCTAAGAGACACGTCACTGCTGACTGGGCTACTGAATCAGATGCCACCTAAGCTGCCACAGAGGTGCCACGTCGGAGTACGGATTCCACATTGCTTGACACATCAGCTACCACGTCATCGTATGAACTGTACGGACTTGACACGTGTCAACATCTAGTTGGTCCACATCGGATTTCGTACCACATGCTGTCGTCAGCTGTACGGATGATGACGTCGTCACTGTACCTTCAAGTCCACCAAGTCAACTGAGAGCTTTGACTGGCCGTATCTTGCGCATACAAGCTCTGTTTTCGATGAAACGAACGCCACCAGAATCGTCTCGATGAACACTTCGATTTGACGCTGATTTCAACAAATTTTGAGATGATCAATTTTTTCGCTCCCTGTCGGCCCCTGGTACCCTGCTTGACTGGACCTTTGACCAAGCATAACTTTGACCTACGATCTCCTTTTGACGCGATTCAACTTGCGTCGGGATCGTGTCATCGAGCTCTTTGATCTGAGACTGCTTTCGGCTGATTTTGAGACTGTTAAATTTTGAGGCCTTTGAGATCCACTTGGATTAGAGATCCACTGATCTTCCTAGGCAACAGATTCGGTTAAAGCCATCAACTCCTCAACAAGAATGTTTTGGGCTAATCCTTTTCCTTTCGACACAAATGGGCAATGGCCATCTAAATGTTCTTTCCCTAAAAATTTTGGACAAGAGACCATTGCATCCTCCACCTCCACCTTTTGATGCCAGACACTCTCCCCTATTTTTAGCTCTATCATTTCAGGCAGAGGGTGTATTATCTTCCTTAGAATGCAAATCCTAGGAAAAATGCTAAAGTCATACTTTTCCACAACTTCCTCCAACTTCACAAAAACACCTAGTTTGTTTCCAATGCTTTTGAGTGTTTTCGGGTCCCAATATTCCCAAGGAAGATTCTTCAACCTAATCCACATTGGAACTTCCTCAGCCTTTGCATTGTTAGGATCAAAGTTTGGGCTCCAGTCAAGAATGAAAAAATCCCTATCTTGCATCATGAATGGACCGCTGTTTATGATCCATTCCTTATCCTGGGTTGTTTGGAAAATCACCAAATAAAAGCCTTTTTCTAGAGTTTTAAGACCACAATCCTTGCCCCAGTTTTTATCACACCAGGCCCTAACCTTAGTGAAAGCTGGCTATTTCCCTCCCCACCTCATAAAAAAGGCACAAGCCTTAAGAAAGCTAACAAAATCACTCCATTCTCTATTTTCCAATAACAAAGTGACCATAGTGGTGTGAAGAAAATTGGGCATTACCTTGCTTGACTCCGCTTTCTCACTCTAGTTTTTTGGGTGCCAAAACTTCCCTTCCAGCTATTTGAAATCCACTTTCCCATTTGAGAACATCGATCTGAACCTCCCTTTGTTCTGTGTAGTGCCTCACGTGTTAATGTTACTCTTATGATATTGTTTATGTTTTGATGCATACTCAAGACCTTGATGGTGATTGTTTCACCTATTTGACTTGTGTGTTTTGTTTGGATGCACATGATACTGTTATATGATGTTGATGATATAATGATGCATGGTGTTCATCTCTACTTGATTATGCGATATTGTGTGGTTACGTAAATTGATTAATGCTCACTTCATGATGTTTATGATGATGTGTTAATTGTTTGAGAGTCAGGTGAGAGGGACAGTGTTGCATCGCTCATCCGTGAATGCCCTGCTACATTGCAATTCTCTCTCACGGTGTGTTTGGCATGGAATATATATGTTGTTTTGACACTTGGTTTTATACAAGATTGCAGGTACTGGACACTGACTCCACCCGCATCATCGGGTCTAAGTGTGCCCAACATACCCAATCGATATGACGTGGTTTAAGGATTTGGCAAGAAAGTATCCTCGTCCTAGTCCGTCACCCCATCACTGTGTCTGACGTCGTCATCCGTTTGTGACCTTGTTCTTGTGTTGGTATTGTTTTGTTTGAGTCATTCGTTTTAATTGGTCATTTAATGTTGATCTATTTTGTCGTTTGAATTAATTGGTTAATTAATGTGTTTCAATTATTTTGCATGGTCAAGATTCATTGTTGTTTGGGTGTTGATTGGGTTATGTTGCTCATAGTTCTAACGTGATTTAATTAAAATATTAAATCAAATTGTTAAATTATTAAGAGTATTTTATTAATTAATTAAAAGGGGATAATAATTTAATAGCTTATAATATTATTCCTTTATTAAAGATGAAAAACGCAAATAAAACATAAATTTGTATTTATAAATAATATTTATTTTAAATTTAATTGAGTTTATTTACAAATTTAAAATATCAAGATAAAAAAAGGGTAATGAATAAAATATCAAAATAGATTTAATGCATATTATATCTAGGAGGATAATTTTTTTTTTTTAAATAATAATAATAATAATTAAGGGAATTATGAAATAGTAATGATTTAATTAAATTAGATAGTGTGAACTATTGATAATGGTAAAGTATTAAAAATAGGGTGAAAATTATTGTCCGAAGTTTTAAGCACGGTAGTGGAGGATTATAAACGAAGTTTTAAGCACGATAATGGAGGATTAGGTGGTAAAACGAGAAACAATTAAGTTGTCAGGTGACCCTCAAAAGTGTAAATTAATTTCAAAAGTTTGCCATATGTCCCTTAATTTATCGAAAAACTAGAGAGAGCTTTTCTTAATTTATTTGGGAAAATTTTGATAAACAATAAGGACATACGGATTGGAGAGGGTAAAATTTTTTTTTAACCTGCGGTGTAAGAAGTGGAAGCGAGAAGAAAATATCACAGTCGGGAAGCATTTGAAAACAACTCAGCTCTCCATCCCCATTGGTAGGCGCCTAATTTAGGTTGGTCATTTGTTGTATTTTAAATAACTCCTTTATAATTATGTGTCTGGATGAATTATGAAGATTGAAAATTTAGAATTTAGAATTGTAAAGTTTCTACCTCTCTAGTCCTAAACAATTTTAATAAATTTTCATTTATGGTTGTAGAAAATGAAAATTTAGAATTTAGAATTGTAAAGTTTCTACCTTTTTCATATCACGTATGGGTATTTGTCCTTTATTTTTGGGTAATTAGCTAAATAATAACTGCTCATTTATTTTTCACCAATTGGTTATAGTACCCCATGTTGCCTAGATTTTAGTATAAGTATAATTTTATTATGACCTTTTGTTTGGGGATGGTGATATATTGATACTAGCAATAATATCACAATAAGGTTGTATATTTACACTTAAATTAAATGGAAAGAATTCTATTAACGAAAACTAACCATTTTTATCATTATCAGATATAATCTATAGATTGAAATTAAATATTACTAATGTGAGTAAGAGATTTGTAAACTATATTTTGAATTAGTTAATTTGTAGAATGTCTTTATTTTAATTTTTACATATATTTCGGTTCTCATAAGCAAAAGATTTGTAAACCTTATTTTAAATTAGTTAATCTATAAAACATTTTTATTTTAAATTATACATATATTTAGTTTCTCATTAATTTATTTACTTTACTTATGTGAGCAAAAGAAATTTGTAAACCTTATTTTAAATTAGTTAATCTGTAAAAAATGTTTTTATTTTAATATTTAGTTTCTCAATAATTTATTTACTTATGTGAGCAAAATATTTGTAAACCTTATTTTAAATTAGTTAATTTGTAAAAATGTTTTAATTTTTTTAGTTTCTCAATAATTTATTTACTTATGTGAGCAAAATATTTGTAAACCTTATTTTTAATTTGTAAAACATTTTTTTATTTTAATTTATACATATATTTAGTTTCTTAGTAATTTATTTACTAATGGGAGCAAAAGAAATTTTTGTAAACCTTATTTTAAATTAGTTAATCTGTAAAAATATTTTTTTATTATTTTACTTTATGCATATATTTAGTTTCTCAGTAATTTATTTACTTATGTGAACAAAAGATTTGTAAACCATATTTTAAATTAGCTAAACTGTAAAACATTTATATATATATATATAATTCAGTTTCTCACTAATTTATTTATTTATGTGAGTAAAAGATTTGTAAACCATATTTTAAATTAGTTAATTTGTAGAACGTTTTCATTTTAGTTTATACATATACTTCAGTTTCTGATTAAGTCCTGATTGTGTATGTGTATATGAATTGCATAATTCCTTAGTTGTCCAATTAGTATTTAGTTGCTTGTACAAAGAGGTGTAGCAATTAATATTTATTTGTCACATGGAATATGTCAGTAGATTAAGAAGTTAATTTTATTTATGCCCCATGACCGGTTTTATTGTTCATTTGCATTATTTCCATTTGAATAGATTATGTGTTTGGACTTGTTGTTAGATCATGTTGGGAACCCATTTCACTGAGTTACTCTTCTGGGAGTGTAAGGGTAGGTTGTCCTATAGGCTTCCAGAGGCTAAGGAAAGTCTTGTTCCGTGTTGAACTTCCACAGTTTAATCATTATAATAAGTTTGATCTTACTATTGATTTTGAGTTTCATGTGTGGGTCAAACCTTGTATCATGATTGTCTTTGTAAACGGCTTTGGTGAGATGGTTCATGCCTCGCAGGTACATTGGTTTTGTGGTTTTAGTGCTCTTTCTGTTTTGGTACACCCCTTGATTACTTAGATTTATTTCAAGGCTATTAGGGAGAGTGGCTCTCCATGGGGGCCAACACACAAAGGGGCGGCCTGGATAACCCAACATTGAAGAGTTGGTTAAATAAGTGAAAACCTAACAAAATGTACTAGTGGGTTTGGGTAGGATACATAAACTAAAGATAAATAAGATACCTCGCCCTCGCCATTAGTGCTTCCAAAGACTAAGGGTGGGCTGAGAAGGCCATGGTTGCCAAGATCACTACCTCATCCTCATGAGAGGCTAGTGGTCCCACATGAGTCACCCTATGGGACCGACGCCTAGTGCAAGGCAGCCAGGATAACCATAGATGGGGGCCGACGCTTGTTGAGAGGTAGCTAGGATAACCCATGATAGGATTGTGTGATGACACTCTCCCATAGTACCCCTTGATTTTCCCTTTGTATGCCTCTGAAAGTAGTCACCTTGTAAGTAGTCATTGAGAGTGTTGTTTGTTATGTTTTGGTTGCTCTTGTGGTGTGGTCTTGTGGTCGTTCTACTCATTTTTCTTGGTCGTGGGTCTTTCTTTTCAACTTCTAGCACGCGGGGTGGACCTTCGAGTCCACACGGTCGGGTGGAACGTGCTATGCACCCCATTGGGTTCCTAGTTTGTGTTCGTGATGCGGAAGCAAACACAAAGTTTCCAAAGCTTCACTTGGTTGAAGACTATTCTACACCTTGTACCTTATTCTTCATTGATGTAATTATTCTTTTACTTGATGTACTCTTCTCGTTGTTATAAGGGAAGCATTATGTAATATTGTAATGTATTCCTGATGTACTGTATCTGTGGAAATATGCTCCACAATTGTAATATTAAAACTATGAATTGAATTGTAATAGAATGATGTATGTATCTTTTTCATCGCTATTGCTTATGGATGGTTGTATGATTATGTTATCTTGTGAATGTATGCTTCTATTGTTAGCTTTTGGGCTTTATCTTTAACGCTGTTTTGGTTGGGGAGGTTTACATGTAATGCAACCCTGTAACCCCAAGGGACTAGTTAGGTTTTTTCATATAATGTATATTATGATCATCTTATATAATGTATGTTCACAATCATCTTATGTAATGTTTCTCTTTCAAAAAAAAAATTTGTGTGGTATTTTGTTGTCCTTTGGGGTTCACACGGCAGGGTGTTATATTCTGCTTCGAATGACCAGCCTTTCGACCTTCCATTCCAATGCCCCCATTTCTAGTGACCTGGTTAGCCGAAGCCCACCATGCCTAGGAGGGTTCGATTCTTTTGCTATTCTGAAAATTTCTCCCCCTTCTCCTATTGAAAGGCCATCGAGGTTGAGGCCTTCCATCATATTGCATACCCTAGTGCTTGCAAAATTTTTTCCTGGGTCGACGTTTGGCCATTCCAACAGCTACTCTAAATATTAATATTTTAATATGTAAATGATTATCAAAATTGAAGTCAAAAGTAAGAGTGTTTTTTAACATACTCACATTGTTACATTCCACTCCTTGTTGTCATTGTAGAATGTCTCTTGAAATTAATTAATATTGAAATGTTGAAAGAAAAGAAGAAGGAATAGAGGGTGTGCCTAAATTTTGAAACTAGAAGGTATTAGATGGTTAGAAAAAATGGTGGATTAAGATGACATTTTGAGATTGCATAGTGGCATCCTTACTTATGTAGTCATGTCCTTTATGCTTTTTGGCATAAACTACTATTTGTGTTCCTGTAATGTCTAAAAGAGAAAAACTTGGTGCTTGAGGCACACTTAGGGACTACTTGGATTATCTCCCTAGATTGACTCATCAATAATAATATTAAATAGGATGTAGGTGTGTGTAGTCCCAAGTGCAAGTATAGATTGATATAGCAATAAAGGTTTGTGGTGTGAAGTAGGTGGAAGCCCTAGATGTCTAAAAGAGAAAAACCCAATGCTCTAGGCACATCCAAAAACTACTTGGATTATCTCCCTAGATTGACTCATCAATAATAATATTAAATAAGTTATAGGTGTGTGTAGTCCCAAGTGTAGGTATAGATTGGTATAGCAATAGAGTTTTGTGGTGTGAAGTAGGTGGAAGCCCTAGATGTCTAAAAATAGGTTAGAGTTTCCTAGGAGGAGTGTGTGAGTAAGTAGAAGGATGCAAGATGAGTTTTTTCTAGTCCATCCCACTTTTTTATGCATCTCTAAACCTAATTTTATTGTTGGAGATGAATTAGGGTTTAGGGTTTATGAAAAAGGCACGTATTTGGGTAAGAAAGGATAAGTTTGATTTACAAGGTGCTACCATGTAGAATCCTATCTAGAAATGATGAGTAAAACACTTTGGCATCCTAGATGATAGATAGGTTGAGAATAAATGGGAAACAATAGAAGTGTAAGAAGGGTCATGTTCATGTAAGAGAGGATTGTTTAGAAATGATTCAAACTTTAAAGGGTAAAGATGGCTACAATTGTGCTTATTGAAAGCATGTATTATTAAAACAAGTGCAAAAATATATGTGAAAAGTGTTAATTATACACTTTTTGAGCTCACAGTTTGTCCCCAATTTAGTCTACTTGTGAGCTAGAATAAATCAAGTATACTAAAGTAAATAAAATTTGTATTTGTTATACCTAATAAAGGATACTGAGAAAAAGGTATATTTAAGAGCTTTGTTTGATGTCATTTATATGTCTTTGCTCAAGTATTGTCTTGTAGATCTACATCACATTTAGGAATAGAAGTCATTGTACACTATGAAAATACCCTAAAGAGTAAACTCCACATGTTTTAAAGCTTTCCATTTAAGTTGTTGAATCTAGCAAGAGGATGGAACCATGAAGTTGCAACCTATTTAGCCTCAACAAAACTAAGGTGTAGTAAGTGATAAAGAGAAGTTTGAGAGGATCATGTTTATCCAACATTCATGGAGTTTTGATTGGTTTAGCCTCCATGAAAGTTTCAATTCATGATTAATGTGAGTGGTATACAATTTAGAGGATCACTTTAATTAGAAGTGTGGTATGAAACTTATGGTAGAATCACTTTACCCATTTGCACAATGTACGAACCATGAAGGTGTTGTTTTAACTATTGTATAGTATGCAAGACCCATGCTAAGGAGTCTCTCTAACTAAGATGTGTGGTGTAGGATCTGAAAGGAAATTCATAGTCATATATAACTATTTCTACATAAACCTAAGAGAGAAAAATATGCAAATCATTGATAATCCACAATGCAAAAGAATATACAAACATACCATCAAGGTCACATAAGATATACTATGGAAAAACCGTCACGAGGGAAAACCTTGGCCTTCAATGTTATGATATTTCTTGGAAATAAATGCAAAAATATATAAAATAGTAGACAACTTCAAGGGTTGACCTTCAATAAGTCAATAATAATATATGAATTTCAATAGTTTGAGTTATGATCATATGGGAGGTTTATCTTCCTTATTTATAGGGATAACCATATAGGGACACAACCCTTCGTTCTAGTTAAGATGTGTTAAGGTAGTAACTAGACTAAAATTAAGGTTAAGCATGCCTCAAGTGCTTATCTTTATTATAATTTAAAATATTTAATATATACTTAGGAATATATGATATTAGGGTCATATCATTCCCATCCCCTTCAAAAAATATGTTTTCCACAATGCTTAGCAACTCTAAAATGTTCTATATAAATTTTTCATCATTCCATGTTACATCTTTAATTGAAAAACTCTTTTACTTGATTAGAAGTTTTGAAATAGCTCTATTTTTCATATGATTTTTGGAATTTCATGAAGTTTTTGTACATTTTTCTTGAATACTTTTGTCATAGTATTAGCATGACATGGATGAGAGAGTTCACAAAAATATGCATGCTTGATGACTCTATCCACAACAAGAAAAAATTCATCAAGATTATTTGACTTTGGAAACCCCATAATGAAGTCCATTGATATTTTTTCCCAATGTTGTGTTGTAATGCCTAATAGGTGTAAGAGGCCTCCAATCTTCATTGTTTCTCCTTTATTTCCTTGGCATTCCAAACATTTAGCCACAATTTTTTGGATATTTAATTTATAACCTTCCCAAAATAAATATTTAGTTATACATAACAATTGTTATACATGTTTATTTTTAAAAAACAAGGAGTGATGACAAGCAAAAAAAAATGGAATAGTAGAGTAGGGAACAAAGTAAACATTGAAGGTGAAAAAAAAAATATTGGCAAGAAAGAAACTGAAGAAATAGGCATCAATGTATCATAAATTGTAAAGAATGATACCATGGAATTAGAGAAAATAGCCTTGATTGGGATATTCTTGGGAAGGAGACTAACCAAAACCGCAATCGATGAATGGGTAACAAAAAAAAGGAAATTAGTTCTTGTACTAAATTTCCTTCCAAGGGGCTTTTTGTGGCAGTTTTTGAATCAGGGGAACATCGAGACCATATCCTTGAAAAAGATGAATGGCATATCGGAGATTCTTATCTATATTTGCATAAGTGGACTCCTAATCTCAATCCTCAAAACACTAATCCAATGGATGGGACAATATGGTTAAGACTCTATAATTGCCATATGAATATTGGTCTAGGGAGTTCCTGCCTGCAATAGGCAACATAATCAGAAAAATAATCAACATTGATCCTTGAAGTAGGGAAACCCTAATCTACGCATGCATAAGAATTGTAGCAATAATGGATATTCTGAAGGCAATCAAATTAATTGTGAATAGGAGAAGTTGGGAACAAGAAATTGGGAGAGAAGAACCAAAATAATGTTGCCTAAAATGCAAGAGTAGAATATGCATGCCAATGCTACTCCTAAGGTTTTAGAACATATAGCGACCAAAAATTTGTAATGTAGATGATAGTGAATGATTGGACCCCCCTAGATTGGAAAGGAAGGACGAAAGCAATGAGAACCCCACATAACTACCAACACCAAATTCAAATAGAAAAGATAATGAAATCAAGAAAGAAATACAATACGAGGTGGAACATAGAGTGGAGGAAGGGAAAAATGAAGAAAACAATACAATGTTAAATGATGATGATTATCACATAGAAGGAGAGGATATTGGTCAGCCTACAATACTGTGTCCCACTTTTTGGTCAAGTTGGACACTAATATTTATCATTTTTTTACAAAATTTCACTTAAACCTATAGCAACTAAACCATTAATAATTTAGAGATGATGTGAACTAATGACTTTTAAGGATTTGTATGTAAATTTTAAATATATATATTTTTTAAATTATAAATAAATTGTGATTTTTTTTACGTAACTTTTAATAACTTTTTTTTTATAGTAAACAATATTTTTAAAAAGTGATGTTTATGTCATCACACAACTTTTTTTATTGAAAGGATAAAAATATAATTTTTAAAATATAGATTTTTAATATCAATATCTAGTGCATGCATATTTTTTCATAATTTTTTATTGCATAATTTTTTGAATTAATTTTTGAAGTCAAAGTAATTATAATCAGGACAAGGACATAGGTGTATGTTGTCACATATAACTTGTTTTGTATGTATTGATTTTTATTTTTTTTGATGAAACAAGTATATCAATACCTAGTGCACACATATTTTTTAGAATTTGTTTTCTCTATTTTTCTACATGCATGAAACAAATACCTTGATGTTTAGTGAAAAAACAACATTCACAAGAAATAAAATATAAATATAATACTAAAAGTTAAAATATTTAAAATTATATTTTTTGGAAAACTTAGAATAAGAACTACATACTTACAATTTACATAATTTCTAAATGACTTTATTTAATCCCTCAAAATGTAAAGATAAAGTATTTTTTTGCCAACATTTTGATAGGTGCAAAGGAGACTCCATTGTGGGTACGTTTTAAGACTAGAGAGGTTCTATGCAAGGGGTTTTGATCTAAGGGGGTCTTATCTAACCCTTTTCAATTAAAACACTTTAGATGAAATCCCTCATGGCTTAAATCATTAGTTTTTCTAAAAATATGTGATTTCAACAAAATATTAGGATGTCCCAAGTTTGGGACCCATTATTGTGGAATGACCTTTATGGAAGATGCCCTAGATATCATTGATTTGAGATGCATTAGCCAAACAATGACAAAACTTTAAAACATTGGATTGAAAAACCCCAAAGTTGGGTGCAAATCTAATAAGAAAAAAAGAGAGGAGGAATTCCTAAACAGAGACTAAGCTTCAATCAAGTCCTACATGCTAAGATCCAAGGGAGGAGCCACCTCCCTTGGAGGGTGATGAATATCCCCACTTGGAATATTAGGGGCTTAAATGCCCCGAAAAAGAGGCGCATGATTAAGCACCAATTAGAGTGTCAATTAATCAAATTGGTACTTTTATAGGAAACTAATCTAAATAAAAAAAGATGTTGACACCTTCCTCGGGCATTGTTAAGGGTGGGCTGGATCGTTTGTCAAAGCTAACGGTGTATCAAGATATGGAAAGTGAACAAGGTATCAATGGAACCACACACATCAATGCTAATTGGATGAAGTTTAAGGTACAAAGTCTAAACACAAATCTCAACTTATTAATTTATAATGTGTATAGTCCAACAAAAACAAAGACAAGAAAGAAATGTGGGAAAATTTAACCATAAATTTCCAAAGCATGAATTCCAAGTTTATAATTAGTGGACATTTAAATGCTATCTTGGATCCAAAAGAGAAATTGGGTGTAGGGAGAGTTACCTAAACACATTAAGATTTCAATTTTTTTGCGATGAATAAGAGTCTAATTAACATAGAACCAAACAATGGAACATTCACATGGAATAATAGAAGAATCATTTTCACAAACATTGCCAAAAGATTGGTTCAATTCATAATATATCCATCTTGGGTACAACAATTAATATTGCCAACATCCCAAATTCAAAAAAATTCCCATCTCAGACCATTTTTCGGTTGACCTAAATATCTTGGAGTAACACCTAGTGCCCAAATGCCAGTTTTGATTTGAGAAAATGTGGTTCAAATGCTCAGAACCGAAGGTACATCTTTTCCAATGGTGGAAAGACTCAATACCTACGCAATGAACAAGCATGTTCAAATTTCACAAAAGTTTGTAGTACTTAAAAGAGAAATTGAAAAATGGAATAAAGATACCTTCAAAAATATATTTCAAGAAAAGGAAAGGATTGAAGATGAAATGAAAGATTTAAATGAGACAATCATTAAAGAAGGGATGACACAAGAAGAATATCGAAAAGAGAAACAACTATTAATAGAGTATAATGAGATATTGGCTAGAGAGGAATGTCACTGGTGATCAAAATCACGTGAGACACGGTTGGAACAGGCTGATCTCAATACAAAATACTTCCACAATATAATAGAGATGAAACAGGGGATTAACATGATTTCACAAATACAATTAACAAAGGTAACTGAAATATAAGAAGATGACGTATCTTTCTTTGTGAACCTTTTGACAGGAAATGACGAATCCAAGTAACTAAGAAATGATTTATTAGAAGTAATTCCACAACTTATTACAATTGCAGATAACTCACATCTTGAAGCTTCAATCACCTTCGAAGAAGTTAAAATAGCCACTTTTTACCTCCATCTGGATAAAGAATTTGGCTCAGATGGTGTCCCATCACTTGTATTCCAAACTTGTTGGGAGTTCATGGGAATGGACACATATAAAGTTGTTGAAGAACCCAGGAAAAGCAACAAAATCCTCAAAAATCTAAACAACACCAATATTGTCCTAATACAGAAGAAGCAACATTGTACCTCATTTGCAGATTACAGACCTATCTCGCCATGTAACACCATCTACAAAATCATATCCAAGGTGATGGAAAATACTTGTTAAAAATGATATTACCCAAACTTATCTCCTAGGAACAGAGTGGCTTCATTCTAGCAAGAAACATCACTTATGACATCATTATCGCCCATGATGTAATTTACTTAGTAAAAGAACTCAATCTCAAAAGTTTAATCTTGAAATTGGACATCCACAAAGCATACGATAGAGAAAGGTGGATATTTGTACTAAAAATAATGGAGAGATTTAGATTTGGAAAAAGGTGGATAAAATGGGTAAATGACTGCATATCCACACCAAGATATTCAATTGTAATCAATGAAATGATTTGTGGATTATTTTAAGGGGTAAGAGGAATGAGGAAAGGAGACGGGCCTTATCTCCTTTCCTCTTTGTCATAATGGTAGATGCACACAGTCAGAAAATATCACACAAAGTAACAAGAAGCCAATGGAAAGACATTAAGATATCATAGACCATTCATGTGATATCTCATCAGCTATACACTATTGTTATCCTCCTATATGGTTCCTCATCGTTGGAAGAAATGAAAGTGATCAAGAACACAATAGCAGAGTATGCAGTGAGCTCAGGACAACTAATAAACTCAAAAAAATCATGAATTTGTCTATTCAACACCAACATAGCAACCCAACGAAGGATTGCAAAAAAAAAATGGACTTCATGATTGATGAACTACCGTCCACCTATCTTGGTATACCATTGTTTGGTGGAGTGAAAAAAACAAGTTTATGGGAAAGAATAGTAAACAAATGTATAAAAATGACTAAATGTTGGAAGGGTCGCTGACTTACGCTAGCAGGTAAAATAGCCATGCTTAAAGTGATCATAACAACTATACCTATAAATATGCTATCATGTATCGAGTTGCTAAAGAAAGAAGTCAAAGACATAAACAATGTACAAAGGAAAATTATGTGGGAGGGATCAAATGACAACAAACGAATTCATTTGATCGCATGAGGCAATGTCAAAAAGAATAAATCATTAGGAGGAGCGACAATCAAGGACACTCTAAAGCAGAACATGGCCTTAGGTGCAAAGCTCACATGAAGGCTATATCAAAATCCCAATGCACAATGGTCTAAAATTTTAAGGGAAAAATACTTGGACTACGAAGACCCCAAAAGAGTCTTGATAATTGCCAATCCTCCCAAAGGATCGCAAATATGAAACTTTGCATTCAAGTATAGACCTACAATCATGAAGCACCTTGAACTTGGAAGATACATAATGAGAGGGAAGCATATTTGTGGCATGACTCGTGAAATGGTTACATTTTGCTTGCCAACATCCTAGGGATGGAAGAAGCCATACAACTAGCGAAAATCACATATGGGGAGAAAGTGATCGATTATATCATCAACTTGAGAATGGAAGGTAATATGGAAGTAAGATGGAAGGATTTAATTTTCCTTACTAATCCATTGAAATATGCTCTAAATAAAGAGCTAACCAGTTGCCAAATTCTACTCACAAATAGAAATGATGAAATCATATGGGGTGATGCCAAATCAGGTAACTACTCCACACAATTGAGATATAAAATAATAAACAAAGACATCAACACTACACCATGGCCCAAGGACCTTTGTTGGGGATCAAACGTCCTCCCTAAGGCTAGCGCCTTTACATGGACAACACTCCATAAACATATCCTAATTGGGGATAGATTGCAAAAAATTGGAATGATTGGTCCTCATAAATGTCCAATTTATAAAAGAGGCAAGGAGACTACATACCATCTTCTTTTGCAATGTGAAATGGCCCAATATTGCTAGCACACCTTTATCAACAAACTTGGATGGTCAAGCCCCTTGTCAAATACTATTGAAGATGTCTTTATGGCATGGCCAAGAAACTATAAGGGAACCCTATGGGCCGAGCTTTGAACCAAAGTGTTTGCAATGATTATTTGGCATCTATGGGAAGAACGAAATGCCAGGATCTACAAAAAGGAAAGGAAAGGAAAGGTCTTTTTATAGTCCATGATACTAGGTGATCTATTTTTGGGTCTACAGATGGCTCACAGTATATGGGACTACCTCATACTCCCAATATGTGGGAGGCACCTAACTCATGCTCCACAATACGAGGTGTACATACCCTATCCTCTACAGGATTTAAACTTGTGACCTCCCTTTCAAGAGTACAAGTTCTCCACCTCTAGGCCAACTCAGGTGTACAAGTTCTCCACCAAAGGAAAGGAATCTCCATGCTCGGTGGTCATTAAAAAAATTGAACTAGACATTTACAAATATCAAAATGCAAACATCAGATGGTCAATACCCTCGAGAGGAAAACTAAAGCTTTTTTGTTGTTGTTGGAGATACCTCGATGGAGGTCCCCTTTAGCTTAGAGCCAAGGTCTAAGGGGTATCCATTCTGACAAAATCTGCTTGGGGCACGATCCCAACCTCATCCCTTTTTAGGTGTCTAGACCTTGCACTCAACAAAAATTGATCCCTGGTCCCAAGCTCATTCAAAACCTTTCAACTTCACCAGCAGACCAAAGGCCTATTGACACTAAAACTAATTTTGATGTTGCTTTGAAGAATAATCCCAAGCATTTGGCGTAGGATTCATAGTCAGGAACAAAAATTGGTAATCTAGTCTAGGTTGGATCTGTTAAACTTCCCGTAGGAACAAACAATGATGCAAAATTCTCTACACTTTTGCTTAAAATAATGCAAGAATAATAATTTGAACTGCATCAATATTGAAGGAGACTCAACCTTTGTGATAAAGGTTATCATGGCATGGAAAATACCAAGATGAAAGAAAACAATGTGGATAGAGAAAATCTATGGGTACCTGGACACAATCAACAAATACATAATGAGGCACGTATATAGAGGAAAACAACACTACTGACTACCTGTCAAACCACACGATCGACCAACATGTTGAGGAGATTATATCATGGGTGTATGAAGATTGGTCTGACTTACAAAGATAAATATCTACGAACCAACATGAATTGCAACGACAAACACATGATACAAAGTACACAAGGAATTCAAGAAGATTGAATCAAGATCTTAATGTGAAGGCAAAAACCTAACTTCTAAGTTTAAAAAGGACATCTCATGATTTAATACTCCTTTATTAAGTATAAACAAGTCCATAAATACCAGTGTCAAGGAGAATGTTACATAACAGAAAGAGCTATATAGCTTCTTAAGAGCAACGAACATCCCAAGAAACAAAACAATATCGGAGTTTCTAACAATTAAAGGACACAAATGGAAGTGTGATTAGAAGGATCTATTAGAGTAGCTAAAGGAAGTGTTCATAAACCAATCAAAGGTTGCAGAGGCCACAATTAGAACCATCATAGGCGAGAAGCACCTGGCACATGCTCATGTGCATAATACAAAAATCCTCAACTGTTTCCTTTACAATATTGTGTGCACTTCTAGAAACTTTCGGTGGGGCAAGAAGATTATCAACAAGTACATTGCCCCAACACACATAGCCAATGCAGCCAAAGCACTGTTAAATTTGAGCCAAGATTTGAAAGGTGGTCTGGTTGGGGATGCAATTCTGGCGGCAAGAGGCAATTAATACATAAGTAGGCCATTACACTTATGAGAGAAGTTTTGAGCATAAATAATATGTAGACATATGCATTTTTTATGATCCATGTACACAATCTTTTTACCACAACCTAGATTGAGAGGTTGCAAGAGATCATTGAAGACATATGAATCATGTGATCTTCACCTTGGGTCGATGGGTTGTTAGTGTAATATTTTTTTATGTCTAATGGAAAGGAGCTACCCCTTTTGGTGACACTTTGCTAAAAAAAAGTACGAACAAATCTTCTAAAGTATCTTGTTAGGTTCTAAAATTCTCTCAAACCTTTAATATTTTTAGGTTTTGGCCACTCTTTTACTACTCCAATATTCTTACAGTCCATCTTAAAATACCTTCAAGTAACACCACATTTCCTAAGTCTTCTACGTGTTTCACTCTAAAGACTAATTTGGATTATTTTTTATAGATTTTATTATCTTTCAATTCATTCAAATAAGAATATGAAACTTGTTTTTACAAATGATTTGTTGAGATCCTTGTAGTATGAGCACATTCTTCTTGGATCATTCTTCTTGTTAAGAATAATCATAGGGAATAAATTAAAACTTTTGTTGGGATGAATAATGCTTCTTGGTATTAATTCAATGTGATGCTTATGGTCTTTAATTAGAGGTAGAACCTTGTAATCTGAAATACGTGTTAAAAATGTTGGATGATCTCCTAAATCTTTAGCCAATCTTGAGTTGTCACATCTTGTATTTCTATAAAATTTAATTGCCCCTCTATATTATAAGAATTGTTCTTGAGCAATTTCTCCATCTTTTGGGAGCTAATAATTTCACTTGGTGGCTATTGTATCCCCAACAGTTCATGCTTTTTCTCATACGTACTAAAAGCCACGAATACTTTTCTTGAAATTTGAAAGACATTGTTCTTAATTGTTTAAGCCATTGCACACCCAAAACTACATCTAATCCCTTAATAGAGATAGCAAACATTTTTTAATCTAGCTGATAATTTATCATTGAGAGTTTTATATGATGACATTTATCACCACAAGAGAGTTGCTTCCCATCAACTATCATGAAATTGAAAATTAAATATTGGATAAACAAAATAATTGAGCTTATTAGCTAATCTTCTATGAATAAAATTATGTGTACTACTTGTATTAACCAACACTTCCATATTTTCAATTTTGATATAACCAATTACTTTGAGTGCTTGTGGTACATTCATTCTATTCAATGCATGTGGAGAGATAGTAGTGTTTTCTTTTACATTGGAATTTTTATGTTTAAGTTATACATTTGGTTCTTTTGTAGGTACTTCTCAAGCCTAATAAATGCACAAACAAAACATCAATTATGTCTCAAAAGGTGCAGAAGAAAGGAAAATACTTATTGACAATGGTCTCAAATGAGGTATTTAACAAGAATGCATCAATTGTTGGCATGGTCAAATGGTTTGTATAGTGTGTATTTAAAAATCTTTAGAACATATATCTTTCTGATATCGGTAGATTGATCACCAAAACTTTCAACCTTACATCACATGACGGAAAAATGATAGCCTTCACACTACCTTCACTCCTATCAAAGCTCAAAAATTGAAAACCAAAATAGAATGCGCTAGACATTATAAAGCCAAAACTATAACATCCACTGAATTAATTATTAGAATGCACA
Organism: Sequoia sempervirens; assembly: GCA_007258455.2. Classification (NCBI taxonomy): domain Eukaryota; kingdom Viridiplantae; phylum Streptophyta; class Pinopsida; order Cupressales; family Cupressaceae; genus Sequoia; species Sequoia sempervirens. The sequence goes on along the minus strand of VDFB02324016.1, from coordinate 107,274 downwards.
ACAATAGTATTTTGCCTTTATGTTGTCCATTCTCTGCTTTCTTTATATGAATGCATCTAACACAGATTTAGCATGCCTGTCCAAGTTTTAGAATGATGTTAAAAGATTTAAGAAAACACAAATGATAGGCCTTTCAAGTCACATCAATAGTATAAAACACTCTCTTATAATATGCTTAAGCATTAAGTATCAACTAGATTATATCGATCAATATTTACGATCAATTAAAGAACGAATCATATCTGGATAAGAGAACAAATATAGCAAAACCTTGCTAAGAATCACATAGATTGCAGATTGCAAATACTGCTCATGGCATGTCAACAACATCCGAACAACATTTAGTTTTGATTTGAAATATTAACAATTAATTAAAAGAAAACTTTAGGCCATCAACGAATACAGCTAGCTTTGACAAACACACACATTTCTAGATAGAAATCTTAAGGCACAGAACCTACCACGAATGGAGAACTATAGCTTAATTCTATTAAGAAGCTAAGTGTCATATAGCAAGTCCATTCAGAGAAATCCACACAAAAGGACTTGTTCTTCACATATTACGAATCTTGTTGCCAATTTAAAAGACCTTTGCCACATTTGCTTTGTTGCAATAAAGAAAATACACTTCATTGTATTTTGGCAACATCTAGCGTGTACAATATATTCATAGAGCACTTAAGGTTGTTAATTTTCCTTCTGTATGCCCTGTTTGCTTATGTCAACAGCTCCAATGGGCCTCTTATACACGTACCAATGTGCAATAAGAAGATAGACCAGAAAGTTTAGGAAACTGAGGATGGCGAGAAGAAAGAAGAAGTAATCAATATGTCCATAGTTCAAGTTATCAGGAATCCATCCCCTCTTTCCATGCCTTGTTGTAATGTGGGTAACAACTGTAACAAGTAGAGAGCTGAGGTAACTCCCTAATGCTTGAGTGGTAAGTGCAAGTGCACTACCCAAACTCCGCATGGCATCAGGTGCTTGGTCATAAAAGAACTCTATTTGTCCTATGTAAGTGAAAATTTCAGCAGCACCTACTAAAAAGTACTGAGGAATCTGCCAAAAAATGCTCATGGGTATGTATGATCGTTCGTAGTAGTTATGCTCTGCGACCATGTTAAGTCTCTTGATCTCCACCAATGCTGCAACAACCATGGCAAAAACAGATATGACTAAGCCAATTCCCATACGTTGTAGATGGGTAAAGCCCCTTTGGTGCCCAGTGTATTTTCGTGCAAATGGAACTATGAAAAAGTCATAAACTGGAACCCAGAACATGACACTGAGAATATCAAATATAACTAATGATGCTGGTGGAATTTTGAAACTGGAACCGATCCTGACATCCATAGTATCTCCTTGTTCCACAAAGAGTGTACTCATTTGACTGTAAGCTGTGGTAAATATAATAACACTGGCCCAAATTGGAAACATTCGGATAATTGATTTCAACTCCTCCACTTGAGTCACAGTGCAAAGTCTCCATGGGTTGATGTTACCCACTTTACATTTCTCATTCTCTGTTTCTGTTGCAGCTTTGTCCAGAAAGCTGTACTTATACAAGATGTGTTAATTATAATCATTATTACTAATTGTAATAAATTGCCTCTACTAATTATAAACTTGCTCTACATGTGTACCATATATAATTACATTTCCAAATGTTAAAGATTTACCACATATAGAGAAAAAAATATAGTCATTTGAAGCAGCAATGTTAAAACATGGTAAGAGAACATCCATTTGCTTTGAACAGTTTTATTTAAGCTATAGATATACAAATTACAGGAAAACAGCACATGCACTGGTCCTAATAAAAAGAAGGAAGAAGTGGCTTATTACAATAAATAAATGTCATTATGTGTCATTTGAAGGATACAGTAAATACTAAATTCTTACAAAACAATGTAAATGTTAAGTCAATTTTGGATCCATCATCACGTTCATGTCTCTCAGGGTCAACCAGAATCAACAAAGAAACACAGAAATTTCAAATTAAGTTCTTAAAAAAGAGTGCTATTATTTCTTTGTCAACTATGTTTTCCACTAATTTTATGACTCGTTTGGCTTTCGCAAGGAAGAATTTTTTAGCCTTTGTTGCTTGGTATGGGAAGTATACAAGAAAGGGATATCTAGTGCCACATCTGCTAGTTTATTTTTGCTAAGAATTACTTTGTCCGGCAATTGCTATTTAGTTTGGCAAGATAAAATTGTCCAACTAAGACGCCAAAGGTAGTTTTTGTTTTTCAATATAGATTTAACTTGGTTCGAGTTTAGAAAGACAATTTATAGGTATCTCTTCTTAATGGTTTTATTGTTGAGAGTCTTGCGACCACTACTAAGGGGTCTTAGTCCTCAAAGCATTATTGTCTTGTTCAAACCCACAAGAGCAACGACCTAATGAGCCTTTGAGCATGTCAGCCAAATGAAGACACACATCTTGCGAACATGTTAGCCCAGGGGAGGCAGATGGTCTGCAAGTTTAGTGGCCTTGCAAGGGTTTAAATCTTGGTGGCTGCCACAACAACATTGTGACTTGACCACTACATTGGGCCCTTATCAACTAAAGGTATTTTCTTTTTTTAATTTTAAAGGTTGAAAAGGGGAAAACCTTATAGATAAAGTTAAAGATAGCTTCTTTTTTTAAAACTAAAAGAGGGGTAAAAATTTATTCAATCAGAGAAAAGAACAATACAAAGCAGTGCATTACACATCCCTATCAACCTCCACTAATTGATCCAGCTTTTGAGACAAATCCGGGGGTAATTGACCCCTTTCCACAATGTTCCAATCATGCAGATGATCAGAAGCCCATTTAGCCAAACAATCTGCAACCCCATTCCATTCCTGCGGAATATGACAAAAAGAAACAAAATCCAAGGAAGCACACAGATTAAAAATCTGTTTTATAATGACAGCCAGATGCCAACTAGCATCCTCAAGCTGCTGCCTCTTCAAGAACGTCACAACAACTTCGGAATCAGATTCACAAATGATCCGTCTCCACCTGAGAGCATAGCCACCTCCACAACATAGAGAATGGCAAGAGCCTCCATCACATTGTTAGTATACCAGCCCTTATAAAGTCACTAACAAGCGAGATAGTTCCTTTATAGTAGATTGGATGATTTGAAGTGCCACACAAATATCTAAAGGCCCTCTTTACAACAATACAATGTTCCTTCCTTGGGTCTAACTTACATATGCTCAAAGCTCCCACTAGATGGGCAATGCCTAGTTTGGTATAGACCATGTCATATATTAGACTTCCAAAACACTTGCATAAGGAAAATGACATATGTCTTCAATATCCTCTTGGTGTTTGAGGACACTATCCCACACATAACTTAAAACTAATACAAACAGACACATCAACAAATTTGCATTTCCTACATTCTAAATCCATGCAATATAATCTCAACATATTTCCTCTAAAGTTTTTGTTTAAACAAACCCTTTTTATTTTCATTTCCAAAATAAAGTTTATGGCACCAGTATTTTTCATATCAAATTATGATGACAATTGATCCTTGATCATTTCTTTATTATTTCCAATTAACAACATATTATCAACATATAGTAGCACAACAAAAAAAAATGATCACCCACTTGTTTGAAATATATACTGTGACAACTTTGCTTCATACAAAACCAATCCCAACACATCGTGATTAACTTGTTTCATATGCATCCAATTTCTAACACATAAGTCTCAAACATTTGGTACTACATCCTTGGTGATTGCTTTCAGCCAAAGAGGGGTTTCTTCAAAAGCTGAATCTCACTTTTTACTTGAGTGTAGATTTTTTTGTTGTGACATAGATATTTTTTTCAAGACCCTTGAATAAGAATATTATCTTCACATCCATCTATTCTTCTTTAAAATCATATGCAATGGTAACAATGGAAAGAAGTCTAATAGAAATCAACAATAAGAGAGAAAATCTCACCAAAATCAATTACCTCCAATTTGAGAATATTCATTTGCTATTAGGTAACGTTCTATTTCTCTACTTTATCTTCTACATTGAACTTTTTGAACATCCATATTCTAATAGACAACTTGCCAAAGACCATGTCATATTTTTGTTCAACACCTCCATTTCTTCAACCATGGCCTCCTTCCAAAATTTAAGTGCCTACCCAATAGTTGCAGAATCATCATCAATAATAGATAAAACAAAAGTAGAATGAAAATCAAGTGGACTATATCTTTTCAGTTGCCTACTTTTTTGATCTGATCTTCCCAAGATTGGGGTATATATTTCTTCTCTTCTTTCACCTTCATCTGTTGATTCACATTTAAATACAAATTCTCCATCTTTTAATTTGATGTTATTAGTTTGCCCCCTAAGGGTAAGGTCCTATGGAGGAGGCTTCCTAAAAAATCTTAGAACATTTTAAAGCTAGTGGTCCCATGAATTTAATAGTGTAGTTCAGCTTAAAAATTAACCTCCAAAATTTAAGGAATAAACTGCAATATTTTGATAAAAACTAATAAATAAAAATAATTTTCTCCTTTTTATTTTCTGGCAAGAATTTAAAATTCCAGATGATTGAAAAGTGGCAGAAAAAATTCTTAAGCTGTAGGGACAATTTCTAGCCCCACCTCAATTTCACCAGCTCAAATATGCAGTCCTAAAAGGTAAGGGCTGCTATTTTTCAGGTAAAAATTTCAATTAATCTTTTAACATTATTTTTTTTTTTTTCATGAAACGCTTTGTTCCATGAAAATAGATCTTGAAACCCCTCCATAATGTAAAATTTCTACTAAACCTGCAAAAGAAAGCGTAGATCTTGCTGGAAAAAGAAAGAAAAGCTTGCAGATAGAAAAACAGAGAAAAAAGACAGAGCAGAACAGAATTAAAGATTCTATTAACCAAATTAATTACAATGCACCAAGAAACGTTACATATAAGAACCACAACAAATAGATTGCGGTGGAAAGCAAACTTAACAACAGTTTGCTTTAATTGCATATCGCATGAAAAAGAAACAGGTTGCTCCTATGGTGATAAGGGCGGTGAAAGCAAACTCAACAGTAGTTTGCTTTAGTTGCATATCGCATGAAAAAGAAACAGACTGTTTGCTTAAATTAGCTTAAAAAGATGTCCGTTGATTATGGAGAAAAAACCATTTATGGAGAAAACTAGAAAGAAACTAATGCTAACACCCCCCTTAAGTCTAACTAAGGAGATAGAAAAGAGGAAAGAGGGAAAACCTTGTGGGAACAAAAACCCCCCCTAAAAAAAATATACACTAATTGTGCATGGCAACTATTGTGTTGCAGTGTTCTTCACCTCAAGAAGGTCTCGCAGAATGTGAAACTTCTGCTCAGTGAATGTCTTCGTGAAGATGTTGGCAATCTGTTATGAAGTGGCACAGTACTACAAGTCGATGACTCCATCATTTATCAATTCACGGATGAAGTGCATGTGGATCTCGATGTGTTTAATCTGCTACCGCTGTATGGGATCTCTGCAAAGCTTTAGTGTACTTTGATTGTCACACCAAATGACAGTCGAACAATGGAAGAGGATACCAAGCTCAGTTAGGAAGTTTTGCAACCAAATGGCTTGAATGGTAATGTTGACTGCGCCTCCTTAATTCTATTTTGCTCTATCTTTTTTCTCTGTTTTTCTATTTGCAAGCTTTTCTTTCTTTTTCTAGCAAGATCTACGCTTTCTTTTGCAGGTTTAGCAGCTTTTAAAGCTAACTTAAGCAAACAATTTGTTTCTTTTTCATGCGATATGCAACTAAAGCAAACTACTGTTAAGTTTGCTTTCACTGCCCTTATCACTGTAGGAGCAACCTGTTTCTTTTTCATGCTATATGCAACTAAAGCAAACTGTTGTTAAGTTTGCTTTCCACTGCAATCTCTTTGCTGCGGTTCTTATATGTAACATTTCTTGGTGCATTGTAATTAATTTTGTTAATAGAATCTTTAAATCTATTATGCTATGTCTTTTTTCTCTGTTTTTCTAGCTGCAAACATCAATGAATATACCCCCCCTTAAGTCTAACTAAGGAGACAAAAAAGAGGAAAGAGGGAAAACCCTATGGGAACAAAAAACCCCCCTCAAAACAATATACACTACTTGTGCATGGCAACTACTGTGTTGCAGTGTTCTTCACCCCAAGAAGATCTCGCAGAATGTGAAACTTCTGCTCAGTGAATGTCTTCGTGAAGATGTCGGCAATCTGTTATGAAGTGGCACAGTACTGCAAGTCGATGACTCCATTTATCAATTCACAGATGAAGTGCATGTGGATCTCGATGTGTTTAGTTTGCTGCCGCTGTATGGGATCTCTACAAAGCTTCAGTGTACTTTGATTGTCACACCAAATGACAATCGGACGATGGAAGAGGATACCAAACTTAGTTAGGAAGTTTTGCAGCCAAATGGCTTGAATGGTAATGTTGACTGCGCCTCTATATTCGGCTTCTGTTGATGATAAGGCAATGGCAGATTGCTTTTTGCTTGACCAACAAATAGGGCCTGATCCCAAACTAAGAACATATCCAGAAGTGGACTTGCAATCAATGTTATCACCAGCCCAGTTAGAATCAGTGTAGCCAATGAGATCCAAAATACAACCTGCTGAATAATGAATCCCATAGCAAATGGTTCCCTGAACATATCGAAGTATATGCTTGGCAGCCTTCCAATGTAGCTCATGTGGCTCCTGCATGTATCTGGAAACAACCCCCACTGCATATGAGAGATCTAGACGAGAGTGATTGAGATAAAGAAGACTCCCCACAAGCAGATGAAACTGTGTGCAATCAACTAGTGGTGTATCTTGGCCATCCTCAAGCTTTAGCCCTGATAAGAAAGGTGTGGCTGCTGGCTTGTAGTTAGTCATGCGAAACTGAATGAGAAGATCTCTCACATGCTTAGATTGAGTAACATTGATTCCTGATTCATTCTGGCTGATTTCAAGTCCAAGGTAAAAGTGTAGGAGACCCATGTCTGTCATAGAAAATCTAGCATGCAAAGCAGACTTAATTTCAGCAATGGTTGTGGCTGAATTACCTATTATTAGTAGATCATCTACATAAAGCACTATGATCAACAGAGAGTCAGTTGTTCTCATCATATAAACATTTGGATCAGATTTGCATCGCATGAAATTCTGAGACAGGAGATAAGAGTCCATTTTAACATACCAAGCTCTAGGTGCCTGCTTGAGGCCATAGAGTGACTTCTTGAGTTTACATACTAAAGATGAATTTTGTACATACCCTTGCGGTTGCTCCATGTAGATTTCTTCCTTGAGATCACCGTGAAGAAAAGCGTTCTTCACATCCATGTGGTGAACCTCCCACCTTCTTGCTGCTACAATGGAAAGAGCCATCCGAATGGAGTCCATTTTTGCTACTGGAGCAAAAGTCTCATCATAGTCAATGCCATAAAATTGTTGAAAGCATTTGGCTACCAATGGTGCTTTGTATCTACTCACATGTCCATCTATTGATTTCTTTGTTCTATAGACCCACTTACATCTGACAAGCTTGCGATTAGAAGGAAGCGGAACTAGGTCCCAAGTTTGGTTTGCTATGAATGAGTTGTACACTTCCATGGTAGCTTCCCAAAGAGGATTCCCTACAGCTTCTGCATAAGTCTAAGGATCAAATGCTAGAGCCACATAGGCATGCAATGGCATGATGGGTTCAGTAGCTGAGAGTGCATGTGGAGCTTCATATATCTCCCTTAAGCTCCTTGTTCTTTGATTTCTCACAGGGGATACTGTTGATGTGTTTTTCGTGACCGCACCAACACAGAATAAAGTCGCCAACGGCTTCCCTATTCTCTCTTGATCAAAGTATCCAGCACGCTAAGATTGCGAGAGAGTTTGTGCGTTCAAATCCAAGGTTCCTTCAATGCGAATAGTCTCAGTTGGCTCAATGTGATTTGCTGGGATTTCAAGGGGACTTACGGAATTGTTCAGCAACAGAGGAAGGGGGTTTTCACAGTTCGACAAATTTATCAGTGAAGCACAGGTTTCCTATTCTAACCAGAAAGTACTGAATTTAAAGTGGTTGCAGGGTTTAGAGAGTCTAAATCTATTCTAAGTGTGGGATATGGAGCTCAACTTCAGCAAACTTCAACCAAACTTCGCTTTGCCTCACCTCAGACAGCTTCCACGGAGTCGGTGCAATCTTCAGGGGAGATGACTAAAGATGTTCAAACCACCACTTGACATGAAGATACCATCACAACGACGCATACCATCATTCAAACTATGATTGAAGTTAGGCCACAACGTTTCCATTGACCACACAAGGCGAACACACCATTAGTGAGCCCGCTAGTGGTATGGATGAGCGAAGCTTGCTTAGATCAAACACCACATTCCATTATTACTATCTACTTGCATAAGAATGAAATTACGCTACTTTATGCTACTTGAAGTAGAAGGGATGAAGAAACCTCGCTAGCTATCCATAACAAAGACGAATTTCACCATCAATGAAAAGATCTTTTATTATGAAAGTTTTACACAACAATCTCTTGCAAAAGTTTTCAAAGGAAAACTTTCCTTCTTCTTCAACTACACTATCAATCTATACTAAGCTACTTCTAAGTTGTCCCTCTACTCTATATCTATCGTCTAACTCTAAGCTAATGAGATACAAATGAGGGGGACTCCCCCTTTTATAGATGGCCAAGTCCAATGGACGGCTCGGATTACAATTGGCTGGATGGCCTAGATTGTGCCACCTCAGCCCTAAACAAGATTCACCCTAAAAACCGCCACCAAGAGTAGTGGGGTAATAAATGAGCCATTAATGTCCATCATCTTTCTAGAAGATTCCAGCTTTGAAACGCGTTCACACTGCTCTTGATCTCCTTCTTGACGCTGTTCTTCAACTTCTTCTTTGTCACTTGAGTTACACTAAGTCTCAACACTTAGCCATTTTTTTTGCAACTTTTCCTCCCTCGAGGTTGAAATGTCATCTTGGATTATTTTCTTCATCGCTTAAGTCATCACTGCTTGGTCTCGGCGTTCCTCTTGCAAAACAAGCAAGGAGAAGAGTATTAGAACATTTCATAATATAAATCCACCTTACTCACCTGATCTCGATGATTTGATTTCTGAGGGTCCATCTCTAGCCAACTTTTGCCTTCTTCACGATTCTTCATGCCTTGGCCAAATTTCCAACCCATCTTGTATTCTGCCTGGGTGTACTTCACTCTGATATTTCATCCAACTTTGGCTCAAGCAAAATGCTTTCATCAGGAACTTGATAAAAAATTATCTAGGTGCCCAACTTCAAATTCATCCGCCAAGGCATTTTTAACACATTTATCCCTTGCCTTAGAATTTTTTTTAAAATTTCCCTTAGGAAATTCATTATTCCAGTGCCCATCAAAAATCTCCATCCTGAAAGCCTTGGCGAAGTGTAGAAGACACAGATATCAACTTCTCATCGAAGATCTTCAATACCCAGAAGAAAATTTTCTCCAAAACGCGATGAATCCATGGGTACACAACGAATGGGTTCATTTAAATTTTAAATTTTGAACCTTAGAAAAATAATTCCTCATGAAATCTAAATCCGTTCTTCTCATCCGTGAACATCTTGTTGCTCTGACTTGAAGATTTTTTATCAATCCTGTAATGCCAACATCTTTTGACTTCATCACTGGCAATTCATTCGGGCTTCAGGAAAATTTTCATCACTTCACCAGACTTAGGCGTTTTTCCTCTAGAGAGGTGGAATTTTGATAACACTTAGAAAAATATTTAAAATCACTTAGCACATTTTGAATTTGAAAATTTCTTCAATCACCTTGCCAGTGGAGAAATTTCATCAACTCACTTAAAAAAAATCATTTCCATTACCTTGGGCGCATATTATATACCATGAAGGACATTTTTCATTTTAAAATTCCATCACCTTTTGTCACATTTATCTCCTCCCTATGCACCTAGGGCGCATTTAACACCCTGAGGAGGACATCTTATTTACACGTCTCAGCAACTTTCCTTTACCAACTTCAAGATGGGCGCATTTTTGATGTTATGGAGAACATTCTTAATTCTCAATGCCTAGCATTATCCATCTCGCCTTTACTTTTCAACTCAACATTTACTCTTTACTTGGCGCTTTTAGCACTTAGAAGAGGATGGGCGCATATTCTAGACGGAGGTGGATGAAACTTCAACGCCACCTTTGACTTCTTCTTTGACTTCTTCTTGAGCTTGGCGCATATGATAGCATGAGGAGGATGAGCACATATAGTTACCAACTTTAATATTTGGAGTATTTTCCCTTCAACCTCCTTGGGTGTACACATGACAAGGTGGACCCACCTCAAGGCATTGGGATCTCTTCATATGCCACTTGTCCTTTGTCTTCATGCACACGCCTTGCATGTACACCTCCTTTGCATGGATATCTTTGCATGGATACATTTTGTCTTTATTCTCCACTTGTATGTATTCAACGCCTTCTACTTGCTTTTGACCTTTCCTCTTTGCATGGGCACATTTAAGGTGCAGTGCTTCCATTTTAAATGACTTGGAATTTTTATCAACTCCTCCCTTCATGATGGGCGCATTTGGAGGGGTGAGCTATGAGTTTCTACACTTAGAATTTTTCTTCATATTTTATCTTGAGATGAGGGCGCATTTGGCATGTGCAAGTGGATGAAACATGTTGACCCTTTGACCACCTTGCAGCATGGGCGCATTTTGACCTTGAAGCCTCCAATTTTATAACTTAGAATATTTTGCTAACCTTTTTCCAGCCTCTCCACAAGTCAAGGCGCATATGACTAGGCCTACCTCCAATTTTCAACACTTAGTAAAGTTCTTTACCTTCCATGCTAGGGCGCATTTTATAGGGGGAGCTTCCATTTTTCCATACTTAGAATATTCTCCAGCCTTCCTCTAAGTCAAGGCACAAATGGAGTGTCTAGCTTCAAGTTTTGAATGCCTTACAATAATTTTTCAAATTTTGAACCTCGAGGGTGCATTTCACCATGCCAACTTCCAATTCCAAACACTTAGAAGAATTTTCCATCAAACCTAAGTAGTCAAGGCGCCTAGGAGAGCAGGAGCTTCAAATTTTAAGTACTTAGTCAAACTTCATCTTCTTTCTCTGACCTTGGGTGCATTTCCCTAGGCAAGCATCCATTTTTCATGGCATCTTCAAGCTTCTGGAGCAGATTTGAGGGTGTCAAGTCTTCATTTTATCAGACCTGGAGGAATTTTCCAGCTTTCGTCTTATTTATAGTGAATTGTTCATGATGCCCCCAATTTGCTCTAATTTGCTATTTTTAGAAAGTTCTCCACATTTGTGCTTTTAACTGACGTTTGACTCTGAAGAGCCTGATTTTGCTTTGTGTTGACTCTCGGGATGTGATTGAGCTGTCGGAGCCTGATGCCTGCTTGCACCTGCTATTTTTAGCAACTTACTAAAAATAGCAATTGCTTTGAATGTCTTCAAATTTTACGTGCCAAATGCCTGAAGTGTGTTGATTGTGGCTAGATGCCACATTTGCATGACTGTCCTGTTCCGTCCTCAAATTTAGGAAACCCTAATTCCTCTGCACCAGCTTGCTAAAAATAGTAAGTGCCTGATTTTTCATCCTCTGCAACTCCATTCGCCTTGAAATTCGTGCCATGGGATCTTTATCAGTTGTTTGACCTGTTCATACTGATGCCTCGTGCTGACCTGCTATTTATAGCACATTTCTGGAGGTGGCTTGCTATTTATAGTAACTGCTTGTTTCTGACAACTCCACAACTCCGTTTGATTCGAAATTTGAATGATGCACTCCTCACCACATGACCTGCCTGCTGACATCGGCGCCTACTGCTGATTTACTATTTTTAGCCAATTTTTGAAATGACTTACTATAAATAGTAAGTGCTCCGTTTGCCCTCAAATTTTATCAGCAGATAGCTTGGAAGACGCTGATCGCGGTGGGATACACCGGTTTTTAGAAATTCTGGCATTTTACCCCTCTTTTTAGGGCCTAAAGCTAGAAACCCTAATCCATCTTGCATGCATATCAAATGACCTTTGTTTGTTCTCGTTTCTGTTGCATTGCGATCAGTTCATGATTCTGAAGTGCTGGGAGGCGGCTGCCGGGATGTATCTGCTAAAAATAGTAAGTTGTTGAAGAAGTGATTATCCTGCTTTGCATGTCACACCACTACGTAGGTCTTGAAAAACCCACAAAGAATCACTTGACATGCAAAAAAAACCCTGACATGCAAACCTTAAAAATAGCCTCTGAAGGCTAAATTCTGAAAGTTGTTATCTCACTTTGCATGTTATATCATCGCGAAGGTCTCAGAAAACCCAAAAGGAATCATCAGACATGCATTGAAAAACTCTTCATATAAACCCTGAAATTTGCCCCAGAAGTTGAATTGCTAAAAATAGCAAGTTGTCTGTTTCAGCTCAAATTTTGCACGCAAGCAGCTTGATGTGTTCTGAATGCAGTGTGACTGTCGGAATTTCAAAAATGCTGACGGAATACCCGGAATTGCACACTTACTAAAAATAGTAAGTTGCCAGAATCTGATGAAATTTCAGTGGAAACTTGCTGGAAGCATACTAACACCAATGTTAGTCTTTATTTTCAGTTTATTCAGCTTGTTTGATCACAAATTGATCATGAAAGCACAAACCCTAATTTTAAGACTTGGCCAAGCTCATAGACGGGCACAATCCCGGAAAGACAGACAGTAGAAAAGAGAGACGACAACAGGAAAACAAACCAAAATCAAGCCAAAAGTTTGAAACGAAGCAAAAATTAGGGGGGTCCCCATTTGCAATGGGGCGATGTGTGAAAAAGGTCACAACAGATACTGAATCATCGCCAAAAGCCCAATCAGGATTTGGTTGTAGATCGACACATGCATGCTCATCTTCCTCTTAATCATATTAAAAAATATCTTCTCTAAAATCTGTAAGAGGAGGAAACACCGAGGTGGTAGCATGTTTATCCTAAGATGCATGCGGGGAACTTTCTTCAAAGTAGACACTTCTCTCAATGAAGAGGGTTTCTGTTGAAAGATCTAGCAGTCTGTATCCCTTTATGCCATGTGGATATCCAACGAAGATGCATTCTCTGCTTTGAGGCTCCAAAACCTTTCTCTTTTCGATAGGAATACGGGCCCATGCACTTGATCCAAAGATGCAGAAATGTGTGACTTCTGGTTGCATGCCACTCCATGCTTCTAAAGGTGTTTTTCCTATGACAGATTTGTGAGGAGATCTATTTTGTATGTATGAAGCACAGTTGATTGCTTCAGCCCACAATTTGGAGGGAAGAGACCTTGCATGCAACATACAACTGGCCATCTCTTTCAAATATTAGTTCTTCTTCTTAGCTACCCCATTCTGTTGCGGAGTGTAAGGAACAGTGTTCTACAACTGTATTCCTGCTTCATCACAAAGATTTCGAACATCGTTGTTGACATACTCCCCCCCATTATCTGTGCGAAGGATCTTGATCATTTTCCCAGACTGCCTCTCTACATGAGCTTTGAAAATCTTGAAACGCTCAAACACTTCAGAGTTGAATTTGATAAAATACACCCATGTATATCGTGTGCAATCATCAATGAATGTTAGCACATATTTGGCTTGGCTCATGGAAGGATCAGGAAATGGGCCCATAAGATCACTATGAACAAGCTCTAAAGGAGAAGAGGCTCTCCATGCATGCCCCTTTGGAAACTTTTCTTGTGGATGCTTTCCAAGAGCACAACCTTCACATATTCCATTGGAAAATTCTATGGCAGGTAAGCCTTTCACCATCCCCTGTTTGCTAAGTTGCTGCATGTATCTAAAGTTTAAATGACCAAATCTTTCATGCCAAATTCTACTTTCATCATTTGCATGCGTTAGCAATAAAGTGGAATCTGATTTAGCAACAAAGTTAGAAAAAGTGTACAAATGAGATTGATGATTTTGCCTTACCAACAACAATTTTGGAGATGTCTTGCATGTCAAATATGCTCACCGCATCTGGGGTGAATTCAACTCTCCTTTCGGTGCCAATATGTGTCATTTGATAGATAGAGAGAAGATTGACAAAAAGCTTTGGAATGTGTAGGACATTCTCAAAACTTCCAATTCCAAGCTCTACCCTCCCTTTTCTAGTTGCCTCTATTGGAGAGTCATCTCCCATGAGAATAGGAGGACCATCATATGGTTCCAAAGATGAGAGAACATATTTTGTAGCTGCCATGTGGTGTGAAGCTCCGGAGTTGAGGATCCATGCATCTGGAGAAGAATGAATAGCAATTAATGCATGTGCATTACCTCTTTCTTCTGGTGCCTTATCTTCCTTCTTCTTCTTGGCGCTTTCTGGAATAAAGCTACCAAGATTATTTTGCTGAAGTGTTTGCGCCATGAGGTCAATGGTCTTCTTCATGCATGATGATTCCGGATGGTAACCACAGTTGCAATAGCTGCACTTTGATTTCTCCCTTTTGTCCTTTTCCTTCGAGCTAGAAGATTCATCTGGAGGTTTGAGATTGTCTCCCTTTCTTGGATTTGGTTCCTTCTTCCCTTTTCCTTGGATTGCTAATTAGGTTTTGAACTGTTCTTCCCACTTGTTTGCACAGTAAGAGCATGAGCTTTGGAAATTTTTTAATGTACCCATTTTTATGAGCTTATCTTGCTCAGGTATCAAGGACTCAATAAATTTATTGAGTGTGGGCATCTTCCAATTTGCTTCTGTTGTGAGCCTAACTACGTGAAAATTTGAGACAAATACATCATATTTTGGACCCAATTTTGACAAAATAGCAAGAACTAATTTGCTTTCTTGTTGAGATTTTTCGATTCCGCATCCTTTTAGCTGGAGTAATAAGGCCTTGAACTTTGTGAAAAAGTCTTGAATATTTTCAAATTTGCTCGGATCCAGTAAGTTGAGCTCATTTTCAAGGATGTGACCCTGCATCTCATCTTGCTTCCCAAAAAGAGTCTCCAGCGTAGTCCGAACCTCATTTGGAGTTTTGCATGCTTCAACATGAAACAACAATTCTGGAGACATGGATAAGCATAGGAGACCGAAGGCCTCATCCATGCGGTTGAAATATTTGGATTTTTCAACTGCAGCATTCGGTTCAACCTCTGTTGCCATGACTATTCGGAATGAGCCTCTACTTCTGAGTTGAAGCAAAATATTTGGCTTCCATTCGTAATAGTTATATGGTGACAGATGTGTAGAGGCTGGAAATTCAATTCTTGTCAATAACTCTAATCTTCAGTTACTGCAAAAGAAAAGTTTATTCTCCTTCTTCCTAGCTCCCTTAAGCTCTGATACCATGTAAAATTTCCGCTAAACCTACAAAAGAAAGCGTAGATCTTGCTGGAAAAAGAAAGAAAAGCTTGCAGATAGAAAAACAGAGAAAAAAGACACAGCAGAATAGAATTAAAGATTCTATTAACCGAATTAATTACAATGCACCAAGAAATGTTACATATAAGAACTGCAACAAAGAGATTGCAGTGGAAAGCAAACTTAACAGCAGTTTGCTTTAGTTGCATATCGCATGAAAAAGAAACAGGTTGCTCCTACGGTGATAAGAGCGGTGAAAGCAAACTTAACAATAGTTTGTTTTAGTTGCATATCGCATGAAAAAGTAACAGACTGTTTGCTCAAGTTAGCTTAAAAAGCTGTCCGTTGATTATGAAGAAAACAACCATTTATGGAGAAAACTAGAAAGAAACTAACGCTAACACATAAGACCACACTGTAAAACTGCCTGTATGCAGCTGCTTAGCTTATTTTGGCTAGCAGCCACTGTTCAACTTATTTAGGAGTTATTTGAGGAGCTGATCGCCCCATGGATGCTTAATTTTTTTGCTTATTTTTAAGTAGCCAACATAAATTTGTATTAATAGTATTAATAATAATTTGTACAATAAAAAATTAGAAAAGAGAAATCAAATCAAATATTAAAAAAGAGGGAAAGAAATTTGTGGAGCCATGTGGATTTTTAACAATATGCAGTTGCTACTTATTTCCAGCTTATTTCCAGACCCCTCTTTTTCTACAGCTTATTTTCAATTCCTAAACAGTAGCTGCTCTATTAAAATACGAAAAGATTCCAAATTATCCTTTCACAACAATAAAATTTATGCATGGGAACACCCCTGCTTAAATTTAAGTAGAAAATGGAGTTAAGCAGCCCCATGGAGACATGCGGTAATTTGTGTTGAATCCCATATTTCCAAACTGACAACAATAAGACTGTTTCGCATTTTAAGAGGCCATTTCCGTTGTCCACGGGCGTTTTTTAAGCTTGCTATATCATTTCTTGCCATTATAAGAGTTCTAAATTTTTACTGAACAATTATTTTTTATCGTTTCCCTTCTTCCATGAAATTCTTTTGCATTTTCAGTGAACGATTCTTTAAAAAAAAAATTATTCTTCACGAAATTCGTGGAAAGTTTTGTTTATTTTTACAAACTTCTAAATCCTGGCGTTATGCAGCTTTCATTAAAAAAACTTTAAAAAAATGTCTTAAAGTTTCTATTTTATATAGAATTGCTTTGTTTCTTAAAATCTTTTATTTTTCCTATCTATGTTTTTAATCATATTTTTGTTAATTATTTTTATTTTTATTTTTATTATAAATTATAATTAAAATTTATTATACAATTATTTATTAATAATTTATAGTTTTCTTAAATTAATTTAGAAAGTTGTTTTAAATTTATATATTCTTTTTTAATTTATATATTTTTATTTCACAAACTTTAACTTGTATGCATATTTGATTATGTAAGATAAAATTTTGTAGTAATTTTTTTAAATGCATGTATATGTATATGGAGGGTAGCTCCCTTTATATTAAAGTGTAAAAATCAAAATTAAGAGTCTCATAAAGAAATAGATCAAATACATTATGGAATAGACCACCTATGACTTATAGTGCAGAGAAACCTTAGCCTAGTAGCCAACTTAGACATCCTTTCTAGTTGGGCTAGGAGTAGAAGGTTAGGGTGGTGGCCAATGTAGAAGGTGTAGACTTCCATGTTATTGTGTTTGATCCCCTCCCTGAACAAAGTGATCACCTATTTAAAGAGTTCAAAACCATGGACAACTTCAACGCTGATCACTTCATAGATCAACGCGAGGCCTTGTTGAAGGTCGAGATGGCATTAATAGCATCCACACATAAATTTGGATTGAAGAAACCAATGGTGACTAGTTTCCCTTAACGCTTCCTACCCATTGTCAAATGCAAGTGGTCTAAAACATCTCCAGAAGATTTTCATCATGGATATGGACCGCCTTTAGTTTGTTTTCCCCTAAAACTTCTTTGATGGAAAACTCCACCTCCTTGGTCTCAATGTGAAAGATTTGACATATTTGAGCTAAGATCACTTCTTGCATGCACTAGCAAGCACAACTCATAATGAAGATTCTATTAGCCATTTCTAATTATCTTGGTGAACGTTTAAAAAATTAATTAAATATAGTCAATTGTTTAATTAACCTTTCCAATCATCTTCTTAGCATTAATTAAATAGATTATGATCATTTATTTAATTAATTAACCATTTTAACCTTTTTCCACTATAGTCCAACCTACATTTATTTAATTAAATTTACCCATCATGTCCATATCCTTCAAAAATTAAATAAATACAAGTTATTTATGTAATTCCCCTTTTCCCAACTCAAACCATTAGTACATAAAAATCAATTATTTAATCTAACTACCATTTACACAAGTCAAAACAAATCTTGCCCAAGTTCCTGGATAACACATGTATCCAAAAAAAAAGGACCTTTGCATGTACAATGACCCATGCTTCCCACCTCTCACACAATCTTGTCCATCCATTTGAACAAGAATATCTTAGCCCTTCATATAAATCCAAAAAAATACTTTTTGGTCTTCAAATAAAAATCTTTTTATCCTTACCATTTATCATTTTCCAAGAAGATTCTCACCATCTAATCTATTTGAAACATTAAGCTCCTTTTGTGCACCAATTTCAAGGTGCCACTTATGGCTCTATACCTTTCAAGGAATCTCGTCCATTGATCTCTCCAATCAATTGTAGCCCTTGATCCAACATCCCTCAACTTTATAAATAACACATCAAATGAGCTATTTTTATCAACATTTATGAATGCATGGTTATGTTGCTATTTTGAACACCAACATCCTATCTCCCCCATCAAAAATCATCTCGAGCACTTCGACACTTTGTGTGCAACAAGAGGCTTTGATGAGAGGCTTTTTCTATTTTTTCATCTTGGGTGTACTAGTCTCTTAAGCTCAAATGGAGGTGGCAATTAGACATGGAATGAAGGTTTGAATTTTGTTATTTGAATCTTTCATTTGTGTTCCTTGCATGCTTGTCCACAACCATCTTTGAGAATCCATCAACTATTAGAAAACACAACCATTACCATGCTTGGTAGTAGAATAGCCTAAGAGGAAGTCCACGGAAACATATTCCTACAACCTCTTTGGAACCAATAGAGGTGTGTACAAACCTTGCTTCTTGTTGATTGGTTTGGAAATTGCACATGTGGTGCAAGACTTGATGTATTTGAAGGCATTTGACCTAAGGTGTGGCCAAAAGAAGTATTTCTACAAAACCACAAGGGTTTTTTTCAATCCCAAGGTGTCTTGTAACCTTGTTTAAATGAGCCTCCATACCAGCTTTTATCTCTCTACCCATACAAAATGCACAAGTGCCCAAGGTGGTATAGGAGTCCATCCTACAAGTAGAAAATTGGAACTAAATACCAAACAACAGTTAAGGTAGATATATGCAAAATCCTAGTTAGGAGGATACAATTCGAACCATGTGCAAACTTAATGTCCACATCTTTCTAAAACAAGGAGTGCTTGAACCTATAGACGACTCAAAAAATTTGCAACTGTATTGGCATTTCCCGTATACTTGATGTTCAAATGAAACTATTTAAGATAATAAGAACATTTTTACTATCACTACTATTGTAACTTGTGCGCATTTTCCAAGGACTAAAGTGGTTTGTGATTTATGTGGATCACAATCTCCTTAAGATACAATGCTTTCATGCTTAGATGTATGAACAATACCATAAAGCCTATGATTATATGTTAGATAGTTTTTTACCAATGTAATGAATGTTTCACAATGGTAAGCAACTAGATGACCATGTTGAGTAGGACTACTCCAAGTGTATACTCTAATGTATCAATCTTGATCTCAAATGGTTGTTGAGGATCCAATAATGCAAGTATTGGTATGGAACAAAGTTTGCATCTCGATCTCTCAAATGCTTTCGATTGTGTTGACCAAATGAACTCTGCTTTAGTGCCATTTTTGGTATCTTGTTTCGATAACCAAGTCACATGGGTGAAACCAAGCTCCATTCTTGGATGAATTGAATCTTGGTCAAGTCCACATGCACTCCCTGTGCATCTGCAATGTATGCCAAACATTATAGTTCCCACTTGGAAAATGAAAATTTCTCCATGTTTGCATATAGTTTATGATTCTATAGTTTTGAGCATTTCTCTATGTGGCACACATGACCATCTCAATTTTTTTGATGATTAAGATGGCATCAAGGTAGACAACAACAAATGTAGAGGCCTATCCCCCACCATCAAAACCACCTACCCATGAAGAAGCCTAGATATGTTAATATTTACCAAAATGAGGGCAAATGTTGAGTGACCCATGTATGGAATGGTGGAGTTAGCCTTCAAGAAGCGACTTGGGTTTATGTGTTAAGTCTACTAATGTTCATGCAATTCCAACAACTTGGGTAAAGTGATGTGAAAGCTACCGTCCACAACTAAACATAGGGATAAATAAGTGGGTTTATTTAGCCGCAAGAAGGTCTTCTCTTTCATTGACGACTTGATCATATGTTTTGATTATCCTAGTAATCACAACATATTGTTTAAGATTCAAGGTCTCTACAATTAGATATGTTAATCCCACTTTGTTTTACTAAGTCATATTGCTATTATAAATTATTGTATTATCTAAATAGGTTTTGGCATCATAAATATTGTAAATTACTTAAATAAAATTATAATATATTATTATCTTTAATTTTGTTAGTTTCTTTATTATTTAATTTTTATTTTTGGGTGTGAGAAGGGGGTTACATAATGATGTTTATCTTTTCATTCGTAATTATAATTTATTTATTTTTGTAATGGTGAAATTTGCACTTTTTTTTTTCTTTTTTTCTTTTGGATTTGCTTTGATCTTATTAGTTCTTACATAGTGATAATTATACAAGTGGCATGATTTCTACTAAAAAATTGCATATAACCTAAACTATACATATTTCCATTGGCACTCATATTGAAAAATCAGTTTCAACACCAGTCTCATCTATTTCCTACCAAGGTCAAATTTGCAATGTTTTATTGTATAGTGAGTTGAGCTTGTCTAGTATGGCATTTGCATACACCTCTTCCATGGCCATAAACACCTCTATTTCATATAGTCTTGATTGTTCCTACAACTACTTTTCAATCTCGAGCCTTTGCAATATGTGGTGCTCCAAGCTATAGGGAGTTAATTTATGCCTTACATAGTTCACGCTCCTTTGTTAAACACCATATCTCTCAAGTAGAGTTAGAAATGTTTGTTTATAATGATGATCTATGTACTTTGTCACTTATTTTTGATTGGTAACCTAGTTTAGTTGATTGTAAAATTTTGTTGTGAAAATCAACTAAAAAATAATTAGGGCTAATATAAATTTACACACAATCATAAACCTACTTTAGAAAACCTTGCAACATTAAGTTATAGGCCATTTATAAAACCTATGCAACCTAGACTGTAACGAACAATAGACATCTCAAATTTGGAGTGGACTATGCTTAATTGGTTTGCCACCTTCAATGCATGCTACTATAACAATCATAACCAAAATAGATGGGGTCCTATCAAGTCCAAAAATTGAGACCTAACCACTTTAAAATTCTTTTAGCCAAAAACACGACTAGTAATAATTTACTGTTTAATCTCACTTCATCCCTTTTGTACAAAAATGACTAGGAATAATTCAATCTATTTAGGGTTAATAAATCTATTCCAAAAGTAAACAATGGATATAAAAGGAGTCTATTCTAGCACAAATAATAGACAATTATTCTAGTCTCATCTAATAAAATCAAACTACAATTCCTAAACTAATTAAGAAAAACAATCTAATTCTAAGAGAGCAAAGGAACATCCATCCTTGAAGCCAAATGCTTTAGATGTAGAGTAGGTTGGTGTGGCAATATGTTCTTAGATCCAAACCCCTATGTTTGCTTCTTCCCTTAGATTGTCACCTAATTATGGATAAGTCTCCAAGGAAAGGGTAGGCTAAGTAAGAGGAGCCAAGATGACTATGAAAAATGGTTGTCATAGAAGAAACTTAGGCAAAGTCTTGGTTGTTGCAGTAAATTTTCTTGGAGACTTGAAAATGACCCACCTTTCCTATTTTATACATAAAGGCTTGTTTTGGGGATAAAGGCATAATTGGTGTATTTAAATCAAAAGCAACAAATGAAACACGAGGAACTCACACTTTGGAAGCAAATTACGTAAGTGAAAATAACAAAATTGCCACTTCACATGAAATCATCACTTTTGATAGTAACAAAAATGTTTGTGGTAAAAAGCATTTCATTGCCTATTGAAAGCAATGATTTCACCACAATAGGAAAGCAACCACATTTTTATGCAAAATGGAAACAAGAAAATATGCTAATAGAGGCAAATGGCACGTACAATAGACAACTAAAATGGCATAGTGTGTTTGACAAGAGGGAATTTACCTTGGAGACACATGTAAGTTGACACATTTGTTTTTATTGTACTATATAGGCTTATTTTGTATTTACGTCAATACTAGAATGCCATGGTGGCCCATATGTTTTTGGTTGCATACAATCTCATGCATAGAAGTACAAATTCTCCTCAATCAAATTGCAATAGTGATCCCTAAGAGTGTAGAAATCCTAGAATCCACTTGACCTAACCTTGGTCATGAAGTTCTTAGCCAACGTGATATTATTACACATGAAGCTTTGATTAGGTGAAAAATTAATTAGTATAAAAGAGTGATAAGGAAAATGTACCTATTTAGAAATGTCACTTCACATATTCACTTATCATAAATAAAAATAAATAAAATAAATAAACCATACACATTTTGCCCGTGTTCTAGTATAAGGTGATGAACTCTTGCATTGGATGAGTTACATGGGTCCACTGTTAGTAGGTAGGTATGTAAATTTTTGCTTGCCTTTACTAGCCTCTAATGACGAGGCTTAGTATCTTGCTAGTTGTATTGGGTTAAGTTTAGGGGAGCGTGGAATATTATTGGTTTGGCTCAAGTGCATTACTTCTACATCCGCTATCTAGGAAGAATTACTTTGACCTAATATCCTGCAAAATTCTGATAGAATCAATGGAAGCCTCCTAAAATAGATTAGTTGCCTTGTCTCTTAGTCATTTAGGATAAGTAATTTCTAAAGCAAAAAGAGGTATCAATTAAAGGCTATGTTATTGGGTTCTTCAAAAACGGACCCCGTGCCTGCTCCTGGAGCGTTTGGGTACGAGAGCGGCCTGGGGAGCGCCTGGGAGCGCCTGACAGCCCAGGGTTCTCTGTGGGTCCTTCTTGGGTGCTCCCAGGCGCTCCCAGGGCCCTCCCAGGGTGCTGCTAGGCAAAAAATGTTAATTTAAACCACTAAAATGTTAATATAAACACCTCTGTACAACTTATTTTTCAGTTTGTTCAGGCCATACCTATACTGAGTTTGAGCCATATATCAATTAGGATCATCCTTTTTTGTTGCAGCAGTTTGTGATTTGTTTTAGCTTGGGTTTTAAATTAATTTCAAAGGTATTATTTCATTATCAGCTTCCTAAATGTTGCTTGTCAATTTAGTGGATTTATAAAATATTTATTTCAGTATAAACATTGACATTAATCCAATATTGTAATAACTAGATGGTTTATCGTCAGATCCCTATTATCATTGTAAGTTTGTAATTGTAATGATCTTCATTTGAATCGTGACTTTAGACATATATGATATATGACATAATATTGAAATTTTGAACTATCAATTGGCATTTATCTTTATCACTAGCATTGATTAATGATTCAATGATGAATTGATGACTGATAATTGATGAAGTATACTATATCATACTATCAAATGTATTTACAATTTTGTATATTTTTAAATTTTTTGCATATATACATACATACATACATACATACATAAATACATACATACATACATATATATATATATATATAGCCGTACCCAAATGTACCGTATTTCAGGAAAAAAAAATTTCCGTACCGGCGTACCCATATCCCGTACCATTGGCGTTGATCAGTCTCTTCTCCCTAGTAGTTGGTATTAGTGAAATATTCTCCTTGCCTTGACATGCATACATAAAACATGGCTTACCATCCCTAAGTAACCAATAATCTGCAGTCTTCTGAATAAAATAGCATCTTCGCCCCATAAGATTGGGCTCACCATTCCACTTTTTAAAACACCATTAGTACAATGTCACACTCTCTTGTCAAAATATTTTGTTTTTGCTGTAACTTGAATATGCATTGTTAGATAACCTGCAGTTTAATATCCTTGATGGGCCATGCATAGAGATTGGGCCCGGGTGTTTGAATATATTCAATCCAAGCTCCTTGACCAATGCTTTTTAAGATTCATTTTCTTTGGCTACCTGGGCCAAAAATCATAGTGGCATCCATTTCCTCGATTCAGATTCCTGCTAAGGTTCTTGGTTTACCTTCTTCACGCCATTCATTCTCATGACACCATGTTATAATCAACACGTAGGCTAATCAGCTTCTACTAGGCAAATCCTGTTGACTGCTTGAGTAGTGCAACTGAACACTAGTTTTGAACTTAATCACTAAAATATATTTGACTACATAACTATATCTTTGTTTGAGAGGGGATTTTGAGAAACTAGGTAAACTAATAGTAATGTTTCCAAATACAGTTAGTCATATTTACATCTTCTTAGGTATGATGTCTCTTTCTGCACTGCTCAATCTAGATTATTTTTATTGGTTCCTTTAATAGAGCTTTCTCCAAATAACACAAGTAGATCTTTCAGGAATTTTTTAGTAGACTTACAGGAATCCATCTGTGTGCTCAAGTTTCCGACTTCCTTCAATGGCAGACTCCTTATCTTGAACTTCATAAAGCAAAGAATTATCATCTGGAACTAGAATATGCCGTTTCCGAAATGATGCAACAATGACCTGGGCTATCCGGGTCAAAGCACTGCCTCCTGGTTTCTGATGCCGGTATAATAAGGTGCCTGAAAAGAAGAAAAATATTGCCACTGCCAAGGCTACAGTAGGAATTCCAAAACCCCACCCCCAACCAACATTATCTTGGATCCAAACAAGGACACTGCTAGATATGAGAGCACCAATATTTATTGAAAAATAATACCAGTTGAAAAATGAACTCTTTTTTTTCTTTTCAACATCATCTGTCTCATCAAATTGATCTGCTCCAAAAGATGATACACATGGGGTGATACCTCCAGTTCCTAATGCAACAAGGTAAAGTGATAAGAAGAAAACACCAGTTTGTGTTGTGGATGCATTGTAGTCATCATCAGAAACCTTGCACAGAGGCTTCAGACTGGGTGCAAATGCAGATGTGGTCAGCAAAACCATTCCCTGCAAAGGAATGGGACATCTTCAGCTAATATGTGCTTCAATTTTTAAGATTGTGATCACAATCCAAATATTAAAACATGATTGAACAACATTGTCAAAGAGAAAATAATTGTAAGTATATGTGCAACAGATAGCTCAGTAAACAAAAAAGTGATAAAGAAACAAAAAAGACTTACAATAAAATAGATAGTAGAGAAAACAGCAATTGTCCAATATCTTCCCCAGTATGAATCGGCCATAAAAGCCCCAATGATAGGTGTAATGCTACACGTTCCAGACCAATTGGTTACATTATTTGCTGCAGTAGAGTTTCCCTGATGGAAACACTTTATTAAATAGTTCACAATATTTATATTGATTCCACAGTATGCTAAGCTCACACAGCATTCATTTCCTACATCAATAAAAAATGTTAGGAACCCTAAATACATGAAATCTCAATTGCTGATATATAAAATAACCATCTCCCTCTATGACTGTTGAATTTGAATATCACATCTAAAAATTACTGTTTACTTTGTAGTTAGTTCAAAAACAAACATCTATAGAAAGAGATTGCAATGTTGCAAGATATTATATGCAACAAGATTAAATGGCATGTACCCAAAATAAACGGGCAAGCCTTCCAGTTCCCTGATTTTTTCTTGATTGATGGATTTCCATGAATATCCACAGACCCATCTTGAGTTATTTCATCATTTGGATGCACTGAACAGTCCTCGCTCTTTGTCTCCACATTCTTAACCTGTAAAATATAAGTAAATAAGGAAGTAGAAAAACAATGAAAGGAAATTTTCTTAAGTCCATTCAGCATTACATATGTACAATTTCATTAAATGATCACGAGGAACCATCTTTCCAGCTGGCCAGAAATCTAATCCTAATTCTAATCTGTGGGAAGTGGGAACCTGAAAATTTTAACAATTGACCATCTTCGACATCAACTCAGATGGAGAAAGACAATTAATCTTATATGAAAAATTGCTAAGGACTTGCTCAAAGAAAGAACAAATCTTGGTATTATTTAAGAAACAAGATATTATATATGTTGGACTATTTATAGAGCTCTGTTCTCATCTATCATATTGCCACCTTTCATAAGTGAAGGAAATCCAATATTGAGGAGTTCAATACCCAGGTGCCACCTATATATGGTAGTTATGAATGTGACAAGATAATAGTTGTTACATTAAATACCATGCATACTTACAAATAGAATGACATAAAAATACAGGAAATAAATAACATCATAGAAATACACATAAAGACATTTTATCCATATTTGGAGGAAATTATACCCAATTTCTGTTTTACGTATGGAAACTTATGTTACAATACGAATTGCAGAGCCATCTAGATTACAAAGAAAGGCTTTACTAGTTACGTGTGTTGTGGCCTCTGTTTTGGGCCAGCCTCCTCTTGATCTAAAGTAGTAAATTTGTTCAGAGACATGCTTAGAAATCTAGAATGGTGTCCCAGAATTGCTCAAGTTTACCACAACAAGAAGGATTTTACAAACTGGAAGATCCGTGCAAGATGCACTGGGACCAACAGGCTATATTCTGCTATATCACATCACATGGACTTTGGATTGTGATATCAGTCCTAGATGCTGTTCAAATCTAGCATAATCAGGCACTGTTCTTCAACTTGAATGCAGTTAGGACCCAAGTCCTATAGAGATTTAAATTTTTCCCTAGTTTATTAAAGAATATCTGACTTTTGCTATACATTTGAAAGTATTCTACAAAAGTTATAGCTTTATTTTTCCCATGTGGCATGTATGGAGCAGGGATGAAATGCATAACGGATATGGAAAGAAAAGTGACACTCGGAGACATGGTATTATAATACAACTATCATATGATGTAGATGCTTGTCGATTTTATGATATGTGTAGAAAACACACATGGCTCTTGCAAATGACTTGTTTCTGGTCAGTAATTTGATGTTTGAAAGTTGTAAAGAAGAACAACCAACAACCACATGAAATCCATACTGAAAGCCAAAAGAGAATAAAAAGTCAAGAATTCTTGTATTTTAATTTTGATGAGCAGCAACCCATAATGTTTTCATACATTTGAGATGAATATCCTGTGCTACAATAAGAGCAGCGATAGTTTGAACACAAAAAATGAAGTTCAACATTTTTAACTTTGAAAAGTAACACATTATGATAAAGATATAATAGTGGTGATATTGGGTGTAAGAGACCAGGTGTCTCTCAACCCCAACCTTTGACGAAGAATGCGAGTTTTGTTGTGTTTTTGATATTTTGTGGTTTTT
Source organism: Sequoia sempervirens (assembly GCA_007258455.2). NCBI lineage: Eukaryota > Viridiplantae > Streptophyta > Pinopsida > Cupressales > Cupressaceae > Sequoia > Sequoia sempervirens. The sequence goes on along the minus strand of VDFB02324016.1, from coordinate 80,286 downwards.
TGTAATTTTGTGCAATAAGGGTTTTTGCAATTTTTGAAGAAATGATGCCAGAACAATTAAAATGCATAAATTTACAAGTACTTAAAGAAAACTATTGACTAATGAAGGCGATGGACTTTATTTGGAATGATAAATGTTTACAATACTGAATTGATAGCATGCATACAAAAAGGCAATTAAATATGCAATATCTAAAGAACCTGATTTCTGATTTGCAGCTGCCTGTAGGAGGTAATAAATGGTACGGCCGACTTGCTTAGTGCACTTCTTCTGTGAGATAATGGTTGCTAAGTCCTCTAGAGTCCAAGGCGCCCACTGTGGAGTAAAAAGGCAGCCAAAAAGCAAGGCGATTTGATGACTGTGAAGAAGACGCCCTTGCAGCTGTCAAGTACGGCCCTAAACCAGCAATGAATAAATCTGTACCACCTTGGAAAATGTGCCAAATGCCAGATAACTGATAGCCAATGGAAAGATTCTCCTGTAGAAAGAAATCGATCCAAACACTGAATTAAAAAACTTCACAATATGCACTGATGTGACCTCTGAATGAAGCCACTCTGATGGACAAGCTTCAACTGGTATTTCACAGCCTCAGTATGTCTTATCATGAAGAGGTAACATTCTCCACAATCTGGTTGCAGAAACCCTTGTTTCCCCAAACTCCAATATTCTTAGAGAGAAAAGACAAATTCAAATAATCATCAATAATGATTTCGATTTGTCTTTGGTGAAATATATACCCTTTCTCAAAAGTTCGACCCCTTCTGAAAAAGAAATTTAAATGCATTTAATAATATAAATTCGCCCCTCTTTGACTTAGGCATTTTAATTAATAAATGGCGTCCATATTAAATGAGTAACAAATACTCATTTAATAATAATAATGCTCCTTTATTATAAAGTATTAAATACTTTATAATTTTTCATTAATAATTAATATTTTAATATTTCACTTAAAGTGACTTTATAATATAAAGTCATAATAATAATCATTTAATTATTATTAAATGCTCCCTTATTCTCCATTTGCTCAACAAACTGTCAAACTGGGTCGAAACTGAGATAGCCCAAACCTGAATCAACTGATGGAGTAATGTCCCAAAACTCAGGATAACTGCCAAAAGCAACTCTAATCACATCTGTCAGCCTACGAGGGTCAAAATGATAGGCTCACTCCTCAACAAACAATGTCAGCTAAAACGGGGACATTACATTGGGTCAGGCAATGGCTTCTATATGTGCAGTTCCTACCAAAAAATTGTACTTGTCTGCATGAACCTTGTCCTATTTTTATGTTTTGATTCTGTTTTCTTTCTTGTCCTGCAAGTGTGTGCTTGAAACATCTATTCATAGAGGCCATAGTATGGGGAAGTAAAACTTTAGATTGAAAGCACAACATATTTTCCCTAATGAATGGTCAAGTGAGCCATGAAGTGTCAGAATCTAAACAAACTACACAGTTGAAACTAGAATATCATTGAAAATTGATACACTTTGAACAAACTTCCCTCAAATCTTAAAATACCACACATTTTCTCATTTTTTTTTTTTTTGTAGAGAGCGGGTCAAGATTGAGCCATTCTCTAACCTCAGTTGTCTCTAAGTTGAAAGTTGCATGTGAAGTTTGTTCTACATGCTTTGGAATATTTTCATATAAATAATTATGTATATTGTTTTCCTCATTTTTTCCCAAATTTGTTTTGTTCAAAACATTTTCACATTTTTTGAACATCTTGCATTTCATTGGAGTGAAACTGTTACAAACACTTTACAAGGTATGCACTTTGTTGCAAATTAGCAGCTAAGGCACACCCTTGCAGTAAAAGATAAAATCAAAACTGATGATGGATGTAGTCTAAGCTTTTCAGCTGGCCATACAAATTGATGGAGATTGGCAAGCTCCAATAGAACCTATTAGTTTTCAGCAGTTTAGTGCTAGGAAGACATTTAATTCATTTTAGTTTGCTTATTCTACTTGTGTATTTTGTGACAAATTAGAGTTGAATGGCCATATTTTTGTTCTCTTGTAAAGTTCAAGCTACCTAGATCTGGCAAAAATCCCAAATGGCCAGATACAAAAGTCCTTGTGTTGTGCAAGTTTCTTTGACATAGAGATAACCACAACAAGCCTGTAAATGTTTTCAAATAATGAAATGAAATTCATAAAATCCTTGCAGAAGTCACTATGATTTTTATTGGGCAGCCATTTGTGTGGCTCAAATTTTATACATATTAAATAAAGAGGCATTATTAGAGCAGTGCAATTTGTTTTCTTATCAGTAGAGTACGCCTGAAAGCATCTATAGGAGCCTTGTAGGGGCTATATACTAGACTATGATTGCTGGTGTAAGACTGAAATATGCAAGTGTCCCAATTGCACAAAAGGTGAAAAGTAATCTTCTAAGAATGAAAAGTTACAGAACACTTTTTTCTCTTTTGAAATATGGGTATGCAATGGTTAACAGCCAGACAATTAATGAACATCCATCAAATATGCCCCAAGATGGCTAGACTCTCACCTTCCATGTAAGGCTTGTGCACCATTTAGTCATGGTTGCATGCATCTTACGTATTATCACACTTTGGGTCAATTTTTCTATTAGAGCCTTGATGGTCTCTTAGGGCATTATGAGACTTTGGGTCAACCACTCTATTAGAGATTTGGTGGTCTCTCATAGCATGCACTTATGTATCCCATTTTTATAAAAGGCCTTCTACAATTATTGTATCATTATTTAGAATTTTCAGTTTTTTTTACAAAACAAGATCCCCTACAACTTTATGGTTTGTCCGATCTCCATACTTTTACCTCAGTTTCAAAGACGCTATTAAAAGTTCATAGAATATTAGCAGCAACTTGAATCAAAAGTAACACTTGAAGTACCTTCTTGAATGATGATTTGTTGATTATTTTCCTAAATATTCTCATATAAGAACATGCAGATTACAGTCATTTCACAGTAAATATGGCAGCCATCCCAGTGACATGCACTTTGTTGCCTGCATGTCATTAGCCACTAAGCATTCCCTTACGAATGTAATCCCTCTATTCAGTGAGGGCTAACTTGATGGTCTGCAAAAACATTTTATTGTCTTTCAATGAGGACCAATTTTATGGTGTGAACCTTTTCTGCTTTTGCTATTTCAGAGAAATTTACTTGTTGCCATGCTGCATGGTTTGCCAAAAGTATGTCAAAAACAACTCTGTGGATATACAAGCCTATCCCCACAATATACAGTAATCTTTTTTAAATAAGCAGCATAATTTGAGCCTCAACATTTACCAAAGGCAGATGTTATGGTTTTTTTCCACTAAAATACATGATCCTAATTCATCATATGTTAATTGCAGATAAAGTGTATACTCATTGCATGTCCTTTAAAGTTACTTCTTAGATGGAAAATTAATTACTGACTTTATTATACTAGAAAATTGAATTCTTATAACCTCTATTTGCTGCTAGCTAGTTTAAAATTTAAATCAATTATTTAGTAACTGACAGGATATTTCTTAAAAATTTATGATAGCCTATATCCCTGAATAGATGATAAGTCATGGCGAAAATGTCCCAAAATGTAGCATACCACATGAATATTTGAAAGTGAGAAAATATCAAGCAAATAAATATATTCAAATTTCTCAAAACTTTATGATATATAAGAAAAAAAATTCAGACTCCTGAAATTCCTATAAGCACTTGTTAAAGCTGCAAAACTGTATCATAATGACATAAACAATGCCAGGTTTAGAGATGGCAACTAAATGGTAAAGGATACATTTCAATTGTTATTTTTTCCTTCTTAAAGATTTTAAAATGTTTATGAAACTACAAAAAAATGATGCATGAGCACCCTTAGTTGACTGCAATCAGCATAAAAAAAATTGTTAATAAAACTTGAACATAAAGGATTTTTGGGAGGAGCTATTTTCATCTCAGTGTGATAGGGAAGCAAGACAGACCACGTGAAAATAAAGGAAGGGCAGAAATACCTGAGAGAAAGAAATTAACAAGGGCAGGTCTTGTCCTATGCACTGGCAGCCTGGAGGCATTGGAAGAGGCAGCTCAAGAAAAAAAAGAATTCTTTTCAAATAGAAAATGCATTCTTCTATATTTTCCATAGTTCCACGGAGTTTCCTGATGGGGGGACGTGGGGATGGGTTTCGGGGACAAGGAGACCAAGAGCCTAAGTTTGGGGATGGCGGAGGGATGGTGGTGAGGTGGTGGCGGGGCAGTGGCGCTGAAATACATATAGTACTTGAAAAAATAGTTATAAGATGTATAAGAATTACAAATGAAACTTTGGAAAAATAGTTTTAAACATTTGAATTTTGAAGTGAACATTAACTTGGCATCACTCCTCTTCTTGCTCTTCATCTTGCCCCTCCTCAACCCTCTTGATCTTCATTCTCACTCTTTCACCTTACACTTGCAGCTTTCACTCTCACACTCACATTATTAGCTTCTTGTTGATTTGTTTCTGTGAATTGAAATGAGGATAGGAGGCAGTTTTATAGAGTTTGTGGGGTTTGGATGGGGCCAATAGGCCATTAGGGTTTGGCCTTGGGCACAAAGTTCAAAGAAAATTTTAATTTTTTAAAAAGATTTCCTTTCTTGGTCATTTGGCCGTAGGAGACGTTTGGAGGTCTTTGAGACGATCCCGAGACTCCTAGGAGTCGCTTGGACATCTCGAGGAGGCCCCTAAGTTCCAGCATCATCTTGGAGACAGCGGCGTTGGTGGTGGGGTGGCAGTGCTGGTGGTGGGGCTGCAGGGGGACGTCCCTCCCAAGTCCAAGTCTCCAAGACGGGTATGTCTTGGAAACGCGGGGTTTTTGAGGGTGGACGTGTCCCCGTGGAACACTGAATTATTTTCCTTCTGGTTTTAAGTTTTAATAATCTATGCTTCACATATTCTTGCTTCTATACTTTCTTTTTCTACTTTGTGTATCTCTACTGAGTTATCAGATTGGAGAGCAGAAAGGAATTTCTGCATCATCCATGTTTCTGTTTAGTATTAAAAAGGATTATTATTCCTCACGTGGTGCTTTTATATATTTCCTTGAACGTTGTGTTTGTTTCCTTTAAAAACAAAAAATTGGTTCAGTCTGCTGGAGAGGGGAGAGACTGTATGTAATGTCTTTTATTCTGAGAAAACAAATGCTATGATTATCATTCCATTGGCTGCAGTTTTCATGTATGGTGGAGTAAAAAGAATGGTGCTTGATGTATTACTTTTCTTGGGAAAACTTACCTAGGATGCAAGAATTAGGCAATCCTTAAATGGAACTCCAATGATTTCATTAGTATGGTATCTACACAGAATTCAACTTTGGGAAGTAGAAAACAGAAGAGAAGTTGGGTCTTTAACAAGAGAGTTGGGTAGAGAAGTGAAGGTTCATATAGGTGCTAGTCTGCATCCTTTATTGACAAAATAGTGGGTGGAAGATATAGAGAGTGGTTCCCCGTTTTGTATAGGTGAGTCGTGTTGTGACCTATTTCACACATCGCCCCATTGCAAATGGGGACCCTTGCCAGTTAGTTTTTAGGGTGGTTTTGAGTTGCAATTTTGTAAGCTCTTTCGCTCTATGGGTTTCAAGTCGGAGTCCGGAGTCATCACCCAAGCCAAGTTGAGATTTCAAGCCTTAAACTGCGCGTAAACGTTGTAGAAGTGTTTAGAGAACCTTGTAGACGAGGATCGCCTGTACTTTCGCCCCATTCTGACACTTCCTACTTTTTAGGGATTTTGCTTTTTTGCTTTTTGCTTTTTTCGTTTTTGGCACTTTTAGGCCATTTGGGGATTTATTATTTTTAGAAAGTTGCTTTTTCGCTTTTTCTATTTTTAGAAACTTTCTATTTTTGGCAAGTGCCAAGATCCCCACCAATCAAGGAGTCAAAGTTTCCTTCTTTAGATTGAAAAGCAACCAAAAATCTGGAAAAATCGTGAAAAGCATGCAAAAATCAGTCAAAAATCTGAGAAAAGCAATCAAAAATCTGTTGAAAATAAGCAAAAATCTGGAAAAACAGTGAAAAAATCTCAGAAAATCTCTAAAAAATCAGACAAAAGGCTATGAAAAATCATAAAATTCTGGGTTGGAAGAATGTAAGTCTGAGAAGATTCATGTCAAGTGCGCCCAGCAGTTGAAGGAGACATGGCAAAGCTTCTTCAAAGTCCAACCAGCACACGGAAAGACTTCTTCAAAGTCTGACATGCACATGGGAAGACTTCTCCAAAGTCTGCCCCTCACTCTTGAGCACATGGAAATATTTCTCCAAAGTCTGCCTTGGCTTGATAGAAAAATGGAAGAAGGCAAGCAAAGTCCGCCTATGCCAAGAAATGAAGTGGAAAGGATGAAGGAAAGTCTGCCCTTGAGAATGGCAAGACTTCTCCAAAGTCCGCCCCCCATTCTTGAACACTTGGAAAGAAGTCTTGAAAGTCTGCCCATGCATATGGCAAGATTTCTTGAAAGTCCGCCCAGCCTAGTAAGGAAGAGAAGTTAGATTTTTTTTGGCTAAGTGTGGACAAATGGAAAGGATGATTGAAAGTCCTCCCTTGGCAAGTGGAAATAATTGCTTAAAGTCCGCCCAGCCTAGTGAGAGGGAAAAGATTGGAATTTTGACTAAGTATAAAATGAAGGGTGGAGAAACCTTATGAAAGTCCGCCTAGACTTTAAAATGAAGATGGAAAGAATTCTTCCAAGTCCGCCCTACTTAGAGGATGAATGGATAAATGTATGGAGAGTTCACCTAGATCAAGCACATGGAAATGTTTCTCCCAAGTCTGCCATGGGATGATAGGCAAAGTGGAAATAAAATGGAAAAGTTTTTGCCAAGTCCGCCTAGCAAAATTTTCCTAAGGCATGGAACATCAGAAGGGAAGTGGTAAAATGGCCAAGACATAAGAAAATCCGCCATGGTGAAGAGAGAGAGGAAAAAACCCATGAAAATTGCCAAATTAAAATAAAGCATGGGTAAATCTAAAAAATAAAAGAATTAAAGGTTGAGAAAATCGAAAAAATCACATGAAAAACCTTTAATTATTTTCAAACACTTAGAGAAAAATCGAGCTCTATGGATAAACTTCAAAATTTCGATGAGGATAAAGATGAAGAGCTAAAAATTTAGAAACTTTCCTCGATGAACAAGAGTCTACATTCGATGGACTTGAGAGAATTGCCAAATGGATCGAATTTTTCAACTTTATAAAGCATTCTCAAGTCATTATCAACTCACAATTTCGATTTGAGAAGTGGTTTAGCTCTCTCTCCATTTCAAGAGTTAGTAATTTTTCAAGAGTTAGAATTTTTCAAGAGTTAGAAATTTCGAGAGAGAAATTTTTAAAAGATATAAATTTTTGAGATTTTCGAAGCTTACAATTAAATTGCTCGTTTTTTGGCAATAAAGACCAGATTTTCGAAGCTTACAATTAAATTGCCAGCCAGAGAGTGTAATCCCGAAGTTTAATGAATTATTTTTACCTTTGTCTTCATTTTATCTTCAAAACATTCACTAAGTGTTATTACTCAGCTTGCTTTTTTCATCGAATTTAACTTTCAACAAGCTGAAAGTTAGAATTTTCACAAGAAAATTTTAAAGAAATAATTTAATGTTTATTGTATTCTCTTTCTCGCAAGTTGCCCACTCCCGGAGGATCGTCAAAGAAAGCACCAATGAAGTTCGCCAGCAAGGGAGCCCAACAGGAGACAAAAATCACTTTCAAGTGGAAGAACATTGTAGATACAGACCTCAGACATGTGGACTTTGAAGAATTCAAAAAAAGGATGTATGGATTAAATGGACTTATGCCCACAGCGATTGCTCGCTGAATGATGCGCAATGGAATTGCCCAAGCTACCGGATTTCCTCCAGCAATCCAGTGTGTCAAATTGATGGTCGAATGTGCAAGACATTACAACCCGTAGGAAAGACAGATTGTAGCTCCTGATGAAAAAATTTTGGCGCACCTTGGAGAACCAGCTATCCAAGAGGCATTTGGCATACCTGACCATGTTCGAACTTCATATAAAACAAAAGGGGAAGCCAAAAGAATCTTTGAGGATTGGGAAGATCAGCGTGCGACTCATATCAATAAAAAATGGTTGGAAAAGCCAAGAGCTTCCGCTAAGAAAATGCCTAAGAAGCTGCGCAGAACAGACTTTAAAGAAGACTACAGTGATATCATTTTTCTCTTGAATAGAATAATGGGCAATCCTCAAGGCGCCTATTTTGAAACATGGATGTACTTCTTTATCAAGGAAATCACCTTCGGAGTCAGAATGTTTAACTGGTCAAGAATGATCAGTGATAATATCCATGAGCAATTAATCAACCTTGAATGGACTAAGTCATTCCATATGAGTTCTTATGTCATTTATCTATTGGCCAGAGCCTATAAATATCCTGGATTGATATGCAAAGGTGTTGTTGGAAATGGAGAAAATCTATTCAAAGTGTATGAATGTTATCCTCAATTGCAGCTATCTGCCAAGTCCCATTTCAGAAGAGCGCATGATGCATTCTTGATGTTCATCACAAAGATACTACAAGGGGGAACCCATTAGAGGCTGACATATGAAGCAAAGAGCCTTATCAGTAAATATGGATCCTGGTACATCCAGTTTCCTAAATTCACTTGTATCCGAATCTAGGGATTCACCGGGAATCCGTACAAGCTTCCCATCTACCCCACCCACAGGATGATCCTATTGGAGGTTCTTAGGCAATTGGAGACTTTTCAAAACATTCAAAGGCCGAAGCAGAAAGCAACCGTCACTTTCCCATTCTTTATCGGGAACATGGAAGAATACTGTTCGTCTGCATAGGCAGCTGAAGGTGCTAGACTAGAAATGCAGTGGTATCCATTCACATCATACCGATCCCAAGCCAATTTTGATCCTCACCACCACATTGGAAATGTGAATGGAAGAAAATATAAACACCAAATGGACCTAGAAGATTATTGGGCCAATGCCACGGATGAATTTGATGTTAGGAAAAGATTGTGGTCCAGACTGACTGTCAACTTGATTAGAATGACATAACTCTTCCGCGTGCCAGACCAACTTGAAGATGATGGCGAATTTACACAGCCAGGTTTTGATGAAGGCCAATCTCTTCCTCCCATGCGCTGGTCAGAACTAGAAATTTCTGACTTGGACACCTTCATGAGGCTGTCACCAAGTATTCACAATGGTGGGTAGACCAACAGATTAAAGAACTACAGCGGAAGGGTATGCCTTTGACATACACTCTGATGGGCCAATCAGAATCTTACTCTTCTAACACTGGAGCATCACAGGGAGACAAGCCAATTGAGAGCTCTAATCCTAAGAAAAGGAAGGAGACAAAGGGAAAAGAAATTGCGAACGAAGAACCTGCCAGGAAGCAGCATAAGCTGGAGCCTCTTCATTCTGCTGTCTCCGCGAATGTGAATGAAATTTTTGACATTGATGAATCTCTGGGAGATATAAGGATTCCCTCTCCTGTCCCTATTCAACCTGAAGAGGATGAGCCTCCATCACCCATAGATACCGAGATTTTGGAATCAGACAATGAGGTTGACATTTTGGACAACGAGTTTGAAGAAGGGATGATTTCAGCCTTGAGAGGAATCCAAGAAATCCAGGTTGTGCAAGACATTCAAGAAGAAGAAGAAGATACCGTGCAGCCAACTAATCCTGATTAGCTGAAAGAGAGATTGAAGATAAAGGAGCCTGAAAAAGTTCTAGAAGAAGAAGATGGCATGGCCGATTTCCTAGCTAGATTGGAAGTAGTCAGTGCAAAAAAGCCTGCCAAGACCTTCTCCACCATCCAGAGAGATGAAGCTGGGCATCGTACAGTCCAAGTTGCTGTACTGACAGTTGACAAGCCAAGGGAAGAGATTACTCCCCAGGAGTATGCCATTACCACTGTCGATTTAGGCCCTACCACAAAAGGACAAGAGATGGAAGAGTTGGATAATTCTGTTGCCACTACAAAGCAAGGCTAGAGAAGGAGATAGTAAAGAAAAAAGAGTATAAACGAGAGGTTGAATGACTCAAGGAGTATATTCAGCACCTAACTAAGCCTCTCGATCAAACTACCTCAACAGCTCCACTGATGGATACTTCTCAGGAGATTTTTGAAGAGGAGAAGAATATAGCCAAGGAGACTAAAAAATGGCTAATCAGCAACAGACAAGAGGTGGCCGTATTTGCAAAAAGACTAGCATTGGTGTATGGGAAAACTTCTTCTTTGCTCTTGAGGATTGCAATGTTGGCAGAAGCATGGGATAATGCTCAGGATGTTCGAGACAGAATCATTCCCTCTCTCAAAGTGCTTAAAGGAGTGTCAAAGCAAGAGCTGGTCAACGGAAAAGTAATTGTACCAGGTGCAGCCTATGATTTTGGTGGTTGGTACATGACATTGATCATACGAAGTGAGACCATAGAAAAGATAAAGGCATATACCATCCGAATTGAGGAAAGGACAAAAGAAGTTTGGGAGAAGATTCTAGTTGTAGCTGCAGATGCGCTGGAGAAGGACATTGTACGGGAAAACAACTTGCAGTTTGAGAACCTGAAGCTCAAAATTCAGGAAATCTTCTTCACTACCGGGCCTGTTCGCAAGCAAAATTTGACTAAGGCAGCCAACTTCCTGTTCATCTTTTGCAATTTCCAGCAACAGGAATCAGAATGGGAAGACACTTTTGTTGAATGCTCGGATGATCTAGATCTGCTAGAATTCAGGGTCAATGCACTGCCACCTATCACGATCGAGGAGGTTGACATGATAGTTTTTAAATTCATCCAGTATACTGCAACCAAAGAGGATAAGGATGCGCCTCCTCAAGAATAGCTTGTCACTTCAGTTAGTTGCCTGTTATCTCATTGACTACTGTTTGTGTTTTAGGAAACCCTAATTAGGGTTTTTTATTTTCAATCTTTGCCATTGATTCCGGATTAATCTTGGTTGTTCATTGTACTCTAGGAAACTCTATATAAACCCACTCTTATTCTCTCATTTGCATAGATAGAGGATATAGAAGAATAGAAGGAGAAGACGCAGAAAGAAATAGAGCATAGATAATAAGAGAGGAGTTTATGAAATTGTTGCAAAAAGACTATTTTGATAATAAAGTTCATGATGCATGAGGTGCTTTGAATTCTTTCATTGTCAAATGGTTGCATGGTTACATACTTCTCTTCCTCATTGGATAAGAATTTATTTTGAATGTATGTTAAGGGAATGATAGATTGATAGCAAAGATTAGTGAAACTTAGCTCATACTTTCTTTGAGTGGATGCTTTTCATTCAATGTGCAAAGTTAGACTGAGCTTTATTGTGGATGCTTCAACGTTTACTTCGAATAATGTTGTTCTATTGATGGTATTGTTCGTGGTAAAGAAATTTTAAGTACAAATCCCAGAAGATTGCACTTGCTTTGTGTAGTTGTCGTTTAGCGTGGCGAAACAAAGTATTGTTTATTTAGTTTCACTCAATCCTCGCCGTCTCTTGATTTCATAGGAATAGCATATGACTCCTAAACCCTTACTCTTTTTTCATTTTTTTTAAAAGTCAGAAAATTCCAAAATGATTTGGTATTCATGTCTTTGCTTTTCTGAGTAACCTACCAGAAGTTAATCCCTATTGTGCCCCCGGCAAATCACATCAACCACAGAGCTTATCCACACCTAACCGAAACATTGGAATTGTCGTATGATCTTTCTTGCAGTCTTAGCATACGAGGTAGTTTTTCAAGAGGGGATAGAGCGTCTTCGACACTTTATTCTAGAATGTTTGTTGTGTCATAAAACACATATCAACAAGTCGAGAACTAAAGATCCATATAGAGGCCAGCTTGTATCCTCCATTGAGAAAACAATGGGTTGAGGATATAGACAGTTGTTCTCCATCTCATATAAGTGGGCAGAAAACAAGAAATGAAAAAAGGCCAAGAGTGGTCTAGAAAGGAAGATATCTTCGGTTGGATTGCGATAAGAAGATTGCAATAGTGGGATAAGTGTGTGAAAGGTGTGCAAGACATGTATGAGAAGCATACAACCCAAGTGGCTGAGTTGAAGCTTCCTTAAAGCTAACACAAGTTAGAGTGGATGCTAAGGCAAGAAGAAGGAAGAGGAAGAGTTGTTCTATATCACCCATACTAGAGATTGAAGAGCTGAAGAAGTTGCCAGTATTTGTGCAAACCACTGTAGAATTTTAAAAAGGGATGTTCCACTGCAATGGACCTAGCAGGAAAAGAAGAAAATCAGCCATTTGAGGAAGATGAAGATGAATTAATAGAAGACCCTAAGGAAGGGGAAGGTCTTGATGACCATAATGAAGAAGATAAGGTTTGGGGGCAGCCCCTTGAACAAGAAAATGATTACGAGCAATTCTGGAGTGGCTTAGTTTCAGAAGCAAAGATCTTCCATGTGAAGAAGGGGGTAAAGTAGATAGCAGAGAAGAGAGTGTCCTAATTGAAGAGGAGACAAGAGAAACAAAGAGGCTATTGGTGGAAACATTTAAGAAAGAAGAAACAAATATAAGGTCAGAATTTTTTCATATTGCAGCACTGAGAAAAGAGAGTATAAATGCTGTCGAAGATGATCAGGAAGAGGTTGTAAGTGCCCTTGAAGAAGATGTCATGGTTGCCGAAAGTGAAGAGAAATAACATGAAAGTCTAGTTATAGCAATGGGGTTTGACCAAGCAGAAAAAGCCTTCCAAAGTGAATTGGGTGATCTTTTCAATGAAATCATGAAGAATGAAATATGCCAAGGAGATTTCATTTCAGCTGAAGTGGGGGAGTTATTTGCAATGAAAAGTAGCAGCAGTGGAAGACGTGGAGGTCTTTAAGTTCAGCAATGGAGGTCATGAGATATCATTTAGAAGCCCCAAGATATGATGAGATCATTAACATGGAAGATGCAAAAGGGGAGGAAGATGTTCATTGGAAATGGATAGATATAGGTGGGAAACTTACTTCAAGAGAATGGTGAAAAAGTAGGATAGTCAAAACTAAGTGGAGGAGAACTAGTGGGTTGTTAATTCAAAGGAAAGAATATGTGACCAAGAGGTGAGTTGGAAAAGAAGAAGACAAAAGTGGTCACAAACCGAAAAGTACTTGACATGGTGAAAAGGAATACTGTGGCCATGGCAGCTGGCCAAAAGAGTGGTTCTACCACTCATTCTATAATGTTTGTGTGCACTATGCTCACAAAATTCCTATCTCATGTACATGATGCAGGAATACCCTTGGTTGACTGCAATCGGCACTAAAAAATTTAAAAAATGTAAAATAAAACTTTACTTGGTCTTCAGTTCATCTTCTTTCTTTTATAGTGTTTCCCATGATTTGAGGAGAACATTCACCATCATGTTTGGGATCCTATGTGCGCAATTCATTCCCTCAATTGTGACCCAGTTCACCTATACTTTTGGCGGTAGGAAGCATCTGCAGTTAATAAAAAAGAAAACAGAATGTTGTGTATGGACTGATTTGAACAGAATGGGTTTTTGGGAGGAAAGGCACTTTGGTCTGGGCGTGAAAGGGATGCAAGACAGACCACATGAAAAGAAAGGAAGGACAGAAAGACCTGGGAGAAGAAATTAACAGCGAGCAGATCTTGTCTTATGCACTGAGCAGCCTGGAGGCATGGGAGAGGGAGTTAGAGATTTGTACAAGTAAAAAATAAAATATAAATTCTTTTCAAATAGAAAGCAGATCTTCTGTATTTTAATATTATGTGCTGTGAATATACTTGCTTATATACTCCTCTTTGTCTGCTACGTGTATCTCTAATTCCATATTGAGTTATCAGATTGAAGAGCAGAGCTAGCATAACACTAAGTAAAAGGAATTTCTGCATCATCTATGTTTCTGTTTGGTATTAAAAAGGATAATTATTCCTCACGTGTGGTGCTTCTATAGTATTTTCTTGACTTTTGTGTTCGATTCCTTTATAAACAGAAGTTTGGTTCAGTGTGCTGGAGAGGGGAGAGACTGTATGTAATGTCTTTTATCCTGAGAAAACAAATGCTGTGATTATCATTCCACAGGCTGCAGTTTCCATGAATGGTGGAGAAAAAGGAATGGAGCTTGATGTGTTACTTTTCTCGGGAGAATCAACCTAGGCCGCAAGAATTAGGCAGTCCTTAATTGGACAGCCTTACTGACTGCATAAAAAAAATCTTAATTCTTTAAAGAATCTTCCAAATAAAGTGTCCCTTCAGATTTTACTTCTCTAACAAATATAAGCTAGCACAGAAGAAAGACTGAACCTATGTTCGTCAGAGATTGCCATCGTTTTTTAATCCATGAGGAACACACCATCAAACATGGAACACCTTAAGGCTTGAATGCCATATTTGAGGGGTTTCTCTTACCACAAATATACTAGGGGCTTCCACCTAACCTCGTTTGGGTGTAGCTTGCATTAACCCCATTGTTTTAACACAGAAACACTCTCAACAAACCTTGAACCCAGATCACACACCATGGCAACCAGTCCACCTTGCCACTAGACCATGGGCAGTTGCACGTGTTTCTCAGATACTTATTATACTTTTCTAAGTACATCTTTAGATAACTGGTATAATCTACAAGATGAATCAAAGTGCCAACGAAAAAGTAATACCCAAATTATAACAAGTTATTTTCGTCCGGTTTCGAAGCATGAAGAACTGAATAAGTTGCTATCTCATAACATGGAATATATTAGCTTGATAGTTTCTGGATTTGATCATGTAAACGATTTTTTCATCAACATTTCGGATCACACGCTATGATCCGTCAATATTGCCCACTTACTTTCCAAACAGAACCCAAAAGAACCTCCATTAGTTATGCTAATCAATATGATCCTGGAGAATATTGCTTAAACTTGTAAGGATAGCCAATAAACCAATACCGCTGACATCTGAATGTACAAATGGATGAAAGAGAAAGGCAAGAATTGTTCAGCCTCCTGCTCAGGTTGTTACCATTCATCCTAATATCCCAACATGGAATTGGTAGAGCAGCTCAAGTGTATGAAATAGATTCTGGGTAACAAAACTAGCATTTCTTAAAATCAAAGTTGGAAGGAGTTGGAAATGGCAATCTGTACTTATAGAGCAAACCTAAAAGCAACTTATGAAATAGGCAAGCGAATCAATGGCAAAAAAGCAGTAGCTGTCCACATTTTGAAAAGGACCAGGAATGTTTATATTATTTATCAGAAAAATGCAAAAAACAAGCATCAAGAGTGGGAATCACAAAAAATTACTCCGCAAAAGAAAAGAGCATGGGCATTAATTTAACGCCATGGGCAAAGTCTTACAAATATGATACTCTACATCATGAGCAGTCAATGACCAATATATTAGATTGTACACAAAAAGCCACAATTATGGTTAAAAAACCCAGGAAGTTCCACCGTACATTCGTTTTAAATAATCAAGTACCTGAAAATCGAAGCACTATGGTCTAAGTCTCAAGAAAATTTAGCAAAACTATTCTTACCTGGGAGTTATTTTGGGCAAGTTTCGTCTCCATTTCTGGGGTTGTAAATTACAGTCGATGTACTGAACTGAAATAATTGCACTGAAATCTGGCCATACAAAGCTCTGTATGATAGAATATTTTCGACCCATTAGGCTATTTGAATTGAGAGAAAGCTTCCTGATTTGTGTTGGTATGCTTCTGTCACTGTCATTTTATTAGTGTCGTTTACTTGAAATTTTTATTTACTACAGAAGCAATCACAGTATGCTTCTGTCACTGTCATTTTATTAGTGTCGTTTACTTGAAATTTTTATTTACTACATAAGCAATCACAGCGTTTCTGTCACTGTCATTTTATTAGTGTCGTTTACTTGAAATTTTTATTTACTACATAAGCAATCACAGCGTTGTCGAAATCATGGAGGGAGAGTGAATAATTAAAAAATGAGACATATTTTATGAGAGATTGTGACGTTCGACTGATACTATTAGCACTTGCACTTAAAAAGAGGTTTAAGGATTACATTAAATTTAGTTTTTTCCTTTATAAAAATTGGGTATTATTTGATTTTGGTTTTTTAAGATTTTATATTATATTTTGGAAGATTTTACTATTAAATGGCAGCTAGTTTACCAACAGTTGGAACTTGTTTTCCGTGAATTCAATTTGGTTTAACAATAAGTAAATCTTGTTTTCAGGCATAGATTTACCAATAAATTTTGGACTTACAAATCTACAGGGAAAGTCTATGGACTAAAAACAATTTTTGAAATAATAATATTTTTAATATCAAAATATTTTTGAAATCTCATTACTTAAGAGTGAAATTTTATAGTGAAAATTGTGTTGGTTAATTAGGTATATTAATGTACATTTTGATTCAATGAAAATAATCTTATTAGATAGTCTTAAATAGATAGGAATAATAATATATATTTTATTTAATATTAAATGAAAATAAATTTTGATAATTATAAATAAGTGAATTATAATATTTTTAAAAATAAAAATATAATTATATATTAAAAAAATGAATATATTTTTTATTTTTTTACATGTTGATTTTTTAAATAGTATTCAAAAGTTAAAGATTTAGAAAAAAATGTATTAATGTAATCCAATCAACTTCTATCAACAATCCATATCATTTGGATCACTTATAAGTAATAAAATATATAATGATCAAATTATAACAATTTATATCTTAAAAGTAGTAAAATAAAATTATTTATCAAATTTGTGGTGATATGGAGATAAAAGGTGGTAGTAATAAACAAGTAATAAGTCCACATAGACAAGCCTATTAACTAAATAATTAAATACTTAATATTTTTTAATTATAAAAATTACAAACTTTGTTTGCTCTTCTTATTTCAACTAAATCTCAAATATTATAATGGATAACCTCCTTTCCCTTACTCTCACAAGGATTTCGAAGGTATGGAAAGAAGATTAATTAAAAACTTATTCAAATCCAAATCCTAATTCAAACAAGCCATGGAAGGTGGATTATGCCAAGTTCTCATTATCTTCTTTCCAAGCAAGCCCGTGTGAAAATATAATCTCAAAAGAGAGTTGTGCTTATAATATTTTTTCATTTCTTTTTAGGAAACAAAATATCATTTTTTCTTTTGTTTTTTATTATTATGTTCAAACATTTGTAAGAAACTAATCATGGATAAGTTTAACCATATTTTTTTCCTCCTTTGATTTACAAATTTAATAATATTTAAAATATGATTTGTGTTTAGAATAATTGCTTCAAAATAGTCATTTTTGGGTTTTAGTTTGTCTAAGGCTATTTTGTATTAATAAAAAAAAATTATCAAGTCAAAACAAATTCAAGTAGGTAATATTTGTATATGGAATAGATTGTATGACTGATTGTTTAAGGCTAGAAAATTTCCAAAGTCACTCTCATAAACAAAGTGTAAGAGACTTACAAAGTAAACAACAAAACATGTCTATTACATAGAGAAGTCATGGTCATACATATTGATAAGATCTTATATGACATGTTCTATTAAAATGAATTGTGTAGGTACTTTATTTAAATGTCACTTTTCAATAATAAAATAGTCAATAGTAATTTTACACATTATCATTATCAAAAAGTGATAATAATTATCCTACTCTTAATAACCATAATTTCCAACCATTAATTTGAATGATTTTTAAATAATCTTACAAAACCATTCACAAATAAATAGTTTAATTTTAACTCATAAAAATGGTCACAATAAACAAAGAGTTGTACACTTCACATTTAAGTTATAGAAAGTAAGCTTTTAGATTCAATTGTGTCTATTTTGTTTTGACGTTTCAGATCACACTCATCACAAAGATCCTTCTTTTCAATGATGGATCATTGAGTGTGATCTGAAACGTCGAAAACCTTCTTCCTAATGATGGATCATTGAGTTTGATTCAAAATGTCGAAAAAGTAAAGAATTGAATCCAAAAACTTACTCTCTATAACTTCATGAATTGTAGAAAACTCATATCAATTATTTAATTTAAATTGAACTATGAAAAACTCATACCAACCATTTAATTTAAATTTTAAACTCATGCCAACATCATTCTCCGTGAATTATTTGGAGTTGCGTAGATTCCTTTCCAACATGTTAGTCAACCGAAATTCTTCGAAGATACCCAAACGTCTTTTTTAACTTGAATGGGGAAGATACCTTGAAAATGTTAATTATTTATATGCTCCAAAATATTGACCTACTTACCTCTGGACAAAATTTTATTTGTCCTTTGTCTTCAAAGTTATGTGGTGAAGGACAAATATTGCAGCAGATTTTGGAGTAATGTAGAAATTTGATCAAAGTGGCCTATTGACGGTCTGTTTAATAGACGTGATTAAGAACGCAAAGTATTGTATATTCTAATCTAAAACTAGAACCCTAGTTTACGTCTTAAATTGTTATTAGGTAAACGGAGCATTTT